>OZ018329.1:33988329-34298967 GCA_963969495.1 Ceratothoa steindachneri
TCCTACTTCCAGCCGGTTGATCTTCTCCCCAAATCAGCGTCGGAGTTCGCCGAGGAGAAGCCACATCTCAATACACGCGAGAAGGCGATCGCCTTTCAGCACTTTGTAGACAACAGGCGAAGTAAGAGATCATCAATTTATACAATCTTCGACACAAAATTTTAGTTTAGTTTTATTATTTTACACAAATTATATTGTGACCTTAACAATTTCTTCGATTCAGTTAATATGAAAATGGAAGTTCAAAGCCATTGCTAAGACACAATCGGCAACATTTCCAATAGTTCTTAACCGATCTCAAGCTATCATAATCCTAGAGACCTATTTGACAATTAAAATAGGGCCAATTAATTATCTTAATCTTTACTCGACGTACAGTACTAGTGTAGAGGCTTTTCGCCTCATCTTTCAGCTGTATAATGAGTTGGAAAATAAACTATTTGGCTTTTATTCAGGACAAAATATTTTTAAAAAATGAAAACAAATACATATACATTCTTAATTGTTGGGGAGAGCCGTTCAGACGTAGGCAAACGTCGTGAAACAATACCTAAAGGGGTTAAGATTAAAGCTTCTTGGCGATAGATTGAAAGTGGGAAGACAATTAATTACAGCCGAGTAGACAATCCTGCGCCCGATGGAGTCATTTGGGCGATATAAAAATTTTGCTTGATTCCAGATGAGGCTATCAGCCTCGAAACTACTCGCGTCCATCGACTAAAAATTTGTCATCTCTACTTTTTTCTCGATTTCCTAGATCAATAAACATAAGCCTAAATAGGGGAGCGAAACCTTAGAATATCAAGGGATAGATTTCTGGATGCTCTTGACAGGCAAATGAACGAATACAGGAGGAAACTTACCTCTTTGCTGGCATCAGCGTCATCCTCTGGTTCCCCCGGGAAAATGGTCACTCACTAATATCTTTTCGTAATCCTGGATAAATAAGATATTAAGGTCACTATAAAAAAATTAGATCGTTTATTCTTTGCCAACTGATAAAGTAATTCATTAAATTTCATATAGATTTGTGTGAATAACATGTAGCATATACGGGCTAACAAACCAACAAGATGTGTGAACGAAGAAATTTTGGAAGGGAAACACGGAATTCAGTTGGTCTCTGGGGTCTTTTTCGGAAAATGTCCGGCAGCGAATTAGTCGTTCGAGGCTATTGCGAAGTTAATGTCATGTAAAAAGTGTTTAGGAAAAGGCAAAAAAACATCAATAAATTTACAAATTTATTTATTTAGAGGAAGATTTGCTACACTGTCATCGTAGATTTTTTTTACCAAATCTTTGCCTATGTTTCTCCTCCGCCATAGAAATTCGTACAAATAAGACGCTATGCAACTATAAGCACACCACTTGTCTAAAATGGTTTTTGTGCCAGGTAGAACGCATTCTTTCAGTTCATTTAATAATGTTTCTGCTGATCTATCAGGTTAAGCATATATAAAACAGTCACTTGTCTCCCTATAAATCTCACCAAATACCCACTGCTGAAGATACGCTCTTTCTATGTTATATTTTAGTCTTGAGAAACACGAATCATCGATTTCAAACGTCGACCCTTCACCACCAATTTTAAATGGGATTCGGAGCAAGGAACTGGCGCAAACTTTTCGCAGAAAGTTTTTCCAATCAGTTATTGGCTTCTATTAACATTTTAAACTTTTTAACAAAAAAAACAAACCGTAATTGTCAACCCTTTGTATCATCCGTGAATGAGATAAACAATTATCTCAATAGATAATTTTGATTCTTCTAACCAAATTTTTTTTCGCAATCCAACACTAAAATTACATTCACGCTTATTACAGCGCCAACAGCAAAGCGAAGATGCTAATGAAAATTTCCTAATAAGTTAATTTTTGCAAAGTCGTTGTTCACGCAAAACATCCCTTTTTGCAATACTTCACATCTTCTTCTGTGTTTTTAACTTCTCTTGTAAGTTTGTAAATTGACATCATCTTGTAAGGGTTCAAAATAGAAAAAAATAATGAATGAATAAAAGATACCAACTATTGAGTTATCTATCAACGTGAGTGACCGAGACTACTCATATTACGATCCTCAAACGCCATATTCAATGCCAACCAGGTCTATTCCGAAAAAAGACCCGGACTCTGTTTACTTGGCAACGAAAAGGAAAAAAATATAAAAGAAATCAGAATAAAATAACCAATCAAGATAGCATTAATGAAAATGAAGCCAAAATTACGAAGTAAATCTCTTAATTCTCAATTGTTGAGACCAGTAGGAAGTATTAAAATATTCTAGGAGAAAATTCATCTATAAAAATAAGTCAAATTCTTACCTATTTGGGAAGAACTTGAGTGTAAACATAAAATCGACTGTTCGGGTGAATACGAGCAGAAAACGAGGCTTATGACAAGATTAAATTTATCTGCATTCAAATACGAATGTCTCATTTGACTATTTTGACTATTTTTAGCCTATTTTTATTAATAGAGGAACGTTAATATAATGTACAGAGGAAGACAAAACGAAAATACACAGACGATTCAGCATTTACAAGCAGATTCTCAATGCACCAGGCTCCGATGTACATTTCTTCTTAGCTACAACATTTCAAGATGGATGAGTTTGTAGCTTGGCGAGTTAATTCAGACGTCTTATAAACTCTTTTTGAACTAATTTTTAGATTCTATGATAGTTTAGTGGATTAAGACTCTCTTCCACTGATCTCAGCAACGTGAAATCAGTGGTTGAGATCTCACCACCGCCACGACCCTTCTCTCTTTACCGACAGTCACCTTTCCTTTCCTCGCCTTCCGCTATAAGCCATAAATGTATCACGAGAAGCGAAAGATAAAGATTATGGTAATCAGTCGGCCTCATTTTAATTGTCGAGTCAACTCTAACTTATTCCCTTCCCAACTTCAATCTATCCCCAGGAAACTTTAATTTCACTCCATCTTTAAGCAGCTAAATATTCTTACACACCGGTTCATTAAGGAACATAAGAAAAGGAGTCTGCAAAAGGGCTAATCAATAGCTAATACGAGGCAGCTCCACTCACTCGTTTGTGTACCGCAAACTGCTGGCCCCACGAATTAAGAATATATATTTTTTAGTTCTTTTCTTTTTTTCTTTTGCCATGTATAAAATAACTTGGTTAATTTTCTAACTCATTCTACAGCTGAAAAATGACATCAAAATTCTTAAGCCTAGTTCCTACAAATTTGTTTTTGCTTTTCTTTTTATCTCGATTGTTTGGCAAGGATAGGGGTTTCTACTGACTTGATCTAGGCAATTAAGCTAGGCTGTTTCGTATAAATTAGAACCAATGGATTTCATTATAAAACTCATAAATAATTTTTGACTGTCCCTGGAATTCAGAATTAAATTGTAAATTAAAATTAAGTGAATTTCCCAGTTTAATCCAGTAAATATACTCCATTTATGGTCATTTAAATATACAATAGCTAATTTGTAAATAACAAATACTTATCTTGCCACTGAAATTCATCCGTTTAAATTAAGCGTTTTTACGAAGTATTAGACTATGAAAGAAAAATTGGGGAAGAAAGAAAAAAATTATTTTTGGTCTTTTTTTTCAACAGTTCACTCTAAATTCCTCTCGAGTAAGATATATTTCGGTAAAAACAGCTTAGTTCCCGTTTCTAAATTTATTTTTTCAAGCTTGTTGTAAAGTCGAAGGCTTGGTCATTTTTTCAAACCGGAAGAAAGCTAATGTAAACAAAAAAAAATGTAATCTGCAGAAACACAAGATGAATATATAAATATAAATTTACAACAGATAAACGCAATAAATCGCAGCTATATTTTAAAAAATCCAAGGAAAATAACGTTTACCTCATCAAAGTTAATTAAACAACTTCAGGTGAGCGATAATTATCACTCTGTAACACGATGTTTGTCTTTGGGTAGCAACTGTTATTTTCTATTTGCTTGTGTCTAGAATACATGAAAAAACACTGTTATTTATTTCAAACTTTACTTTTGTGTCCAGGATAATGATATTTTTTTGAAATTTACCGATTCCCTCTGGAAGGAAGTGGCGAATTAGAACTTTGATTGCATAAAATAGAAACAAAACGACATGATACAAAAATAGCATTTATTTATTCTAGAATTACATAAGTGAGACAACTAAAATATTAGAAATAGGTAGTTTTCCGTGATTTACGCTAATACTGTAAATTATTCTCACGAATCAGCTCCCAAATATAGTCTCCCATCCGAATTTATTACACGATCCTTGATAGCGGCGTTCAAAGTCCAGTAGATCCTGGTGAAAGGGCTCGCCATGCCCCTCGGAGTACGCTCCCATGTTCTTCTTAAATTTATCAACATGAGCGTCAAGAATATGGACTTTCAGGGACATCCTGCAACCCATCTTGCCGTAGTTTCTTTACAAATTGTCAACAAGCTCTACATAGTTTTCGGCTTTGTGATTACCTTGAAAGCTCAGAACCACTGCGATAAAGCTGTCCCACTCTGCTTTTCCGTCCTAGTGAGCTTCTCGGGAAACTCCTAGAGCTCCATGATCTTTTCTATTTGTGGATCGACGAAGACGCCGGCTTCCACCTTTGCCGCAGATAGCTTAGGAAATAAATCTGGGAGATAGTTCAAAGCTGCAGACTTCTTATCTAAAGCTCTGACAAATTGTTTCATAAGGTACAATTTTAAGTGCAGAGGAGAAACGGTACTTTTCGGGGGTCCAAAAAAGGCACCCATTTGACGTTGTTTCTCCCCACACTAAACAAGGTCTGTTGTGACCAATCCCGCTGATGGTAGTGTGCCATGGTATCCCTGATGTCCCAAAGGCAAATGTAACAAGGAAAGGAAAGATAAGGAAACTTGGTAAAGCCGCCTTGGAGACCCACCAAGAAGATCACCATTTTAAAGTCTCCGATAACCTCCCAACCGTACTCTTCATATTCCAATGCATCTAGCAAGATCTTTACACTACTGTATTCCTCTTTGAGCTGGACCAAGTGGGAAAGGAAAAGAGATGGATACATGTTCTCGTTATGAAACAGCACTGCTTCTATAACTGTTTCTATAACTTTTTAAATACAGTATATCATGTTTATACCATAAATGAAAAAAAAACATAACCCCTGAAACATTTGATATATTTTTACTATTTGCATCGAAATAATGTTATTTACCATAAATGGGCTAATTTAAAAATTCAATGTCCTAGCCACAAAAGCAAAGTTTTGGGATTAAAATTCACTTTATTTTATTTAATAGAGCTACAAACAATTAGGAAATAACACTTTTAACCCAAGGGCAAGCCAAAAGTGAAATTTCATTACACAGTGTTATTAGCGAAGTCATAAAGAAAGTCATATATACCAATAAAAAAATTATGTCCCCAAAATGCATAGATCCTTAGAATATTCTGAATATTTCTGGAACACTAGCAAATTCCGTCACAATTAAAGAAATAAATGAAAGAAAAAGCATCACCAGATATTTATCAATTGTATAATTATAAATAAAACTAATTACACTAAATAGAGTTAGATAATGCTTAAATGTAAAACAGATAAAATTCTATCACTTTCTGAAATGAGTAAACATTAATTTCGAGATAGCAAGACAAATATTTTATATAAACAAGATGGCAAATAACCTTATCCAAAGGTTGCTAAATGACTTAGCATGATAGTAATGTATCAACTCTTTTCGCGGCTTTCCAAATTAAGAGCATTTACGAGGCAATAAAGATTACTTGGCACTATTTTCGGAAAGTTGATTCTGGCAGCTAAGAGAAGATTTAAAAAGGTCTAGGATTGAAAATTGCCAGCAAGTCTGCGAGATAACAAGCTGAAGGACTACTCTTAGCATCAGAGGTCGTACGCAACTTTGCATTATTTTTATGTTAATTCCTCGACATCTTATAATGAGTTAGTCATATGATCTGATTATAAAACCCTAATGAGACCACTACAAACCATAAAAGACCAAAAGAGGCAACAAGCAGATAATCGAGAAGTAGAGTACAGAATGCCCTGTGAATGGTGACGTCACTAGTTTATAGGTGTGTGACCAGTTTATGGTAAGTCATCAGTTATAAGGGTTCCGGTTGATGATCCTATTTATTTGGTAGAGAAGGTAAGGAGGACATACAGTCGAGTTTGGTCTGACTACAAAGTGTTCTTTTGGGTAATCCGCTTGTAAGCTGGGTTCGAATGGTAACTTGGTTGTTGCTTGGCAGAAGGAAGGTCTCGAAAGAAAAATGTGGTTTGTAGGCTTTAATCTTGGCTTAGGGCTACCTGAGTTCGGGCGAGCGAAAGAGTTGAGTTTTCTTTGGTTCGTTTGTGCGCTCACGTCTTTGGCTGAGCTATCAGTGTTAATACTCAGTGTTTCTTGTGAATCTCCTTCAGTCTCAGGTTGTTGGGACTATGGGCGAAAGGAATGAAGACGGGGTACTTATTGGTGATACTACTACTACTACTACTACTACTACTACTACTACTACTACTACTACTAATAATAATGATAAAATGAACCCGTTATATGTTCCTGCCCGCTTATTTATATTAAAGCCAATTAAGGTGGCGTGGTTTGGCCTCTCAAATGTGAACGCGGGGCGGAGCTTATCGGATAAAAGGGCATTTGGGTGTGTTCTCGACTAAGACTGCTGGGTGAAGCTTATTTGGTCAAGGAGTGGGAGTGCATCAAGATACGAGTAGTATCGGATCTTGGGAACCTAACCGTGCCTTATCAACCAACATTTATAGCAAGATCGATTTGGTCTTTTCACTGGTTCAAGTAAACTCTAGCGGGTCAGATCAGATTCCGTTGTATGTGTACAAAGCTGTTTTCACCGTCTCTGTTATCTTTCTGGCCAGACCTTCGGCTCGCATTCATACATAATTTTTACATTATATACAAATATTTATCTTACATTAATTAATTATTACAGGATGGTATATTATTTCAATGTTCGATTTGTGTGCCCAATGTTAAGATTTCATAGTGCTAGGGAGTGCTCATTTGTGAGGTTCCTTGTTGGCTCTACTCAACCTTGCAATTGGGCGTTACAGCCCCTCTTGGGGACGAGACAACCTTTTTTACTTCGACTGATATTTATTGCCGGGTTAGCTCGATAACACAGTTAAGATGATAACATGCTGGTATGTTACACTTTTGTAGTAGTTATGTCTCTTTCTCTCTCCTCCTCTATTCCACTCTCCCCTAAGCCCCTCTTCCCCTTCTCATCTTCTTCAATTCACCACCCCCTCTCTCCTCATCTGCTCCGCTCTCCCCATCCGTATTTATAACCCCGTGAGTAAGAAGAACATTAAAATCAATACCAATCCGGATAGGATGTGGGGGCTTGTTCGATCCATGATCAGGAAGAACTGCGCTGGCGGAGAAGAACACTAAATCGTTATAAACGTTTTTGAGTGGTAAATCAGTGGGTGGAGGTGATCCAGTGTGATGAAAGTTGGAGTATTCAATACGGTGAAGGAGTAAGTAAAACAGAGACTTCGGTTTCAAACTTCTATGATCAAAGTGTGAGCGGATGGGGTGAATGTTTCAAAGGGAGCGGAGAGAAGACTTACAGATGCTAACACCAGCAAAAGAAGGATGTCTGATGTTGAATGTGCAACAATGCTGAGGATGGCATCTGGGGGAGTGCAGCCCTCCCGGTGCCAACGCCCGTCGTTTGCAATCTTGAACAAAACGGCCGTAGTTTTTCCACCCGGCCCAGATGCTTCCGGGAGCATCTGCGGCTTTCACACATTTTTACTACCTTTATTTTCACCTATTTCCTTACAGATATTTCCTTGTATACACTTTAAAATATTGCTGTAAAGTTTTCAGTACCGTTCTTCATATTTTTACAGTAAAATAACTTAACGGTTCTGCTGTAAGTTACTGTAAAACGAGTGGTTTTATGGGAGTTTGGGTGGGTGAAATGCCGATGATGGGAATTTGGTGAGCTTAGGCTTTGTCTGGTAGAGATACCTAAAACAATAATAATTTATCTTCCACAACAAACCTTTCTTTAACCATCCTTCATTTTGATTTTTTGGTCTCCCCTATTTAAGCTTGAGGTATGCTCGCTCTCCGAGCTTAACTAAATGTTTTTTATATTCACTCATATAATGAATTAATAAATTCCATGAACTCAAATAATTGCCTCAAACTCCGAATCTACAAATTTAATAAGTAACTGGGATGTGTCCTAATCATGTACTCTTGAAATGCTTGTCTTTTGATGATGTCATTTCTTGGTAACCAATCAAAGTTTACTCACCGTTTTTTTCAAAATATGATTAGCTGAACTCTATTCCGAATAAAGCGCGGGAATGATATAATTAGAGTGACAATTATTTGGTGATATTTCCAAGGCATTTTCTATTTTACGTAAATTATTTACTCTATAAGTCTTAGTTCAATGACAAGTGACACCAGCTTTAATGATAGTGACACTTTGTCGCAAACAGAAAGTGATCAAGCTGCTTCAATTAGTGAATATTCTTATTATTAACGTGATTTTAATTATAATATTGAATTCAATAGGCTTACACACAACTGCTGGGATGGTACGCTGAAAAAACGGAAGTATTTAATTTAAATATTATCACATTATTATTAATATTATTGTTTTCTTTATGGTATCATAAGATCTAACTATTTTATAAAAAAAAACTTAAAGAATATAAGTGTAACAAGTAAAATTATGTCCAGCAAACGATACGTAAGTTTGGAATTTAAAATCTAGTTTTGCACTATGCGACGAAAATGATCGGATCATGCGGAAGGAGTTAATAAGAAAAAGATGCGACTCTGGATTTTTGGTAACCACAAATGTTTTATGTCTTAATTTGCTTTAAATCAAAGAGAAGGGACATGCTAATTCAGCCCGTACCCGCCACATGTCTGCTAAAGTTGAACATGATTGTCAGTTTGTTTGTATTCGTGTGTTTTTGTAAGTTTCTTTTAACAATAACACAGAACATATGTTTTATTTGTAATAATAGGATGAAGGAATTTGTATCAGAGTTTAGGTTGGGTTTGCGAATTTAATTTAAATGGACTCTCGCAGTTTTGAATTATTTTAATCGCTGACGGTGTCTATAATAGAGAAATTAGAGGAAGCGGATGTGTGGGTAAGATGGCGAGATTGAGAATAAACAGAGACATACAAGAAGACAATAGACATCCAGTTAATTAATGAAATAATTTTATTTATAAATTTAAAGAATGAAAAATATTTTGAGCAATTAAAATACATTATATTAATGTACTTTAATTACTCAAAATATATTTTATTCTTTAAATTTACAGATAAAATTACTTCAGACTTCTCTTTGGCTTCTTTGAGTACTCTCCCTCGCATAGGCATAGGAGTAATACTCGTACGTTCTGAGATTATAACTTTTGCTATTTCTGACCATATTTGACAAATGACATTCTACAACTCCGACCGTTTTCCTTTTCTTTACTTTTTCTATAAAATCTTCTCAAGTATTCCACAAACATGTTATTCTGGATCCATGCTAAGGGTGACTCGAGTAAGGAAGTCGTTTGAAGCCGCTTTGGTTCTCACATTCCTTTGTCTTTTTGGCAAGAAGACAGAGAGCTCCATCTCCAATGAATAAACAAATTTCTTGTTCAACCTGACCATTTTAAACACTGCTAGAACTCTCTCTTTAAGAATGGACAGATATTTTTCGAGTTAATCTTTTCCAACACACACAACAAACTCTGACCTTCAATCCTTCCATTTTGTCCCTATATCATAACGGAAAAGCCACAAGCTTTCACTGTATATTGTAACCTATTTATGTAGAGCTTCTGAGGAGGCTATCGCCGAATCCATACTCGTCCACTGTCGGAAAATTGAGCAAACCTTGATTCACCAGACAGAAAATAGGATGTACTACTTATTTGTCATTTATTTATTCAACCCATTCATTCATCTTCTTAATAATGGTAATATTTAAAAGAGGCTTCCTAGAAACCTCTTTTAAATATTAATATACTGCACCTCTTAGGCTGAATTGGGATCTTTTTGCTACTTCAAAATCCATTTACGGTGGGTTGTGCTCCATAGATCTTAGAATAACACAAAAACAACAGAAGGCCCAGGACGGCAAGATGGTGACTTCGGTAGTTTTACCATTTCCTTACAAATGAACTATAATTCTCTTACCTGAAGAAAGGGTATTCAGAGACTCCTAGCAATTTATGTTTGGGACAGTCTGCCCTCATATTGATATACAATCTGTCCTCTTTTAAAATCCGAAATTTCTTTGGAATTTTGCATCCTATGCGTGTTAAATAATTACAATATTAAACTCTAAATTATAGAAACAAATATTAATCATAATAATGGCCAAAAGATCTTAATAAAAACATTTTATCATAAAACTGCGTGTCTTCTTCATGCACCTGTACATAATCCGCTGGAGAACTGCTCTGGGTTAGGGAATGGAGCCTGTGTGCACCGATAGGAGCTACCGCTAGCCTAGTGGATACGCCGTTGGTTTTCCATCGTCCAGGTACCAGGTTCAATTCCAAATCGAAAACGAACACACACGTAAGCACACATATGTACAGTTCTATTCACTGATTGATGGACACCTTACACGAGTCATCACGCACTTAGCCAATCACAACCAGGATCTTTCATCTTCACAGAACAACACACGCATATCTTCTCTTTCGTTCTAAGGAATCCTGCCGCTGGGTAGTTGGATCCACCTACCCCTGACGTGGAATGGGTTTTCCTTCCCCTGTGTTGACGAAAATCAATAACTATACTTTATTAGAGTTAATTTGTGTTCGTACTAGCTCGAATATGAGCTAGGAACTACTCGATTTGTCTGAAAATTAAGCTCCAAACAATTTGATATACGAGTCTACACTATGGTCAATATTGTGGATTCTGAATCTTGGAAGATTAGAAATGTCGATCATCCAAGATGAGAACCAATATTTCTAAATCTTGGATTCATCATGTGACCACTTAAATTCAACATTTTTGGCAACGCAACAAGCAAACTTACGTTGATTTCGACTACGATTTTTTATTAATTGCTTAAACTTTTCTCCTGAAGCTTTGGTTTAAAAAAAGAAATACCTCCTGACCCCTTTCTCCCACAAAGTAAATCGGCTTCTGTTGGCCTCTGGCTTACCAGTGATTGACATGCTGTTCTTTATGAGCGTTTCATTATCCTGTGTGTGTGTGTGGTGGGTGGGGGTCCGCCCTAGCCAAGAGACGGATGGTGTTATCGACCTAACTGCGCGCAAATGCAATCATGCAATGCACGATGCGTCGATCCTAGATAGGCATCTGATTTACATCGTGAGTAGTTGTATGGAGGACTGATGCAGCGAAAACTCTTTTAGTCATTTTAAGTATTAAATTAGGTATAATTAATTACTATATTGTCACTTTGACTAAATATTGATAGTGACTAGAGTGCCGTGGTCAGTTTGACTGACTAATTAATATATGGGTCATCCTCGAGATGGAGATGGTAGTCATAATCGTGAATCAAAGTTTTTCATTGTTATTGAAATAATACCTCATGGGGTCTTTTATGTTTAGTGCATGTTCTATCATTTTTCAAATTTCATCAGTAATGCAGTTTCTTACCAACCACAGTGTTAGGATCAATTTATTTGCAAAACCAGGTTTCGGGGAAAACTTAAGTCATCGTTAATCGCTGGGAAACTAATTTATACAGAAATGCTTAACCTACGGGCAAACAAATTTACAAGTTTACAAGTTGGAGGTGGGGGGGGGGGGGAAAGCAACAGCATTTTGACTGGAGGAATAACAAATCTTCTGCTTATCAAGGGATAAGTGTTGAATTGCCCAACCAAAGTATTAAAGTTTGGAATTTCCTTTATAAGAGCTGATTCTATTAGACCCCTATATATATAGTTGTTTTAATTATAAATTATTTTTACACTATCAATTGAATGGTTTTCATCTAACATATGGAGAAACAAACTAAAAGAGAATCTTCCACTTTGTGTTCCTTCATTATCTTGGTGAAGCTGCTGCTTTTGCCAATGTATACTTGATTGCAAACTTTGCATGGAATATAATAAACCCCTGTTCTTTATCAGTGAATCTATTTTTAGACAGACTATTTCGGATCGTTTTTTCATATTGAAAGGCAACATTGATGTTGTTGGCCAGTGCCAACTTTTTAAAATGGATTAATTTGGGCGAGTATGGGAATGTAATATAATTAATATTACATACTTTTTCCTTAGGATTAGCTAATGAGTAAAAGTTTGTTCTAGCTTTATAATGGCATTCTTCTATGAACCAAAGGGGATACTGCAACTCAATGAATGTTTGGATGATCGTGTTGATTTTATCCTGCAGGAAACAAGGATCACATGTGTGATATGTTCTCAGGAACAGGTAAGAAACTACGAACCTTTTAACTGGTTCGTCGTGGCAAGTGAAATAGTGAATATAGGCATTAGAGTTTGTTGGTTTCCGGTAAACAGAACAAATATGCTTGGTTGTTTACTTTAGATATTTTTACATCAAGAAATGGCAAAGAGATGTTTTGTTCCCATTATACTTTAAATGTAATGGTGAAGGGAATGTTGTTTAATTGTTCAAACAGGGAATCAAATGGGTTTTTATTAATAAGCCATGTGGCGCATACATCATCCATATAGCAAAACCAAGTTAAGGGATTAGGTAAAATAGGAGGGAGGAGGTGTTTCTCAAACTCTTCCATGAACAGATTACATAGGATCGGAAAAAGAGATTATCCATACTCAGGCCATATTTCTATCTGTAAAAACAATCTTCGGCTTTAAACACATCGTCTGTAACGCAAAAACGAACCAACTTTACAATTTTATTACACGGTAATGGTAATGTTACGTTAGACAAAGGTAAGTTTTTAATAATGACATCAAGGGTTTCATCGACGATAACTATAGTGAAAAGGCTATTAACATCAAAACTTGGATAGATCAACCTCTTTAATTTGATTAACAAAATCGCCAGAATGGATAATGTGAGCTTCAGAGATACTACGAGAACCAACTTATTTGGATATGATGTTCGCTAACCACTGAAAAAGTTTGTACGAGTGGGATCCTACACTGGAAATAATCGGTCTAAGCCAATTACCATCTTTATATGTTTTCGGTAGACCATACATGTACGATAAGGAGGGATTATACACTTTGAATTGTTTAATTAGATTAGAATTTTCCTTTGAGAATATTTTTGAGAGAACTGTTGAACGATTTAGCTTTGTTTACAAGTGGATCATTATTAAGTTTTTCATAAGTGTTCCTATTATTTAGCAAATCATTAAATTTAGCAGAATACTGATCGCTGTCGATAGTAACTATCTGATTAGTTTTGGCAGATTTTGTAAGCACAATATCCTTGTTTTATTTTAGCTCTCTTAAAGCACTTCATAAACGAAATGGGATAGACCCAAAGTTATGATCGGAATTTAAGGCACCAAGTAATTAAGATATTAATACTGACTTTATCAGTGATTATTTACTTGATGGGTTTTTTTTGGGGGGGAGGGGTTGTTTTTTTGTTCAGTCCAGGGTCACCACTTGTAGCGAGAGAAGGAGGGAAGGGAGATGGTTGTGATGGGTCACCAGTTCCTCGTTAGAACAAATATTTCTTCTCTGCTTATGAATCCAAGTTCGGGATTAGAGTTCGTTTATGAAGGTGTTCATCAAATAAGTTCGTATTTGGATTTATAAACAACTTGCTAAACTAACTTTATTCTACACTTGACGTTTAATAAGATGAATGACTAGAGTCAGTGAGTTTAAATCCCTTTTTTCGTGGAAGGAGTAAATGTGAATGGAAAGACGTGAATCCTATCGACCTAGGACTGCTTGAGAAATTCAATGGGTAAACTTTAGGTGAGTCAAAAGTCCTTACACGGTGGATGAAGCACAATTGTGAAAACGAATGGAAGAGACTTGTGCTTCATGAAGTGATGTGACTGACTGTGGTAAAATTGTTATAATGTCCGATTTTTATATGTATATAGAAGATGGGTGTGGCCATTTTTGATCGCCAATAGGGTTTCTTGGTGGAAAAGCTTTGTCTGAAATGAATGTTCGTTGATGTATGTTCGAGAAGGAGAGAGATAAAGAGGGCATAATTATCTGAAGGATTTGTCTGTTTTTTTCAGTTTATGTTTCAAGTTGTGTTTTTAATTCACAGAGGTAATCTAATTCTTTTAATTTCTATGTTATGTATGTTTATAAGTAATTTTAATTTAACTTCAATTTTTAAATTGATTATCAAACAAGAAACATAATTTTTTTGTTTAACTACTGATGTAATTAGATAACCATAATAGTGTAAATATATATAAAATGTTTATTACCTCCGTTTAATAAAAGACAGTACCTTGTTTGTAATAGAATAAACAAACTCCACTTGAATACAACTGGTTAAATTAAATTTGCTAAAAAAAAAGGGAATCTAAAAAGAAATGAAAAATAACCAAAAGTTTAAACATAATCAGGACCATGAGGAGATGTGTGGCTATTTATTGACTTAAAAAGAAAAACAAGTTTTGCTGACTTATCAGTGCGAAGGGGTTTCTCAATTTCAAATGCACTAGTCCATAGGAGGACAAGACTCGTTCTACCGCAGAGGATGACGTTACGGGAGTCAGAAGTTGACGTACTGATGAAAAGATACCACTGCCCAAGAAACTTCTATAAGACTCCCACTATTCACAAGCTGATAGGCTTTTGGTCACAGTGTCAGCAAATTTGAATGCTTTGAAAGGAGGTGATTTCGCCTGAAACATCATAATGATGGGAAAAAGTGATACAAATTTCTCACGGGCGTATTCCATGGCAATATTCACCCCTTCTTCATTGAGGGTTTTCCCATGAAGTGAAGGGTGAAGCATGTTGGCTAGCAAATGAGCCTTGGTGGCAAATTGCTCGTACCATTTTCTCATGTGAAAATATCCACTGCTTGAGCGATGGTACAATTGTCTCTCTGCACCTGATCTACAGACTTCGCTATTGGTTCCAATCTAGCCAATAGTTCCTCAGCAGATCGTTTTGGCCCAAGATTGGACATTTTATTCTTTACACCAAGGTCAATAATTTCCCTGCTAACTTCACAGATTTTTATAATAATTGGCTAGTAATTAATATAGATCTTCAGAGAGTGACATAGTGTTCCATCTAGTATCCTGGGGCATAGCTAGACATTGACCACCTTCCTGGCGATATCTTGCAGCAGCATAATGATTGTTTTGAAAATATTTTACTATAAACAACATTCTCTTTAACACTACCAATCTCTCGGTCATGAACTAGTAGATTTAGAAGATGTGCTGCACATCCATAGGAGAGGATGTTTTGTTGAGTGGATTCATCCAACAATCTTCGCATCTTGGTGACATTTGCTGCCTTGTCTGTCACGTCACTTCCAACACGACCTTTCCCTAAAGGGTTCACACGCATGGTAAACGTCTTTGTTTGCTTTGTGATTCCTTAACAATAACTGACTGAGAGGCCTAAGGGCTATAGGCTAGTGCTCACCGGTGGAGCCTCGAACAGGCTTCAACAAGATAAAGCAGGCTTACAGAGGGTGAGCCTGCTTCAAGTTATATTTATTTTTAATTCACATATTCTAATTGTTTTTAGTTATAAATATGCTAAGCAATATTAGATTGCACATAAAACCTAATAAAAATAAACATAAAATTAATAAAATAAACCGATTTAAATAAAAATATATGATTTAAATAAAAAACTCAACAACCTTTATGATAGGAAGAGTGCGAACCTCTCCTGAATCTGCCCTTAACCGAAAAATAATAATAATGATCCGTAAATAAAGATATTTTTGTGCTACAATATGAGAATTTCTAGAGTTGGAGACAAAAGTAATCTGTTTGTACATGCTTAACAAGGAAAAACTAAGAATATTGTGTACCAAGAAGTTCTGTATGGATGCTGAATAATATTAAATTTAGTTCATAGAATGAGAATATTGTTTTTGAAAAATAAAAAAAAAAGATCAAATCTGTCTTACTTTATTTCAAAATGCATTTTTTTTACCTGGGCAACGCATTTTTACAGTAATTTACTGGCAGTTCATCAGCCAGTAACTTGCGCTATCTTTTCCAGCAACAATGCATGATACTACTGTATATTTTTACGCAGTGCTTTACTATAACTTTTACAATAACATGTATGTAGTATATTACTGTCAAAATCAATGCAATCAAACTATAAATTTTCAATATCAGGCATGTTACTGTATCCTAAATCAGTGTTACAGTAATATTTGCAGTAACAACTACATAGAAAATATAGTAGCATGCATTTTTGGGAGGGGGTAAAAATACAATATATTACAGGTTGCTGAGTTCCCAATATATCACTGTAGAAGCAAAAACAAATATTTCACAATGTACTTCCCGCAGGATACGCCCTCATTCGTATTTCGCTTTAAATTCTCCGAAAAAATACAGCCACCAACTTTGAGTGAAAGCTGGCAATTGAAAGCGTCAGAAAATGGAACTGGGGAGCTGTCAAAGTTCAGAAAAGGAGCAATAACGCTACGATGAGCAACATCGAACAGGGTACCAATTAAAAACACTTTATTTTTTAAAAGGTGCCCGAGACACTTTTCTCATAATAACATAAGTAGAGATGAGGATTCTAAGAGGCAAGTATGAGTGTCTGAGAACAGAAATCAAATATCAGAACAAGGCGTCGAATAAAAATTCCAAAAGGAAGAAATTAGAAACGAAAGAGCCACAGAAGAATGATAGAGCCTTGAGAAACCTCAAATCCGACTTCGGCCGGCCGAGATGATTATGTCCTGAGATTGCTAGCGGGATAAGAGGTACGAAAAGAACCTGTTAATGGTGGTTCAAGAAATTCATGTAGACGATAAAAGAGAGTGTGTTTAACAGTATAAAAGGCTGTCAAGAAGTCAAGCAGGATTAGTTGGAAGACTGAGTAACGTCATCACCTCAACGAAGGAGGTCAGTGGCGTACAAGATTACAGATTCAGTGTTGTTGCCAGCCTTGACAAACTAAAAGACATTTATCATTGTCCTGGAATTTAATGTGTCCAAGTACCTGGAGGAATACCAATCTTCGAATAACCTTCGAAAGGAAAAGTAGCTGAGAGATCGTGTGGTATCTAACAGCAACATCCTTCCAGTCGGATGCAACAAGACCAATCAAGAAGAAAATGTCAAATATATTAAAATGGTTTGTGAAGGAGAACAGGGAGGAACTGGTGAAAAGTGTAAGGAGTGTTACCATAACAACAACAAAACTAATTTCGGCTTAAACATCTCGCATTGATTCTACTTCCACTTTCTTCCTCGTTGAGAGGTCTGATAATCTTTTAAGTAAATGATTTCAAAGATTGGGGGAGATTAAATTTTCTTGTCCTAATCCTTTATTTTTGTATTTTCTACTGAATGAGTCCACACTGAATGGTGATAGTGAGTTACTACTGTAAATAGAGGAGAAACTATTAATAGAAGATTTATTAATTTTTGTTTCGGGAACACTCTCAGTACTGAGTGTATATTGAATAATTAAAAGCTTTATTGTATTTGACGAATGCCATATAGAGAGACTTTCATGTTCATTAGATATTTGAATAATTGAATTTTTACTGCATATTTAAAAAAAAAAATCTTTTCCATATTTAGATATTAAAAGCTGTGTGAATCAATAGGAGGCAGGCATGTGCCAAATTTCGCCTCATATATTCTGTTGAGCTTGGATACTGCACGAGCCCGAGTTAGGCCTTTCGTAGTTATTGTAACATATGGCCTACCCCTCCCTCCCTGAGTGGGCAAAACCCCACGTAATCTGCGACATCATTGGGTGAGGAGAGTTCCCCGGATCTCTTCGATGCTTATGATACCTTGTAGAGACTGATATAACGCAAAGTAATAGCGACTGAATCTGAAATTTAGACGTCGTTCCTATCCAACAATCCCTTTATAACGGCGTGTCGTGAGTTGTATTAATGGAGGATGTGCTTACACCCCTCGCCATCCGATTTTATTTTTTTTTTTCGACTCCTGGAATAATTATAGGGAATATTTTGTTACAGTTTTAACCATAAGAAAACATCTTCACCTATATTTATTATTCAAAATCCTAGAACAATAGAGAACACAAACAGTAAAACCTAAGGGTAAAATCAAGGAATTTACCTCTAAAAGAAGTATACTCATTCACTTATCGCTTTTATTGCAGAATTTTTGCAAGCGGCTCGACTCCTACGAGATTCCATAATAAAAGGAATTTCTCCAAGTTCTAAAAGTCGTAAGCATATTTTTTTTTTTCAAATGATTTTCTAATTATTAAATTCGATCCTTAAGATAGAAGATAAGTTAATGATACCTAAGAACAAAAACGAAAAACACCCTCCATTCATATATATATATATATATATATATATATATATATATATATATTAATATATATATATATATATATAATAGCCCAAGGAAAGGAAAACTGTTATCACAACCCGGTAAAACGCTGCGAAATATATTAAGTGAAAGATAGAAAGCTTAAGAAAGAAAATGAGATTTTTAGAAACGGAGAAAACACGGAAACTATTTTCATCCGATGTTTGAAAGTGAATGAAGAAGTTGGATTTGAACCTGTGTCCGCAGCGCTCTTCAAACTTCCTTATTCACTTTTATATATCAGATGAAAATATTTTCCTATTTTCTCCCCATTTCTAGTTAGTAAGCGTTCATTCATTTATTTCATTTTAATTTTTAATTTTTGCTTTGTTTTCTCAGTTTGTTTTATAATTTTGCAGCGTTTTACTTTGTAAGTTCGCATTGTCCTCTCTCAGTAATGTTTGCATTGTTTTCTTGAAAATTTTACTAAACTCTAAATATATTCATTATTACATTGTTGCATTATTTTCTCTCAAATTCAACTTATTGTCAGTCATTAATACATATATCTCTTTATGTATTCTAAACTTGATTGCTTTCATATTGTTTTACTCCATTATAGGCTGGAGATGAACATAGCTAATGTTCGAAACGGTCCAAATTATATATGTTCCGAATACTGGTTCTGGCTTTAACCTACATACTAAAATCGAAGTTTCCGTAAGATGTTCCAATTTCTACATTTATATATATATGAGATAAATTCTTGAGTTCAATAACGGGTCACATATATATTAATAAAACCACTGTTTAGGAGCGTAGTATTTTATTCGCGAAACCAGTTTCGGCATGGAGTTTGTCATGCCATCTTCAGTCGTATACTAAGAATAGATGCGTTCACACCATACATGAAATATATATAAGAACAAGAGATCAGATTAAAATTCCTAATCAGGGGGTGCGAATTTAGGGTCATTAAATACTACGCTCCTAAACAGGGGTTTTATTAATATATATATATATATATATATATATATATATATATATATATATATATATATATATATATATATATATATATATATATTCACATGGCTCCGGAAGTAGATTTGATATCAAGCGTCCTTCTTCGGGTGGGAGCGGCTTGATTATCTCCTCCATTTCGTCCTTTGTAAACTTCCGGGAACCACCACCAGCCAAGATGGGCTTCCATATATCAATAACCAGTCTAGGACGGAATTCGGTGGTTAGCTAAAATGGCCAGCGGTTTCTTCCGGTGGGAGACCATCAGATATCGGGCCGGAAGGGAGAGGTTTGATAAGCGGCCCGCCCGGAAGGGAGGTGGAGGAAACGTGGGTGCATTATGATATTCTCCTACAATATATAATATGTGCCTTTTAATAATCTATTTGGTGGTTGTAATTGCTAATATGGTTAAAAATACTGGATGTAGTACTGGCCCGTCTGACATCACCTTTTTTTTAATAATAAGGGCAATCGTAAGTTTGAAAATTATAATTATAAATTGAAAGACATAATTATACCTCTTTCCAAGTCTCTTTCATGCCCTCAAATAAGAGTGAAGCCTAATTCTAGTGCCCAGACATGCCTAAAGATGCTGTTATGCTAGGTGTTCAGAACCTCACTACAAAAAAATATTCCTGGCTTAAAACCCCAATCACATGGACAGAAGCAGAAGGAATTAAACTTGCGACCGCTTGAAACATGAAGACTGAAAAGGAAGTTGATCCAAATTTTTAATAACAGGAAATCACGAGAGAATCTTAACAAAAGAAACAAACAAACGACGCAACTACATCAATGGCTGTAAAATGCCTGCGCCGAGATTCAAAATAGACTTCGCAAAGTAATTCTTTATCTACAAAATGGTTAAATCGCTATTCTCGAATCATTTATCTTTAAAATTCAATCTATATATTCTTAAGCATTTTGTGTTTCGGTCAGAAAACACCCGAATGCACTTTTAAGCTAGACTTTGAAATATTAATCGGGATGCAGTGAATGAGAAGTTGTTAAAACATAATGATGTTATGTGTACTTATTCGGAAACAAAGTCTTAAAAACAATCACAGGGTGCAGAGCTACCTTACTTACAGACCACCCACATCTTAAAAAAAGGCATTAAGTTTAAGGATTGCGACAAATACTACCGCAACATCCACAAACCCAGACCACCAACTACACTACACTCCCCACACAAAGGAACATTAAAATAACCCTCAATATGTGCTCCTTTTGAGATTATCAATCAACTCTCCCACCGCAATCCAACTTTCAAAAACATCCACTTCCACTTTACTCACAGCCCTATCCAGTCACTTTCACTCAACGCCCTGCCCCAGGCAAGGTCCCCAGAGCCCCCTTCTGAATCCTCCCTCCCTCGTGAGGACAGAATCTAAGCTGTAGTATGGACATCATCCGGCCGTCTTGAGCTACCAAAAAAGGCCGCATGCACCATCGTGGATGCCTGTCCAGAATGCAACCTCCCACCCCCCCCACACACAATTGAACACATTATGAAATATTGGGCACCACACATACACTGACAACATGATATACACCTCCCAGGTACTCTGTGGAAAACCTAGTACAATCCATATCTATCACCAGATTCTCGAGCTGCACGGACAGACAGCCTGAGAATAAAAAAAAAACAGTCTGGACGTAAACTATTAATGTTGCCGAATGGAATATTTTGGAAAAGGAGATAAAGCAATGTTGCCAAATTGAATCCTTGGTAAAGAAGAGCAATAACGCAAGTATTCAAGAACTGCTTCAGAAAGGGGTTGCCATCGCTGATTGGGCACGTTCTGAATAGTTGCATGCCCTCTCAACGTTACCTCTTTAAAGTACTCTTTAGAGTACAATTTCACATTCCCTATCTTCAAGATTTCCTTTCTGAGTCTCTCTCCTCACAAATATTCAGGTGAATATGCCTTCTGTATATTTGCTTCCAAGTATTAATTCAATAAAAATATTAAAATGTACCTATTGGTTTTTGTTGGCCTAACTTAAAACAGCCGTATTTAAAAAAAGGACTCTAGAATTTCATCTTTTGCATATTAATTTTTTACCCTTTTCACCTACCTTTCTTACTTTCAAAACAATGACTTCAAGCTATTCAAAGTAAAACATATTTTTCTGTTCCTTTGTACCTATAACAACATTGTTATTTTGCCTCCCCCCCCCCCAAAGAAAAAAAATCTCAGATAAATTAATTCAGCTGTCATTTGAAAATGTTTTCACTCAGCAGTCTGGGATTGGGTTGAGAATAATATTAATTTTACCTTTATTTTATTATTTAAAAGTAGTTGTGATTTTGATTGCTTCATATTTGTTTATTTAGAGATCATATGATCATTATATTTTTTTTATTTCGCTCATTCATTGTATCAATGCAACTAAGCAAAGCCCCTAATAACTGGGCCGGTACCCGGGCTAAGAGGAGCAATAAATCGTGTCGTCTTATGAAGTGGAAACAACATCCACCTTTGGTGAACGAGCGCAGTTATGAAATGTGTTTTGAGTTGTGCATTACTGGTAACATTTACTTGAAAACATTTCCCGTTAAACAAGAATCCACTCGGGAAAGTTGCCAATGTTTATTCGTCAAAAAAGGTTCTCCTCTCATTAACCTTTGTTATTTGTATTTTTTTGTGGTTGTTCAGGGATTGTTTCATTTCTATCCGCTCACTTGGCCCTTTCGCCTTCCTTGTTTTAGCTCTCATCCGTGGAATTCCGGAATCAAAGAGACGTTTCTCAATTCAGAATATCTTTTGGTATTATGAGCGATACATATATGGGAGGGGTAAAGTATTATTTTTCCGAAACTGTTAATGAAATACTATTGTTGTAAAGTGAGTAGAAACAAGCGAGACTGAAGATGGAAGTCTGCGCACTTCTGAAATTGGCATCGCCCAAAATGGCTTCAGAAAAAAAAAATCCTACATCGTTCATCTCATTGAGCTGTAAAGTAGACATTCTTCACGAGTCAGGACAGGAGGAATGGATCCAAAATGAGGCATCGATAGATAAGCTACTTTGGGGAGTGTTGTTAGTTCGGGATATCAGGAAAACGCCCGTAATGCCGATGGACATTTAATGTTAAAGCAACCTCGACTGAATTTAAAACAAGCTTTTTAAATATTAATTTCCGTGAGAAGTAACGTATTCACATTTGGGCACATGACGCGTGAACAATTCTATAAACCTTTTCTTTTTTAAACTGTCTCCCTCCCCGCAAAATAGCCATGGAGAAAAGTAAGATTGCATTTACAAATTGAAGTATGGCTTTGATAGATTGCCCAAATATTAACATTTAAATTTCACGTTAGAGGGACACTCTCTCAGCTCCTCCTGTTTACTGGAGTTTTCAATTTCACCTCGAACGAGGTCTTTGGAGAGATTCAGCTTCGGAACCTAGAAATCCTTTTAGCGTTTTATCTATTTTTCGATGTCAATAACTTATTATTCATCTTCTTTTCTTTTTTTCAGTTCTTCGCTTCGCATTGCCATACACACAACAACTATATATATGGTCTGAGTCTGTTTCATTTCAATAATTTGAGTCAATATATTCGTTACGACGGTAGGACTTTTCCATTACTGCTCCTTTTCACAGTACATCTCATTTTAGCCTCTTCCAATGCATTAAGTAAAAACTCGTCTCTATTCAATTCTCCATTCTCTATCCACCTTTTTGAAATCAAAACTAGCCTCGATCGTGCCATTCGCCGTTCGACGACTGACGTGTCTCCAATTTCCATGCAACGATGGTGCGGAGTTTTGTCTAGGGAATAAGCTTGAAAAGCTAGTCACTAAACCTTGGAATTGATAGACGTGCCTCAACAAAGCAGAACCTGAGAGAGGTTCTTGCCTTTTAGGGTGATGCTGGACGTACTGAATAAAGCATTCACATATAATCCTTTACGCAAGACCTTTATGATTTCTGATTTATACACTCCTTGTTTCTGCCTGATTTAATAAATCCTCCCGAAAGATCGTCGTGTCTGTATTAAGATGGCTTGAATCATCACTGTCCATCTAACATTTTCCCTTCTCTCTGTATTTTTTGTATTTTTAATTTTTTTTTCAATTTGCAATTGTAGAGAATTTGTATTTATAACGAGGAATAACTGTTTATTCCTTTTCTGGTTAATATCACTGAAATCCAGAGCAATTATATTCTATCTTCAATTGAATTGGAAACTATGGTAGCAACTTAAACATGGTTTAGATCTGGAGCACTAAATTAGTGCAGAAAAAAGGTCAAAGTTAGTCTGGAACTACGATTCAATGATATCGGTCTGAAAAGAGTTCGATTTTTGTGATAAATGCAAACTAGACCCTAAAAAATGTTCTGATAAATGTCATAGAACGTGAAGTTATAAAACAGTCTCAAGGATCTTTGACGGCAAAGATGATCAAAATGGTTATTTTAACTTTTTACTCGTTTTAACTTCACGGAATTATGTATATAGAAGTGAACATAGTAACACGAGTTGCTCACATTTCCAAAAAGCAGCTGTATTGTAGAACCGTCTTTACGGACTGTTTGCACGTGTTCTTTTAAGGAAAATACTCCCCTGAAACGTTTCAGCGATTATTTTAAAGTATTTGTGGCGACAGACTCCGTTTGTCCCTTCCTAAGCATCCCATATTACTCAACGCCTCAACTGAAAACCGGTGTTTATTCCTTCACTGATTTTTTGGATTGTCTAAAAGAATGCTTATAAAGATAGTGACAGTTGTATTAAGACTACACTACAAACCCACTTGGCAAATATATTAAAACGACACTAAAACTCATTTTGGGAGATGTAACCAGGATATGTTACTCTTCTGGCTTCAACACCACTGTACGTGATCTGACCAAGAGTTAAAATAACCATTCAGAACATCTTTGCTGTCAAAACTCCTTCACACTGTCTTTGAAATTCACGTTTTATTACTGTTTTCACAAAATTTTCTATTTTTTTTTTTAATGAGAAAACTAAATAAGCAGTGATTTAAGCGAGACCACTATTTGAAAACGGGGGTTAAAAAAAGTAGGGAAAGGCCAGTCTAGGAGAGAACCAGAAGACCTTTCGTAGCTTTGAGCCACGAGACGCTTAATTCGATGATCTGGAGAAACGAAAATATTGATCTGCCTTGAATAATTCTCTATTTTTCTGCTTCATTTGATACTTGGAAGGAGCGACGCCCTCTTCCCCCATAGAGACTGGATCACGTCGCCAGCATTCTCCCCTGTTGGACATTTCTGAGGCGTCTCGAGACAGTGACCACTCGAACAGATCACAAGAAGAGGATCTCGCAGGTGATGTCACAGATCCGTCGAATTTAGGCTTTGCAGAAGAGGCTGGGACTAAAAGGGCCAAAGATAGGCGCAACCAGACGCTCCATCAAAGTAAGTTTTCAACTCGATGCACAATAGAAATAAAATTATTTTTTTCTCTTTAAGCCGTTCTTTAGCTATTTATTCCCCAAAGAAAACTACGTGGTTCTTCTCAAATATTATATATATATATATATATATATATATATATATATATATATATATATATATATATATATATAATATATATATATATATATATATATATATATATATATATATATATATATATATATATATATATATATATATATATATATATATATTTTATGAGCGCGAAAGAATGATGAAAATGAATCCAACAAACCGCAAGAAACAGAAAACGGGCAAATCTTTCTTCGGAAAAAATTTCATCATTCTTCGCGCTCATGGAAAATATATACATTGTATATACACCGCGTGTTTACCTCAATTCTCCTTTGTCCTTTGAATTCCCTATTAATTTTCTCTCTCTTTCATAGTCCCGATCGACCTTGCGAATCGTAGCTTAAAAGCTTGTTTATTTGGAAGATGTTTTGGTCTTCGCGTAGCCAAGTGGCCTAAGAGATGATTTAAATGAGATCAAAGCGGATGCTCGCTGCCTCAGTGTGCACGGTTCGAATCCCACTTCTGTACGGAATTTTTGCGAATTAGGAAATAATATTTCCGAAGGAGCGTAGTATTTATTATCTCAAGACCAGTTTCGGCATGGAGTTTATCATGCCATCCTCAGTCGAATACTAAGAATACATGCAGTCCCACTAAGCGTACAATATATATATATATATATATATATATATATATATATATATATATATATATATATATATATATATATATATATATATATAGTTTACAGAGATCCAATTGGAGTTCCTAATCAAGGGGTGTGAATTTAAGTTCATTAAGGATATCTTTTAAAATTAGATCTTTGACGTAGGGGCTGCATTTGAATTGCCCATCCGAAAGGTTAAAGTTGGGGATTTCATCTATAAGAGTTGATTCAATGACCTTTCTTTTGCATAAGTCCTTACACGGCTAGATTAGGTTGGCCTCTGGGAAGTCTATCGAGTGGTTAAAGTTATTGGTGTTTGTGAAAAGACTAGAGGCTTTGTTTCCCCGTCTAACGTCTACTCTGTGTTCGTACATTCTCTTATCCAGATTTCTTCCTGTTTCGCCTATGTAAAATAAAGGGCATTTAATTTCTTTACAAGGGATTAAATAGACTCCTGCTTCGTTGGTTCCTTCTATATATTTTGTGGTAGGGAATTATTTTTTAATGGTCGAAGGGTATTTAAAAGTGGTGTGGTTAGGGAAACGGATACTATTTAAACCTTTCAATAATGGAGAAAATGGAAGGTAGAGGCGGTTTCTTTTAGTATCTGGGTTCCTACTTTTAGGGCAATAGAAGTTTGAATTGGCCTTGGATAAGCCTTCATTGATTATATGGAAGGGATATTTTAGTTTTATAAATGTATAGGTGGTGAAAGTAATTTTATTGGACAAGAAACATGGGCCATAAATTCTAAACTCTCTCAAAAACATAGACATTACAATGGCTTTTTAAAATTTTATACAACCTCTCCCACAACTTTTTCTGGTCGGGCTTTTTTCACAGGGTAGACGCCGCTTAGCTTTCTCTCACCCAACCAACCCGGATCGGTGCTGAGGAGGGAGGGGACAATGCCCCCTCACCCCTGAGCTCGGGTTTTGAGTTGGTGAGTTTTGAACAACTTGCTTCATCCCCACTCACACCTTCCTCACATCCTATTTCTTTCTCCTTTCAATGTCTATCGAGTTTATGCCGAGCCTAAGGTGGAGACGCCGTGCCGATGGGCTGCCAGACCACTAGGAGGGAGGAGTGGCCTCGAATTGCGGAAGCTGGTTCTGCCCGACCCGTATTCACCCATCGCAGAACGGGCTATTGTGTGGAGTGATTAGCGAATGCATGTGGTGACATAAATAGGGTCAGCATGCCCAATGATGAGTTGACAAAAACTAAAAATACTTCCCCTCCACCTTTCCCTCGACCATCGTCGGAGCCGACTTCGGGCAGCACCACTGAAAAAAATAGAGGTATCCCCCTGTACTTTTGGAGGGGACCTCCCAAAAATCTTCTACCAGAGAGGAGGCTTATTCCTCTCCTATGCCTACGGGTTCAGGGGACCTCCCCTCATCCCCTTCTCTGGAGTCTTCCTTAGGTGACTCCCTCTTACTAGCGGCAGTCTTCTCTTAACTTTTCCAAGGGACTACCAAGAAAGCACGTCCGCGGCCCATAAATGACCGCTCCCGGTGGGAGCAAGTCGATAGGGCCAACCCCCTTAGGGGAACGAGGAGGGACATGTCCTTAAGTCCTAGCCCTCTAAAATCCAGCTGGCGAGCATATAAAGTTTACAGGGGGTCACTGTACGTGCGCGGCTCTCTTCCCCGACGGATACTGGCTCACCGGCCCAGAATATAATAAATAAACGGTACCTCGAAGGGGACCCGTGATGTCTTGGAGGGGATGGCCACATGGAGGCTTCCCGTGAGATGGATATGGTCCCTGAGGTGACCCAGTTCCAGAAGGTAGAAGCTCTCATGGGATCGAACACGGGCTCAGTGCCAAGCGCAGAACCAAGTTCGCCCCTGTGAAAGCTTCTCATCAGACGGTGCAGGCGCTCGAGAAGAGGAATCTCACCACTTGGGTGCTCCTGTGACAGACAAGACCTTCTCCATTTCAGAAAAGGATATTTCCGTATGCCGGCCCATCTGGCCTAGGGGCTCCTGCCGGCGGAGGGGAGAAGCGGATTCATTCCCCGCCCTCGCCTTCTAAAAAGAAAAGAAACAATAAAGACTGGGGGCTCCTTTCCCTCCGAGGGAGCCACGGGGGTAGACGGGGCCGCTGCCGTTTTGGTATGCGACCAAGCTTCGATTACGTCGGGGAGCCTCATTCAGAGATTACCTGGCATATTCGAGCCCGCTGGATTTAAACGCTTCCTTGTTATTCGGCTGATAGTAGCATGTTAGCTAAGGGCAACATGGTCCATCAGAGTAAAGCTCTAGCTAGCGTAATTGATAGAGAGCCGAAGGTGACCCGTATCTCGGAGGGGATGTTTCTGGCGATTACATCGAATCCTTCCGAGGCGGCCATGATTAGTGCCCTTCGGACACTTGATTGCACGCCGGTGAGTGTGACGCAGCTCTCTACCATGAACTTCGTGAAAGGAATGTTTTATGCGAGGGAACTCGTGGACT
The DNA here is from genome assembly GCA_963969495.1 of Ceratothoa steindachneri. Taxonomy (NCBI): domain Eukaryota; kingdom Metazoa; phylum Arthropoda; class Malacostraca; order Isopoda; family Cymothoidae; genus Ceratothoa; species Ceratothoa steindachneri. Next base: position 34,016,368 of record OZ018329.1, read on the forward strand.
ACTCCATAGATAACATCATATTAGACCTTGCCAAACATGGAGCGGTCAAGGTCGAACGTGCAACGAGAAAACAGGGAGGGGCCTCGAGCCTCACCACCACTACAATCTTCGGCATGTTTGAATGTGACAAGCTCTCTGAGTCGTTGCATGCCGGTTGGTATCGCTACCATGTGAAGGCATTCATGCCACTACCGCGGAGGTGCTACTACTGCTACCGTTTTGGCCATACGAATCGCTCCTGTATATGTGCAGAGTCGAGGTTACTCGAATTCTGTGTAAGTTGCTCCAAGGCCGCACACGATAAGTACAAATAGGTTGTGGACAAGTCTGTCAATTGCTGAAAGCCTCACTGTGCAGCTTCGAAGCAATGCGGTTCGTATCTCCTTGAGAAGGAAATCCTGGCCGTTCAGGCCTAGTATCGTCCCTCATTTCTCGAGGCTAAGCACTTGGTCCTGGTACGCTCGGCACTACCTGGGACGTCCTTTGTCTCAGGCCTACAAACACGGTCGTTTCTGCGACCATTCAGAACACTTATACGGTTTTACCAACGCCTAGCGCTCCCCTGTTAGAGCAGGCGGCCTAAATGGTTCACAACCAGCCCCGGCTAAATTCAGGGCTCCCCATCCATCCTCCAGGGTGACCGTTTTCCGTAAGGCAAAGCGGCCGCTCGCCTCCACCGAGTCGTTAGACTCACAGGAGACAACACCCCTGAAGGTGGTCGTGAGGCCATCTTCCGAGGCTTCTAAAGCTGCATCCCGAAAGGAGGACAAGTACTATAGGAGTTTCGGCTCCTAGGCTACACCCAGTGCTAAGTAGGGAGACTCGAAGGTACCAGATTCTACAAAGGAAGGACTCCCGCCTCCGAAGTTGCCCCACCTGCGTAAGCTTTCGAGGCAGGCGAAAAGCTGCCTCGGAGTAACTCTATTCAAGTGAAGTGGAAAATGTTGAACAACCACAACGACGACTTTCGATGCAAATGGATCCAAGATAGTATTTATTAATAATTTTGTCTTTGGTATTTTGTAGTAGGTATTGAAAACCCTGCTTTGCAAAGATACTTCCTCACTCTCTCAAAAAGGTTCGCTTAAAAGATATTATTTAAGCTGGGGTATGAGAAAATTATATTACCATTTAATAGAAAAATATTTCCTTAGAATAAAAAAAACATTTTTCTCAGGAACCATTATCATATGGGAAAATTATTCATTTGTATAAGCTGTCAAATTGTGGCCATGGTCCGAGTAAGGGGCGCAGCGATTTGCTTTCCTGGCCAACGTACTGACGCGTCAGCGCCCCTTCTGGCCTCATCTTAGCCTCTTCTTCTTTATGACAGCCTTCGTTTTTATCCTACTCCCTCACTCTCCCTACAACCTCTCCCACAACTTTCTTTGGTCGTCCTCTAATTTCACAGGGAAGATGCCGATCAGCTTCCTCTTGCCCAACTATCCTGGATCGGGGCTGAGAGAGGAGGGGACAGCGTCCCCTCACCCCTGAGCTCAGGTTTGGTGTAGTGGGTTTTTAACAACCTGCTTCATCCCCACCCACACGTCCCTCACATCCTCTTTCTTTCTAATTTCAATCTTTCTAATTTCAATCTCTATCGATTTTACGCCGAGCCCAAGGTGGAGCGGCCATGCTGATGGGCTGCCAGGCTACTAGGCAGGAGGAGTCTCCTCAAAGGGCGGCAGCTGCTGGCTTTGCAAGCGCCGTACTCACTACTCGCAGAGCGGGCTATTGCGTGGGATGATTAGCGTTTGCGTTCCGCGAAAAAGCCAGGGTCATCTAGCCCATGAATGAAAAAAATCACTCTCCCCTTTACTCCCCCTTCACCAGCGACGGAGCCGCCTTCGAACAGCCCACATTAAAAAATGGAGGTCCCTCCCCCATCTGTGCTTTCACAAAGTACCTTCCAAATTAATTCTACCAGAGAGAAGGCTTACTCCTCTACTATGCCTACGGGTGCAGGGGACTCTACTTAAGCCCCCTTCTCTGGGGTCGCTTTTGGGCAACTTCATCTTCACAGTGGCAGTCCACCCTTTGCTTTCTAAGGGGGACGGTCAAGGAGGCAGGCAGGCGGCCCATTATTGACCGCTCCCGGTGGGAGTCGCACAATAGAGCCAACCCCCTTAAGGGGGCGAGGGAAGGCACGGCTCGTCGGTCTATGCCCCCCAATAACCTGCGGTGGCACATAAATCTCAGACAGAGGGACACTGTACGTGCCCCCCTCTCTTCCCCAGAGGATGCTGTTTCACTTGCCAAAGATAAGATGACAAAAGGTACCTCAAATGGGACCTGTGATGTCTCGGGGGAGGGGAGGATGGCCCCCCCTGAGATAGACATGGTCCCTGAGGAAACCTAGCCTCAGACGGTAAGATCCTGTATGGGGTCGAACCCGGGCTCGGTGCCAAGCACAGAACCCATGTCGACCCCTATGCCGGCTCCTCTTCGGATGGCACGGGTCCCCGAGGCCTCACAAGTAGAGGATGGATCTCCTCCCCCCGTCTGGTCCTCCTCTAACAGGCAGAACCTTCTCCATTTCGGAGAGGAATCTTGCCGAGGACGGCCCATCTGGCCTAGTAACTCCTATTGGCGGAAGAGAGAAGCAGGTTAATTTCTCGCTCTCATTTCCTAAGAAAAAGAAGAATTGGAAAAAGACAAAAAAAGACTCGGGTTTCCTCTCACTCCGTGGGAGCCACGGGTACGGACGGGAAAGCTGCCATTTTGATATGCGACCAAGCAAGGATCGGGACGTCCGTCTCCAGTGCTCTCCCGGGTCGAGAGTCCATTACCAAGTCCAATAGTGCAAGTGCGCAGAGTTAAGCCTCGATTAAGTCGAGGCCCCTCATTGAGAGGCTACCTGGCGTTTTCGAGCCGGCTGGCTTCAAACGCTTCCTCGTTATTCGCTCGAATTCCGCCCGAAGTCAATGTAAGTTGCTCCAAGGCCAAACACGATAAGTCCAAACCATGCGTGGCCAAGTGTGTCAATTGCGGAGAGCCGCAACCCGTTTCTTCCAACCAATGTGGTGCGTATCTCCTTGAGAAAGAAATCCTGGCCATTCAGGGAAGGATCGTCTCTCATTTCGCGAGGCTAAGAATTTGGTCCTGGCGCGACCGGTTCTGCCTGGGACGTCTTATCCTTCAATGTTAAGAAAGATACCCTCTGCTACTGGCCCCTCTAGCCCTGTGAACTTGGTCGTTTTCGCGCCAATTCAGAACCATTCTGCGGGTTCTATCACCCCGGGAGCTCCTCTGGTAAAGCTGGGGACACAAAGCGTTCACACCCAGCCACAGCTAAAACCAGGGCTCCCTTTCTTTCCCCCAGCGTTACCGTTCTGCCTCTGAGAAGCGTACGGACATCCCTGTGAGGGTTTTCTCTTCGAAGACAGCCCCCTCATCTCCTCTGAGCTAGGCCTGGAGGGCATAGTCCTTCTATGGATTTGCCACGGACGCCGGGCCAACTGGGAGGATCTGCGGAGGCTCGTCCCGTCAGGTTTTCCCTTAACTAGCTTTTTGAAGGAGACTATGCTGGGCGCATGCGCCGTGCCCACCTTCCTGGAGTATACGGGTTTTGCTACAGCACCACCACGGGATGGCGGCCAGGCAGTAAGATGTGCCATTTACACCCGGAATGATGTATACCGTCTTCTCTTCGGTTTAGACAGCTCCTTTCAGGAGTAACTGTGCAGCTGCACCTGGATAGGAGGTATATTGTTATTTTTACTGACATTCTACCGTCAGCCGAGTTCGAGGCGATGGATTTCCGCCGCGTCGTGGCACGGCTGCCGAGGCTTTTTATCTTGCTCGGTGAGCTGAACGGTAGAGACTCACTTTGGGAATACTACTCGATTAATCCCAGTGGGTCAAGTCCTTGCCGATCTGATCGACGAGCAGGAGATAGGTGTCCTAAATGTAGATGAGTTTACGCATCACTGCCCCAGAACCGCTTCATTTTCCTTTCTTGATCTATCTTTGTGCTCTCCGGATGCATAGCCTGATTTTGGTTTGGTAGTCGATGACATCCATGGTAGTGATCACTTTCCCATTCAAATATCATTTTCTGTGCCGCTTCCGCCTGAGAGCCCTCTCTAGTCGTGCTTGGCGCGGGTGCGGTGATCCGCACCTTAGGAAATGACTATTTATCTGTCTCAGTCGAGTAGGTTAGGCCGGTAGATGAGCCCGTTGAGTTCTTCTCCGATGTTGTTCAACCGAGGTCGAGGTGGCCCTCAAACAGAAGCGTTACGCCAACATGCGCTGTAAGCGCTGCCCAAAATATTTTACTGTAGGTGAATTTCTCCTAGGTCTAGGTTCCTATATATTTAGAAGTGCGCAGGCCACTCTTCCTGGCAGACATACGTCTCTTCACTTAACAGGAAGACCCCCCGAGAAAGGTGTGGAAGCGAGTCAAAAGGATTCGGGACAAGTTCTCGCAGGACACCACTCCCGTTTTCCAGGAGAATGGGACCACAATCTCGGGCCCCTCGCCCGTGCAGAATCCATTACGACCGCTTTCTCCGCATTCTCTAGCCAGGATGCTCCTCCGCCAGCATTTAATGCGCGCCATGATTTGGCGGTAGGCCGCTGAATGGAGTTTCCCTCCAGACGCGGAGAACCCTTCAAGGACAGGTTTACTTTGAGTGGTTCGCGTTCCGCTCTCGCTTCTTGCGCGGACAACTCCCCTGACTCGAAAAGTGTCCCGTACGTCATCCTTTGATACCTGGGTGAGCGAAGCATGGACGTTCTAGTAGATTTGTTAAATGGGCGCATTCAATGCGCGCCATGATGTCGCGAAGGCCGCTAAATGGACTTTCCCTCCAGACGCGGAGAACCCTTCAAGGACAGGTTTACTTTGAGTGGTTTGCGTTCCGCTCTCGCTTCTTGCGCGGACAACTCCCCTGATCCGTATAGTGTCCCGTACGTCATCCTTTGATACCTGGGTGAGCGAAGCATGTACGTTCTAGTAGATTTGTTCAACATAATCTGGCTAGAGGGTATCGTCCCAGATTCCTGGTCAATCGCTACTGTGCTCGCTTTTTGCAAACTGGCGAGAGATCACTCTACTCCGGCCGGTTTCCACCTAATCTTCCTAACCTCCCGCATGTGCAAGTTGATAGAGAAATTGATAAATGTTAGATAAGCCATTTTCTGGACACCGGAGGCCATCTGTCTTCTGCAGAGTGCTGCTTCCGCAAGTTCCACAACACGTCGGATGCTCTGCTCCGACTGGAAAATGCTGTCTCGTGAGGCCTTCCTTTATAGGCAGCACTACGCCATGATGTTTTTCGATCTGGACTAGGCCTATGTTACCGCTTGGTGATACAGTACCATGGAGACTCTCCACATGATGGTGGCGAGGGGACGCCTCCCAACCTTTATATCGGAATTTTTGCGAGATCGTCGATTCCGCATACGGGTGGGGGGGAGCCCTCTCCGGCCCAAAGTTGCAGGAAGAGGTTGTCCCGCAAGGAAGTGTCCTCAGTGTAACACTCTTTGACCTGAGCATCAACAGAATAACCTCGGTTTTGCTAGAAGATGATCTCGCTACGCTCTACGTGGATGACCATTCAATCTCTTTTGGCCTGGAGCGCCGAGTCCTACATTGCATTGAACCGCGTCTCTTGCTATGCCGAAGAGTACAGGTTTCGGTTTTCCTTGGCTACCACTAAGGTGGTGCACTTCTGTCGCCATCCACGGCTCCACCCTGACCCAGACTTGTTTATAAATGGGGTTCACCTGGAAGTGGTTCTCTCGCACCGTTTCCATTGTTTTGTATTTGACTGACGCCTCACCTGAGAGGCTCTTTATCGCAGCCTTACAGTCTCTTCTACCCGCGCCATGGATATTCTTTGCTCCGGAACGTTCAGCGCCTGCAACGCTGATAGGGCTACTGCCTTACTTTTTTATCGATCCTTTGTTCGTTCGAAGCTCGAATGCAGCTGTGAGTTTTATGCATCCACAGCCGACCGTGTATTGTGGAAGGTGGACTCGATCCACCACACCGGCCTTCGCTTGGCGACCAGTGCCTTCCACACGTCCCCTATTGAGAGCCTAATGCTCGATCTTGGGGAGATTCCACTCGCTCTGCGCCGTGTGCAGTCCATTATTCACCTGTACGCGCAAACCCAGCGCTTCCTTCAGTTGCCAACAGTTCTCAATGCACCCGCAACTGATCTCGACGTTGCATATACCACCGAGAGATGCCAGTCATACCCTAAGCCCTTTGAGTTTCGGGATAGGCAACTCATTCGAGAGCTCGGTATAGCTCTCGGGCCGGTGAAGCTCTGGTTCTGCCCAGGACGCCACCCTGGAGGGCATCACCTTTGATTATTTGTCGCCACGCCTCTGCTCCCAAAGCTTCAACAGACCCGGGAGTATTGTGTACGGCCTCTTTGGAGCACACTTCTTTTCATATGCTGGAACCATGCCAGTGTATACGGATGGCTCCACTCCTAAGAAGGGGTTGGTTTTCGCGCCGTTTCCAGGCGCTGTGCCTGTCTTCACGGCTGAGCTGGTTGCAATACATCCATCGGTACGGGAGATAATTCGACATGCCCGGTTTGGAGACCGGATTGTGACTTAAAGCAAATCACAAAGCACCCTAAGCGCTCTCGATGCAGGGGAATCATCTCCACATCTCCTGGTTCGTGATATCCGTGATGCCACTGTTTTGGCGAGCCGGGCGGATGTCGAGATTATTTTCTGCTGGGTTCTTAAACATTTAGGAACTGCGTTGAATGAGTGCGCCGATGAGGGTGCCAAAGAGTCCGTAAAGACTTGGCAACCACACCAGTGGTTCGCTCTTCCTCTCACCGATTACATGTCAGGAATACGGGCTGCCCTCCTAGCGGCTTGGAAAAGAAAATAGGAGATGGTCGAGGGGAACTTAAAGTTACATTCCATTGCGCCGCGACTGTTCTCCTGGGCCTAGGCCTCAATACCGCGATGGCTTCAGGTTGCTTTCTGTCGTTTTTGAATTGGACGCACTTGCAGAAGGCATCACCATTTGATGGAACGCTCGCTTGAGCCTTATTGCGACGACTGCGTTGTTTTCCAGACTGTTTGGCATTCTTGTTGAATGTCCCATTCTGGGTGATTTTCGCGCACTTTATCTGTCCCGGTCCGGGACGAGCGGAGTCGCTACCACTTGTCCCTTGTACTTGGGAAGAGTTCGTGCACGCTGACTTGTGGACTATACGACTCTTTTGAGGAGGCTGGCCTCTTCCACTTTATTTGACTGTTCGTTAATAATAATAATAATAAGTCTTTTGTAATGCGCTCTTCAAGGCCTGAGGCCTTCACAGAGCGCACGTTGTGCTGAGATGAGAATGGAAATTCAATGGAAATTCAAGAGGGGGAGAAGGCAATACTGAAAAGATGCGTTTTCAGGAGACGCTTAAATGTGGTAAGAGAGGAAGAAGACCTGATTTCAGCAGGAAGAGCATTCCACAACTAAGGGGCACAGATTGAGAAGGAGCAGTCCCCCATTGAGCAGAGGGATGAACGAGGAATTTTAAAAAGAGGTGCATGTGATGACCGAAGGGCCCGAGGGACATGGCGTGGCGAGAGGGCGGAAGAGAGGTAAGACGGGGCCTTGTTGTTTAGGGCCTTAAATGTGAAGAGAAGTATCTTGAAGTGAGTGCGGGATCTGACAGGGAGCCAGTGCAGTTGATGCAGCAAGGGTTTCGAGGGCGACGGAGGAGAAGCCGGGCAGCATAGTTCTGTACAAGTTGAAGGGGGCGAGAAAGGAGGATGGCAGATTCACAAGCAGTGAGTTACAGTAGTCAAGGCGTGAGGTAATGAAGGCATGAACAGCAGTCTCAAGACTTTGGCGATCAAAGTGAGAGCAAGTGCGAGAGAAGTTACGAAGGAAACATAGAGAGGATTTGCTGACATTGCGGATATGAGGCTTAAAGGAGAGATGCTCATCAAAAACAACACCCAGATTCCTAACGCAGTCAGAGAAAATGATAGTATTACCGCCCAGAGTAAGCGAGGGAAAGAGAAATTTAGATTTTTTGACAAGAGCAGGGGTGCCGACGAGGAGGACCTCAGTTTTGGAGTGATTAAGCCTGAGGAAGTTGTTAGAGAGCCAGTCAGAAATGGAGGAGTAGGCAGCCAGGAGGTCAGTGATAGAGTAGGCAAGAGACGTGGGGGAAGAGGAAACGAAAATTTGAGTGTCATCAGCATATAGGTGGAATGATAGACCGAGATTACGGAGAAGGGAACTAAGAGGGAGAAGGTAGATACGAAATAGTAGAGGACCAAGGACAGAGCCTTGTGGCACTCCAAAGCGAAGGGGGGTAGAGTCGGATGAAACGTCGTCAATCACAACGGATTGGGTACGAGACGAAAGGTAAGAGCGGAACCAGTCAAGCACGGTGCCTGATATGCCGAGGAAAGGGTGGAGACGATCAAGTAGGACGGTATGGTCAATAGTATCGAAGGCAGAGGAGAGGTCGAGTAGAACGAGAAGGGAGACACAACCTCGGTCGTCGGTTCTTCGTAAGCAATCGGACACATTGTGGGTCCCATGCTCCTGCTGTATGGAGGCTCTTCCTTCTTGTTTTTGTTTACTTTTTTATATAGTACTTAGTTTTTCTCTTTATTTTATCTTTTGTATTTGTTTATCTACATGTTGTTATTTGTTTTTTAATCTAGCCTACTAGTAGGCTTTATCTTGAATACGCCAACTTTTGTGAGTTGGAGCCCATTAAGGCATTGCAATAGGAAAAATTAATCACGTTTTCTGTGTTTTCAAATTTTTTGCCAAAACTAAGAACTGTAATTAAAAATTTCGCCCGGAGGGAAACGATTTGTAATAGATTGCCACAAGGTTCAAACTTGAGAATACTTCTATTTTTCAGATGCATTGATAGTGATAGTGGTTTGCTAAATGATATGTCAGCTAAATGATAAAAATGAAATGTACTTCAAGATGCTCTTTCATCGAGAAATAAATATTATTGTAACCCTTCTGGATCATCGATCAGGGAAGTTTCAACAAGAATGAATTGTGTGTGATAGCATTCCAGTCACTTTGCAAGGTCACTGAGGAACGCAGATTGCTCTTGAGTTTTTGTGATTTCCACAACTCCTGGGTTGAAGTATTAATAGCTAGTATAGTCTGTAGGATGCCGATATTGTCTCATGGTGGTATCCTGTCTATGTAGATGTTGCTGAAAACGCATGTGCTAATGAGAAGGCAAGGCTTTTGGACAGACTAAACCTTCAAGAAGGAAGAAGATGCACGGGAATTTGGAATTGCAGTCATTGCGTTCATACCTTTTACCGTGAGTCTATGCCGCAATGCCTCGACGGTATCCTATCATTTGGTGTGGTCTCCAAATCGGACACACACTGGCGGAATGCGGCGTTATCGTATAGGGCTCACTTATGAACCACTCTACGAATAATACTTACCACCTCAGACTTTACGCAACTTTTTTATTGAATGTCCTAGTCTGAGGGTGTACGTGGGCGTGACGTGTCCCAGTGCCGCGACAAGTGGGCGCTCTGCCGCTCTCCCCTTGCACTAGGGGCTGGCTTTGCGCCCAAGGTTGTGGTGTTTGGGGGTTTTGTAGGCGGTGAGCCACCGCCATGATATTTGGATTTTTAAATTATTTGATGCGCCCCTGGGGCTCTCAGAAAGTCGCCTAAGAACAGTGCCGGCTCAAGGTACCAGCAACTCGAACAGTTGCCCGGGGCGCGCCATGTGCTTAGGGGCGCCATCAAGGATCTTCCTCATAACTTACGAAATATTTATTCCATTCACTTGAATTTTCACGAGTGATAGATATTATATATATATGAATATGTCTATAATATATAGTCTCAACGTTTTGTTAAACTTCTATAATAAATATTTAAATACTGTTGTTCTTACTGATCCTTATATATATATATATATATATATATATATATATATATATATCCATCTCTCTCTCTCTCTCCTTTCCACACTACTTTTATAGTTTGAATGCCTATATTTCATCCTTTTAAAAACGATTAATAGCTTTCTAGCTCATTGTTCGTTTCACTTTTCCTGCAACAAATGTTTACATGCAGCGCTCGCGCGATACTTTATGAATTCATATTCATTGATTATGTGAATAATTATCTAAGAGAAATGAACTGAAAAGTGGGAGTGAATAACAGTTGTGTATAAAAGGGATTTGTTAGGGCGCTCATTTTAGGCTTTCTTTTCGGGGATAAAAACTCTGGGCCAGATAATACAGGGCGAATAGCTTTATGCATAATTTAGACATAATGGTACTGGATGGGGATGGCTCATTTTGTGGAGTTATGCGAACTGCACTGCTTTTACGTGTAATAATAATAATAATAATAATAGTTAAGAGAGAGCTACGTACATATATGATTGTATTTGCAAGATATCTTTTACTTTTAGGTCGTCAAATACGTAAATAATACCCCAGTTTCTTCGGCTAATAACACCTTTTAACTATTTATTTTTATTTTTAAAATATCATTTATTTTCCTAGCATGACTTTGATGTTCCGTCGAAGTATGAAATCGTATTTCCTCAAAGAGAAGTAAATTTAGTTCGATATGTTCAGTATTTTCAAACTTGAATGGCATATACAATATTGACTAATACTGAAAAACTTTCATGATTGACTAGAAGCCAACTTCTGCAGCAAGGGAAAGATACAAAATGTGTTTAGGTTAACTTATGTTTGTCAGTTCTCTTACAAAAAAGAAAAACAACACGACACATGTTCAAAAGATATACACCTTTATTGAGAAAGAGTTTATGAGAAGGAGAAGGCATTTATTTCTGCTACTTGGATAGTGCACGACATCTAGATTCCTCTAGCGTCACCACCGAATAGTTCGCACAATAACTGTATGTTGATAACATCAATCATATTTTATAAATCCCACGATACATTATTTAATCTATTACAATCTGCAACTTTGTCTCATTTTCCCCACGGCCAGTGTAAAACAATGTAAGAGACAATGAAATTACATTGACGTAAAATTGATCAGATAAAAACAACAATAAAAATGTAATTGCCCTTTACGATGAATACCTAACTATTAGAAAAAAGGGACGAAGAATAAAGGAACCTGAAAACGTATTCATGGAAATGAGAGTTTTCACCTCGGTTCTACGGAATCAGGTACTTAATGGTTTTTGGTTTTTTTTGTGAATCATCATAAAGACCTCAGTAGTGGCGGAGCCATTTCAAAGACTATACCTGTACGTTAGTGCAGACAATGGTGTGCGCAGTCACCTCGAAAGAACTGTTCCTGCATATCAATCCTGATTAGGGAAAGACAAACAATAATACTCTTAAACAAAAAATAACGGCAATTTTGTAAGCAATAACGAGTGTTAGAGTGGGCGCCCAATCCCCCCCTTTAATAATGATAATAATATTTGTTTTTATTAACTTTAAAGTGAAAACCACATGAGGGCATCTTTTACCATAAAGTTTGTAAGGATAGATATATGAAGAAAAGGTGAAAATAGAAGAAAAAGAAGAATCAGAGAATTACAAGAGGGAGGGGAAAAATGCCATACACCTATTTACATGTACGAGTTTACAGTGTGTACGCTTTTTAAAACCACAATTCTTCACAGAGCGCCTGCATGTCGACCAAGGAAAAGCTTGACAGACGATGGGTGTCCTCACGTCAAGCTGAAGGCACCAAGAGAGGTGGGGATGGGGTCGGGGGTCAGAGCAGGCAGATCATTACACATTCTCAGAACGACCATAGAGAAAAGACATACACTCATGAAGTGCAGACGACCACGAAGAACAGTTACGGGCAGAGCCCTAGCATAGATTTTTGGGGTGTTGAAAAGGGTCAGTGAGGAGGAGAGGTAAGGGGTAGCTTCGGTATTTGAGGTCTTATACTCGTATGTAAGAAGAAGGATCTTAAAAGTGATTCTGCATCTTTGGGGAGGCACTGCAGATTGCGAAGGGGTGGAGTTGCACGAAAGAAACGTTCCTGCCGGAGAAGAGCATCAAGGACTCCAGTTTTCAACCGCTTAAAGAGGCCGAAGTGTAGAAGCTTCTGATCAAGCGAGAAAGGAGTTGCCGTAGTCGATTCGGAAGGGAACCAAGGCATTAATGGTAGTCTCAAAGTTGTTGTGGTATGAATAGTAACGGATGTACCTGATATTACGAAGAAAAGAGAGAGAGAGGATTTATAAACCCTTTGCATTGTTTTGAGAGATATTGACTACCAAAAGTGACGCCTAGATTTTTAACTGAATCAGTTCAAGTATGAAGTATTGTTTCTGGTTCGGAACTTCTTTTTATTAGTAAGATTATCTATATTGATATTATATGCCAGCTTAATTTCAGTCTCAGCTTAATATAATTAACAAAATAAAATTATACTAAATACTCTACTATATTTCATATATATATATATATATATATATATATATATATATATATATATATATATATATATATATATATATAGAGAGAGAGAGAGAGAGAGAGAGAGAGAGAGAGAGGGCGCTCGTGCTAAATTTGACAATTTTTAATGTCTTCATTTTCAGGAACATGTTTATGTCTTGCTGAACGGTCGACGGCGTTAGATAACATAAAGAGTAAAGTTTTAGTTGAGAAAAAGTTATCTGACATGTAGGTTTGGAAGCTATCTGAATATTGGAAAAGTTACCTGCATCATGATGATTCGCGACGGGTATCAAAATGTACACATTATGAGTGGTGCTCAATGCCCAAGACGTGACTTGGGCAGCTGCATCGGCGACTACGAAACCGTCGTCAGCAGAAAGGAAAGCAGCAAGTGTTATGACATCGTCCGCACCCTAGAAGACCTGTGCAAGGAAATCCGTGCTATGGCAATAGAGATATGCGTTAGAGTCACCAACATGATGCTGGCGTTGAATGAGGACCTTCGCTACCACTCGTACAAGAGGCGTAATAGACAAATTCTGACAGCCAGTGCCTAGCAGAACCGCTTGACGAAGGCAAAGAAGCTCCTGAACAAGCTGAAGCATCCGATTGAGACGGGGACGATCTGGTTCTTTTCTGATGAAATGAACTTCTGTCAAGGCCACCTGCACAAAACTCAGAACAACAGGTGACTTGATAATAATCCATGAGACGTTACACGTATAATTAAGACCAAGTTCTTCTAAACTGTGATGGTATATGGGTATGTCTCCAGCGAAGGTGACGCCACCCGACCCACATGTTTAAGCAGTCTTTCTCAATTCAGACGGCTATGTAGAGCTGCTGGAAATTGTGGTCAAACTCTGGCTGTAGAGGGTTTCTGCTGGAAGCCTTCCTCCGGAAAGAGTCAGAAGTGGCTGTTGGGGAATTTCTACGACTTCACCAGCTCCACTTTTTGGCCTCCTAGATTCCCCGATTTAAGCCCATAGATTAAGCCCATGGGCGCGGTTGAGAAAGACACCAACCGGTCTGCCTGCAACTCCAAGGCCTAGCTGGAGGCCAAGATCAAACAAGTGTTAGATGATCTTAACAGGGACACCGTGAGGAACGCATGCACCAGGTTCCAGAGCCTTTTGAGGCCATGGGGAAAACTGAGGGCAGCTACTTTGAGTAAACTGTTATCTCCCAGTCATAATCTATTTGATATCTTTTTCTTGATCTTCATGATACGTGGAACACCCACGTATTGTTCTAGGTGTTGTGCAACTGGTTCTGGAAGAAGTTCTTTTTATTTGAGAAGAACCAGATTGTCCCCAGCTCAACAGGATTCCCAAAGCCTGGATTATCTTGCTCGGATCTTCGATTACTTTGTCCTGCAGTTGTTAGATGAATTCCAACGTCCAGGCGCAGTCATAACATCTTTTGTACTTTTTTTCTGCTAGTAATGGCTTCGTAGTCTCCGTTACGCCTGCCCATGTAACTTCTTATAGCTTTTAGAGGGATAGCTGAGCATTGAACACCAGGCAGTAATACCCGCCGCAAATCATCAGGATGCAGGTAACTTTTCCAATATTCAGATGGTTTCCAGTTTTACATGTTAGCTAACATTTTTTCAACAAAAACTTTCCTCTGTATGCTCTCCAACGCTGTTGACTGTTCACCAATATATCAACATGTTTCTGAAAAAAAGGAGATATTAAACATCATCAAATTTAGCCCAAATAGCCTGTATATATACAATGGGAAGAAGCAAATATTCATACCCATGAAAAATTGTTTATTAATAATCTTATAAGTATCTAAATAACTTAAAACTTATACAAAAGATGAAAGATGAGAATTAGAATAAAGTGCACTATTTTGAGATGGACAAAATATAACTAATTTTAAGTGAAATACATTAAATTATTCAAGTTAGGTAGGGAAAATGTATTTGTGCAGATTATTGTAACGCAGTACATATTTAATTCCATAACTATTGTTAGCAATAACTGCATGTAGACGTTTATGATAGGTTGCGACAAGTGTTTTGCATGTCTCTCTTGGTATTTTCTACCACTCTTCTTTGCATATGACCTTAAACTCTATTGGGTGTAAATCAGTTGACTGAGTAGGCCAATGCAGCATCCTCATAATATTCTGAACAAGCCAATCTCGAGTCAGTTGGAATAGTGTGCTTTGGGTCATTCATTCTCTTGTTGGAAGCACCAGTTATCTCGAGGTTGTAATTGTTGAACAGAGTTTAGCAACCTTTTTTACACAATTCTACCATATTCAGCTTAATTCATAGTGTCATCTATCATATGAACTGTTCCTTTACCATTAGCCATGTTGTTATTCGGATCATAAGTATTTCGATCTTTCCTTCATACATGACGAGCTGAATTTCTTACAAACAATTACATTTTTGTTTCATATGACCATAACACAACTCTATAATTCTCTCGGATTTTCCAAATGCTTACGGGCAAAATTTAGACGCGCATCCCTATGTTTTTTTCTTGAGTAGGGGTGTCCTTCTTGGCTTTCGAGATTTCGATTATTACGGTGTAGCTTCTAACTGAGTGTTCATTTCGATACTGAAGTCTGGGCAACAAGCAGTTCTACTTGGGTCTTCTTAGGCGTCGTCATATGGTTCGTCTTTAAGCTATGGCTGAGTTTTTAAGGGGAGCGCCAGTTCTAGGACGATTGTGCACAGTACCAGTCTTTTTCCATTGCAAACTCTGAGAACCAATGGTACTTAACGAAATAACTAGCCTCTTCGATATATTTTGGCAACTCAAGCTTTCATTGTATAGGTGAACAATTTCATTCATACATTCAATAGAGAGCTCCTTTGTTTTCACCATGCTGACAACTTTGTTGTATCAGGAGGAAACAATGAATGGCTGTCTAACGAAGTTCCAAGGATCATAATTTGTTGAAAACCACAGTTTCCGTCTAAAGGTTTGTAATTAGTACTTTAATATATATTACTTCTTATGTACGAATGCATTTTTTTCCTACCTAATTTAAATAATTTAAATTTTAATGTATTTTACTTGAAATTTGAGTATGGTCATTTGACATTAGTGCACGTTATTCTATCCCTCATATTTGTATAAGATTTAAGTTATTTGGATACTTTAATTCACTAAGAAAAGTTTTCTTGATTTCCACAACCCTCTTCAGGAAAAAAATGAGATTTTTCTAGCGGATTAAGGAATTCTAACTATGTATTACCCTCAGCTAACCGCATTGACATGAACGTTATTGTTAATATATCAATATATATATATATATATATATATATATATATATATATATATATATATATATATATATGAAAAAAATTCCAAGACAAATTGGTGCGATTAATGTATTTGTATTATTAGACAACTGACTCTACTTCAGGTCGAGCGTGGCGCCCTTGTCCTCGAACTGGAAGATAGCATTTAAGAAGCTCTTCTAATGTGCCCCGATAGAACACATTTCAAATTACCCCTTTATGCTAGTCTCGTTTACAGTCATAGTAAACTGCTCTTTTTTAATTATAACAGCGCCATCTTAGCTAAATACATTCGAAAGATGGAAAAAAAATCCAAGACAAATTGGTGTGGTTAATGTATTTGCATTATTAGAAAACTGACTCTACTTCAGGTCCGGTGGGACACCCTAAGCCTCGAACTAGGGCACATTGGAAGGGCTCCTTAAGTGCTATCTTCCAGTTCGTGGACTAGGGCGTCACGCTGGAATATATATATATATATATATATATATATATATATATATATATATATATATATATATATATATATATATATATATAGAGAAATTCACAAAGTAGCACGTAAGTAGAGCAATAAATTCAAAAAATCCCACCACAGGAAAATGAAAGGCGGATTCTTTCCTTGAGAATGAACTGAACAAGTTTGAAAGTACTTGGAATCCGCCTTTCATTTTCCTGTGGATTTTTTGCATATATATATATATATATATATATATATATATATATATATATATATATATATATATATCTTCTCATCACAGTCAGGCAATTTTGTTTAAATAAATACTGACTTCTGACGTTCCTCTATATTCAGATTTCTGTAGAATTACTCGTAAGATTCTTTTAGCCAACCCTATTCGTTAAGATAATAACTTTTGTTGTTCTAATATGCCTACATTACAGTGGCAATTAGAATATACTTTTAGACATCTCGAATATAACTTTGACTCTCTTTTTATGGTAACTCTGAATTATTACAGATTTTCTCTCTTCAGACTTCAGTCAGGAAGGCACCAAAGAAAAATTCGAAACTGAAATTACTGAGAAAGAATCTAGATACAACAAAGCGGAAGAAAGAGCTCATTTCCACCTAGATTACAAGAATCGAGACTTCCGTGAATATTCCAGCGGTACTCCTAAAATCAAAATTAAGTTCAAAACTTACCGCTTGAGGCCGTCCAGCGCCCATAAATCAAAAAAATTAAGCGCCAACATTAGTACTTCGACTAACAAGAAGCTCACTGGCCCTTCTTCAATTGTCGAAGTGCCCGCGACATCATCTTATCAGACCCTCACACAACGCATCTCTCCTTATTTATCCTCTAAAAACGTGACTTACCAAGCGCCTAGCCCATTCAAAGCTAACATTCCATCACGAGCAAAACAGGTTAAAAAAACATCTCCCACCGAGTCGAGTACTGAGAATCGAGTTAAACCCTATCACAAAAATGGCGGATATCACTGGCAAAGTGCAGGACCACGACGAAACCAAACCATTGCAGGTAAGACTGTGGTCACCATGTACATCTAATTAAGACTTTTATTTTATTGAGACATCAAAATGTTTACAAGAAACGCTAATAAATTTTGTAGTTAAAGTAAATATATCTTTACACAGAACCCCGTATCAGGTTATTATTTATATCACAATGTATACATCATACAGATAGACACCACAATGCATAAATACACTAAATACTTAAACTATATCAGTTTCTCACACAAAACGGAGTCGGCGTGCATCATCGCTTATAAAATCGCTCATCGCAAACCAACATTTTATATCTTATCAAGCACTATAGGTCACCCATAATATTTCCAAGCTCTTAGCGCTTCATGCCAATTGGGTGCTATGTGTTGCAGTATCTCTCCTTGTCTGGACCCATGCACAAACCTCCTCCATGTATACCTATAATACACAAGATTAACCTCTTGTTCCTCTCCAAGATCTTTCTTTTTTTTCGTAGACTTATTTAAGTAACCAATCGGCGTTTCATTCGGTCTATAAAACCTGACATCTTCCAGGTTCATCTTTCAGCACGCCCTAAATCCTTCTTACACTCATAAACAGATTTTCCATGCACTTCGCTTGTAGACTTGATTTTATTGACTTATTCACGTTTCCCCATTTTCTCCATCACACTGCTTTTTTATAATCTTTGTTTACTCTTCCGGCACTGTTCTACGTTCGCAGACATTACAACAAAACCATTAGATCTATTTCTTAACCCTCCACAACCACCATTTTTAAATATTTTGAGCGATCTTTTGCTCGCTTATTCATCCTACAGCCTACTAAAACCCTCAATTAGCACTTGTCTTGCATACTCCACCCTACACCTACTCTTCATGCCGCTATATCTTCGGCTGACATGGTGCGAGCACTTTCAAGTTCCTTTTTTAATTCCTTTTGCCCATTTTCATCCTCACATATACCCCTTCACATTCCTTATACTCGATTCACTCGTTGATGCGGAGTAAGTCTATTTAAGTGAAGTGGAAAATGATGAACAACCAAAACGACCACTTTCGATGTAGATGAATCCAAGATAATATTTCTTTTTTATTTTGTCTTTAGTATTTTGTAGTAGGTATTGAAAACCCTGCTTTGCAAAGATACTCCCTCCCTCTCCCAAAAAGGTTCGCTTAAAAGATGTTATTATTTAAGCTGGGGTATGAGAAAATTATATTAACATTTAATAGAAAAGTATTTCATTGGAATAAAAAAAATACATTTTTCCCAGGGCCCATTTTCATATGGGAAAATTATTAATTTGTATGAGCTGTTAACTTGTTGTCCATGGTCCCCGTAAGGGGCGCAGCGATTTGCTTTCCTTCAAACTACTTCTACCAGAGAGAAGGCTTACTCTTCTACTATGCATACGGGTACAGGAGAACCCACTCACCACCTTCTCTGAAGTCGCCTTTGGTCGACTTCCTCTTCACAGTATCAGTCCACCCTTAACTTTCCAAGGGAACTGCCAAGAAGGCAGACAGGCGGTCCATTACTATCGTGCCGGTGGGAGCGGCACAATTGAATCAACCCCCTTAACGGGCGAGGGAAGGTACGGCTCGTCGGTCCATGACCTCTAAAGACCTGCGGGCACACATAAAGAGCTTAGAGGGGGTCACCGTACGTGCCCCCCTCTATTCCACGAAGGATGCCAGTTCGCTGCCCAAAGATTAGATGACAAAAGGTACCTCAAATGGGAACTGGGATATCTCGGAGTGGAGGAGGGGTTGAGATGGCCACAAGGAGGCCTACCCTGAGATAGACATGGTCCCTGAGGTGACCCAGCCATAGACGGTAGGATCCTTCACGGGGTCGAACCCGGGCTCGGTACCAAGCACAGGACCCGTGTCTGCCCCTATGCGGCTCCTCTTCAGGCGGCACGGGTTCTCAAGGCCTTACAAGGATAGGAGGGATCTCCCCCCCCCCCCTTTCGTCTGGTGCTCCTGTAACAGGCAAGCCTTATCCATTTCGGAGAAGGATCTTGCCGAGGACGGCCCATCTGGCCTAGGAAATCCTACCGGACCGAAAGAGAATCGGGTTCATTCCCCGCCCTTCTTTCCTAAGAAAAAGAAGAATTGGAAAAAGACAAAAAAAAAGTCGGGGCTCCTTTCCCTCCGTGGGAGCCACGGGGACAGAGGAGGCCGCTGCCGTTTCGGTATGTGACCAAGCCAAGATCGGTACGTCTGGCACCATTGCTCCCCCTGGTGGGGATTCCCTGACCAAGACCAATAGTGCAAGTGCGCAGAGTGGAGCCTCGATTACGCCGGGGCCCTCATTGAGAGGCTACCTGGCGTTTTCGAGCACGCTGGCTTTAAACGCTTCGTCGCTATTCGCTCCACTGATGGCAGCATGTTGGCCAAGGGCAACATGATCCATCAGAGCAGAGCCTTAGCTTGCATGATTGATAGAGGGCCGAAGATGAGCCGTTACTCGGACGGTAGCCTTCAGGCGAATGCGTCGAATCTCTCCGAGGCAGCCATGATTAGTGCCCTTCGGACACGTGATTGCACGCTGGTGAGTGTGACTACTCCATAGACGACATCACCTTAGAGCTGATCAACCATGGGGCGGTCAAGATCTAATGTGTGATGAAAAAACAAGGAGGTGCCTCGATATAACCTCTATACTCTTCGTCACATTCGACTGTGACAAGCTCCCTGAGTCGGTTCGTGCTGGTTAGTATCGCTACCGCGTGAAGGCATTCGTGCTACTGCCGTGGAGGTGATAATGCTGTCACGACTCCTGCAATACTAATCGCTCCTGTCGACGTGCAATGTCGGGGTTACTTGAAGTCCGTGTAATTTGCTCCAAGGCCACACGTGATAAGTCCAAATCATGTGTGGCCAAGTGTGTCAATTGCTGAGAGCTGCACCCTGTTTCTTTTAACCAATGCGGTATATATCTCCTTGAGGAAGAAATCCTGGCTGTTCAGGGCCAGGATCGTGCCTCATTTCACGTGGCTATAGGATTGGTTCTGGCTGGGACGTCTTATCCTTCAATGCTAAAAAAGACACCCTCTGCTACTGGTCCTTCCAGGCCTACGAGCTCGGTCGGTCCGCGCCCTTCGGTACCCTTCTGCGGGTTCTACCCACCCCGGTCGCTCCATAGGTAAAGCTGGCTGCAGCAAGGGTTCACACCCAGGCTCGAATAAAACCAGGGCACCCTTCCTTTCCCCCACCGTGACACTTTCCCGCAAGACAAAACGGCCACAGGGAGGGAACGCCAGTTAAATTGGTCGTGAGGCAGTTATCTGGGGTTCCTAAAGCTGCCCCCCGAAAGGAGGACAGCACTAAAGGAGCTTCGGCTCCTTCGCCCACACCCAGTGGCATGCTGGGTGGCTCGGACACGGTGGATCCTCCAAAAGAGGGACCCCTTCCTCCGAAGCTCCCCCTGATAATTCCTTGAGGCGACAGCGCCTTCAGCGCATTGTCCAACCAACTGCGCTGGAGTGCTGCCTCCAGGAAGCGTACGGCAATTACCGTGAGGGTCCCTGCATCTGCTCCGAGCATGGCCTGGATGGCATATTCCTTCAATGGAATTGGCGCGTACTCTTGACCAACTGGGAGGAGCTGCGGAGGCTCGTCTCCTCCCGCTCCCCGTTAGGCATTTTTTTTGCAGGAGACCATGGTGGGCGTGTGCCTCCCTGTCCACCCTCCCGGGGTATTAGAGTTTTACGACCACACCACCAAAGGATGGGGGCCGAGCTAGAGGATGCGCGATTCACACCCGTTAATGATATCTCCGTTCTTCTCTTGGCTTTAGATACCTCCTTTCATCCAGTAGCTGTGCAGCTGCACCTGGATAGTAGGTATACAGTTATTTTTTACGTACATTCCACCGCCAGCCGAGTTCAATGCGCAGGACTTCCGCCTCATCGCGGTACAACTGCCGAGGCCCTTTCTATTGCTCGCAGATCTGAACGGCAGACACTCCATCTGGGGAGACTGCTCGATTAATCCAAGGGGGTCAAGTCCTTGCCGATTTGATCGACGAGCTGGAGATAGGTGTCCTAAATGTGGATGAGTTTACGCATCACTGCCAGAGAACCGCTTCATTTTCTTGCTTGATCTATCTTTGTGCTCTCCAGATGCACAGCCTGATTTCTGGTGTGGGGTGGTCGATGATATCCATGGTAGTGATCATTTTCCCATTCAAATATCATTTTCTGGGCCGCTGCCGACCGAGAGCCCGCTCCAGTGATGCTTGGCGCGGGGGGGGGGAGGGGGTCCACATTTCTGGAAATGACTGATTTATCTATATCAGTCGATGAGTTTAGGTCGGTTGATGAGACCGTTGAGTTCTTCTCTGGAAATTTTATCGCCGTGGGCTTAACTATTATTCCTAGAACGTCTGGCTATTTTGCACGCCGACCATTCCTGTGGTGGTCAGATGAGCGTGATACGGCCCCCCAAACAGAAGCGTTATGCCTAATGCACTATAAGAGCCGCTCGAACGATTTCACTGTCGGTGAATTTCGTTGGGCTAGGGCTAGGTTCTGGTATATCTCGCAGCACGCCCGCCGCTCTTTTTGGCGGAAAAGAAGTGTCTTCACTTAGCGAGAAGATCCCTCTACCAGAAGTGTGAAAACGAGTCAAAAGGATTTGGAGCAAGATATCGCAGGACCCCAATCCCGTTCTCTATGAGAATGCGACTGCAATCTCAGATCCCGCGTCCGTGTTGGAGTCACTCGCGACCGCTTTCTCCGCATTCTCTAGTAGGGATGCAGCTGCGCCAGCATTCAATGCGCGTCGTGATGTCGCGGAAGGCCGCCAACTGGACTTTATTTCCAGAGGCGGAGAACCCTTCAACGCCAGGTTTACTCTGAGTGAGTTGCGTTCCACTATCACTTCATGCGCGGACAGCGCCCGTGCCCCCTACGATGTCCAGCATGCCATGTTTTGACTCCTGGGTGATCGAGGCATGGCTTTTCTGTTAGGTTTGTTCAACAGGATCTGGGTAGAGGGAATCCTCCCAGATTCCTGGCGAATTGCTACTGTGCTCGCTTTTCGCAAACCGGGGAGAGATCACTCTACCCTGGCCGGTTTCTGAGCAATCTCTTCAACCTCCTGCATGTGCTAGTTTATGCAGAAATTGGTAAATTTTAGATATGCCGTTTTTCTGGACAGCGGAGACCATCCGTCTTCTGCACAGTGCGGCATCCGCAAGTTCCACTCCACGTCGGACGCTCTGCTGCAAATGGAAAATGCCGTCTGACAGGCCTTCCTTTGTAGACTGCACTACGCCACAGTGTTTTTCGATTTCGAGAAGGCCTATGATACCGCATGGTGATACAGTATCATGGAGATTCTCCACACGATGTGGGCGAGGGGACCTCTTTCTCAATTATTACATCTGAATTTTTGCAAGATCGTCGATTCCGCGTGCGGGTGGAGGGAGCCCTCTCCTGCTCAATCTCACACTCTTTGTCCTAAGCATTAATGGCATCACCTCGGTGCTGCCGGAAGATGCTCATCCTACGCTCTACGTCCTAGATTCTCAAACTGGGGGCCATACAGCGAAATTTAGGGGGCCACAAGCTGAGGCTATGTACACATAAAAATCCCAAGCCCCACCAGACTAGACAGCCAGTCAACAGCTGAGCCAGCCAGAGGAAAAGGTGCGTCTGTACATGGTATACGTTTGAACAATGCCAGACGCATGAGTAATATGTCTCATTCTTTCTTTATTCAGTGTAATTCCATTTTTATATATGATTTTGTGTTTTTGATAAAATAATTCATTGAGATGCATTTCGATACCAAACAATTTTCACTCAATAACTTATTTAATACTTCCTATCTTATGGTTTCCGAATGAGAACCTAGTCTTAAATCTTGAGCATCAACCAGTCCACAGTCCCATTTTAGAGGCCACAGTTAAAAAAGCAAACACTTTGTTAGTGTGTGTGGCTCCCTCAAATAATCTGTTTGCGCCAATTTTAGTGTTATTGGGACTTAAGCCACCATCAATACCAATTTAATGGTAAGTAAGCTTTGCATCATGAAGTGTATTAAGAAGAAGGGAAAAAAATATATGTTGTATTTTTGCACAATCCATGAAATGTTTTTGTTTTTTTGAGAATTTAGTAACCTGAAATTTTATATCCTTCCAACTTCTTATTGTTGTGAACCACTTGAAAATGTTGTTTAAAGACGGTTTTACTCTTTTAGAAAATTAGAACATTAAGAAAGTACAGATAATAAAAAGCCACTAGGCTAGGGCCTATTGAAGTCATCTGCTTTTAGAAAAAAGTGATTGGTAAAGTAAGTTGATGAATGCCATTTTCTGGTCAAATGGCAAAGTTAAATTAGCTAACACCTGCAATAATCTTCCCTCTCATAGTGTAGTTTACTGGAATATCAAAGACATCATGTTAAATGTAAAAACAAAAATATATTTTTAAACACAAATCAATTGCAATAATCCTCCCTCTCATGGGTAGTCCACTACATATCAAATATTCATGTATTGTGAAGCTTCATATTGACCTTTTGTAGGCTCATTATGAGTGATGTCATTTAGCTATAGCAGTATTTCTTTCCGCTTCAGACCCATTTGTGATGCCTTCTAACAAGAAACGCAAATACGATGACAGCTATCTGGATTTGGGGATTTACAAGCATTAATGATAAAGGTGTAGCCTCAGTGTGTGATTTGTCACAAAATACTCCGCTGAATCACTGAGGCCTAGTAAGCTTAAATTACTCCTGATAACTACACATTCTCAACGTGTTGGCAAGGATCTTTCTTTCTTTGGTCGACAGGAATTGAATATGAAGAGACAACGACATGGTGCCAGCGGTCCATTCACCAACAAAATGCTGCATTAGTGGAGGCATCATTTTTGGTATCCCTTGAAATAGCAAAGAAAAAGGAACCTCACACCATTGGAGAGGAGTTAATTTTGACATGTGCGAAAACTATGGTCAAGCTAGTTTTGTGTAAAAAAAGTGCTGAAAAACTAAGTGCTATTTCCATCTCAAATGATACAGTACAACGCCGAATATCTCTTATGTCAGATGATATCAAAGAACAGGTTATACAGAAAGTTAAAGAAGCTTGATTATTCAGTATTGAACTCAACCAGTCCACTGACGTCCAGTCCTGCTCACAACTCATGGCTTTTGTTAGGTATGTTCATGGTGAGGATATGAAGGAGGAATTCTTGTTTCGTGAAACTCTCGAGCAATCTACAAAAGGTGAAGATGTAATGCAGAAACTTTTAGAATTCTTTGGAGCAAATGGTCTCGACTGGGGCAATCTCTTTGGGGTATGCACAGCCGGGGTTCCAGCCATGTTAGGTTCTAAGTCAGGTTTTGTTATACAAAAATCACCAAATGCTATACTCTTCACTGCATCATCCACTGGCAAGCTCTTTGCTTCAAAACCCCTACCCTCAGAATTACAGACAACCCTGAATACCATTATAAAGACAGTTAACATTGTAAAAGGTGGTGCTCTAAACACACGCCTTTTCAAGAAACTCTGCCATGATATGAATGCAGCTCATGAAATCCTCTTATTTCATACTGCCGTTCACTGGCTATCCAAAAGAAAATGTAGTTCAGCGTGTATTTGAGCTCAAAGAAGAGATCAGACTCTTCTTTGAAGTACAGGACAAGCAGGATTTGTTGTCAGCATGGTCTGTATATGGCTTCGAAATACAGCTAGCCTACCTTGTTGACATATTTAAACAGTTGAACACACACAACCTTGAACTCCAAGGGAAAGGAACTTTGATAATCGATTTTGTGGGCAAAATTTAAGCTTTCATTCGTAACATGGAGAATTGGAGGCGGAAAGTTGGAATGAGAAACTTGGCAATGCTGGAAACAGTGTCAGACATTGCAGAAGAGTATGATACTGCTACCTAGAACTTGATTGTTCAACATCTTAAAGCCTTAGTGGAAGAATTTAAAAGGTACTTCGCAGATATCCAGAGCCAAACCTCTCGGGTAGTAAGGTTTCCCTTCACTGCTCCAGTGACATGTATACCTGATGATAATGATGATGGTCAGACTGAACTGCTGACACTTCGAGAAGATACAGAAGCCAAAATGAAGTTTGAAGCGGAATCTCGCACTGTATTTTGGTCATCAATGGCAGCTTCATACCCAAAACTTATGTAAATTAGCTTTCCGCCAACTACTAACCTTTGCATCAACTCATTCCTGTGAGGCTGCATTCTCTCAACTTTTGTATATTAAACCAAAATATCGCAATAGACTTGATGTGAAGCATGACCTATGATGTGCTTTGAGTGAAACAAAGCCAAGAATTATGATGCTGGTCGATGGCTTTCAACATCACCCTTCACATTGAGTTTAATTGGAGTTTGAACAAACAAACTTACACATGAAGGTTCTTGCTCGGAGAAGAAAAGGTGATGTTTCCACTAAAAGTCTTGATTTTGTTATTTATGACTCAATATGATAGGATTTCATTCATAATTATTAAATTTGTGAGTAAAAAAACGATAAGATTGCTTTCGATAACACTTTTTATGCAGTGAAATTTATTTTTTCTACTTTTGTATTTTTGAGAAAGGTTTTTGGAAATTATTAGTTTTAATTACAGGTATGCCTACTCTCAAATTCTAAAAATTATTTTATGTGCATCAAATTACTTTAGTACTATTTTAATGTTTATTTGAGATTTGGCAAAAAATAAATTGCAAGTTTCCATGACTCAATATTTAAGAAAAGAAAAAATATGGGGTTGAATGAATAAAATTACAGGTATCGCCGGAGTTTTTTCATAATGGACCTAAATAAATATAAATGTAGGACTAGAGAAAATTAGGGAGGGAAGCCAAGGATAAGGATCATATATGAAAAGTGGGTAAAGATCAAAAAAAGTTTAGGAACCACTGCTCTACGTGGATGACCTTTCATCCCTTTTGGCGCCGCCCGATGCCCACTCTGGAGCGTCGAATCCAACAGGCATTAAACCGGATCTCTTGCTATACCAAAGAGCACAGGCTTCGGTTTTCCTTGTTCAAGACTATGGTAGTATACTTATGCCGCCATCCACGGCTCCAGCCTGACCCAGACTTGTATCTAAATTGGGTGCGCCTGGAATTGGTGGACACGCACCGTATCCTTGGTCTTGTGTTTGTTTGATCAACGCCTCACCTGGAAAGCTCATATTCGCAGCCTCGGGGTCTTCTGTACTCGCGCCATGGATATTCTTCGTTCCGTGATGTTCAGCGCCTGGGGCGCTGATAGGGCCTTACATTTTATCGATCATTCGTTCGTTCGAAGCTCGACTACGGATGTGAATTTTATGCATCCGCAGTCGAGCGTGTATTCCGGAAAGTGGACTCGATCTACCACACTGGCCTTCGCTTGACGACAGGTGCCCTTAGCACCTCCCAAACATAAAGCCTACTTGTCGATGCTGGAGAGATTCCACTCACTCTGCGCCATGCACAGTGCATTATTCGCCTGTACGCGCGAGCCCGGCGCCTCCCTCAGTCGCCAACAGCTCTCACTGCTTTCGCAGCTGATCTCGATGGTGCCTCTGCCACCAAGTGATGACAGTCATACACTATGCCCTTCGGATATAGGGCTGGGAAACTCCTTCGATAACTAAGTATAGCTTTCGGGCCGGTTGCACCTCTAGTTCTGCCCAGGATGCCACGCCTCTGTTCCCAAAGCTTCTACAGTACCGGGAGTATTGCGTTCGGCCTTTTAGGAACACACTTCGTGTCACGCTGGAACCGTGCGAGTGTACACGGATGGCTCCAAGTCCCAGGAGGGGGTCGGTTTCCATGCCGTATCCTCTCTGTTTGAAGTCAGTGGGGCTCTGCCAGGCGCTGCGTCTTTCTTCACGGCCGAACTGGTTGCTATACACTGCTTGGTACGGAAGATTACGCGACGTGCCTGGTTAGGAGACCGGATTATGGTTTATATTGACTCACAAAGCTTCCTGAGTGCTCTCGGTATATGGAATCTCCGCATCCCATAGTTCGCGATATCGGTGACGCCACAGTTTTAGCGAACCGGGTGGATGTCGAGATTATCTTCTGCTGCGTTCTTGGACATGTAGGAATTGCTGGTAATGAACGCGCCAATGAGGGCGCCAAAGTGCCCGCGAGGACTGAGCGACCAGACTAGCGTTTCGCTTTTCTTTACACCGATTACTTGGCAAGAATACGGGCAGCTCCCCAGGCTGCTTGGAAAAAAAGATGGGAGACCTAAAGTTGAGTGCCATTGTGCAGCGACTGTTCCCATGGACCTAGCCCCAATGATTCGACAGCTTCAGGTTGCTTGCTGTCGTCTCTGAATTGGACACACTCGCGGACGCACTGCCATTTGGTGGAGCGCTCGCTTGTGCCTTATTGCGACGACTGCGTTGACCCACAGACTGCTCGGCACACTCTTTTTGAATGTACCAGTCTGTGTGATCTTCGCGCACACTATATGTCCCGGTAACGGGATGAGCGGGATTGCTATCGCTTATCCCTTGTACTCGGGCCTGGTTTGTGCACACTGACCTGTGAACTTTATGACTTTTTGGAGGACGCCGGAGCGTGCTTCCCGTTTGTTGCTCTTTTCCTTTTTTTTATTGTTATTGTTGATATTTTTCTTTTTCTTTTACATATTGTTATTTGAATGTAGTCTAGTACTATGCTGTCGTGAGTACGGTGATTTATGCCCAAGTTGGCAGTCACCAGATAGACTCCTAAAAAAATGGAGATTGATCTTACCACATTTATTGTTCCTTACTTGAGTTTATTGATGTTCCCAACTTTCGTGCTGGACAATCTCTCTTTCTTCATACACCACAACAAGAAATCTCTGGAAATTAAATCAGGGAAGTACGGAGGAAATCACGAACAGTACGGCCAAAATGCGCAGGTCCACTATCTGTTGAAAATACCTTGCAATGTGTAGAACTGAAAAATAGGTAAATATTTTCATAAGTCATTGTGGGGGTCCAAAATATAAAGTTCAATTATACCAGTAACGGTCAAAGTTCAGCAGATATTCACCTTGTAGATGTATATGGATTTCGGCTACCCCCATATATTCACATGACCGTTAGTGAGAAAACTAACTTCATTGTTAAATGGCATCATTTTCGCAATGTTAGATTGGAAGTTTGTCACTTCTGCTCAAATCTGGCAACATTCCGCACGAACACGATTTTATCTTTGTTAGGGTACGCGCACATTTTGAGGTCCTGCGTTAAACTTCTCCGCAAACTCTTCTGTGAAATCTTTGTTCCTAAACTGCATCGTTTGATAGACTTTCCTACACTATAATGAATTGATTGCTGAACAACATCGATGTACATTTCATTTGTATTTGATCTGTAAAGTCCAACATCACCCTTATAATCTTCCACAATGTTGTTGATCGGAGCAGACATTTCGCATTTACGATACACCGTTAAACTGCCGGGTGGTTCTCTTTGAAATGATTCGTTAAAACTTCCTGGGATTGTACATAATTGGAGAACGAAATACTTCTATCAACTTCTCACAACTCTTCTTTATTCTAGCCCTAACCTATCCGCCATTATACATCTCTGAAAAAAAATACCTACATCTTTTTTCCCATTTAGCTGTTTAGCATAATTTGACCTACCCGCATTTTCATTTCAATAATAAGCTCTCTCAGCTAACATCCAACTGAGGCTGCAAGGTCAAGGGGCAATTTTAGAAAGCCTTGGTAGGTGGAAAAGGTAGAGGTTGACTCCTACCTTCTCTAAATGAGATGAGGGTTGCTATTGCTTAAGATAGAACTGTTGATTCTCTAGATAAAGTTAGGGCTTGAGTTTTGGGCTCGGATATCGGTAACAAGATTTCATTTCATTTTAACAAATAGGAATGTTGGTTCGTTATTTCGATTACGCTATTTCCAATGTTCTCATTCCATACCTTCGTTATTATATAATCAGAATAGGTAGTTCCACGACCCTATTTCTTCCCACTGTCGAAGCGACTTATGCACTGGTGGATGGTTGCCAGATGAGCATTGAAAAAAAATCCTCTGACCACGTTGCAGAGGTCAAATTTACCGTGTCCCAGTTTCCTTATATCAGTGATTCTCAACCTTTGTTCATATTTGCACCTCTTGCAAAGCACCTTCCCTCCCAATCCTCAGTGCAACATAAAAGAATAATATAATAGATATCATTAACGGGTTCATTGTGGTTATAACTTTGATTTATATTTTACATAGTCATATATTTGGAGACTCAATTATATTGGTGCCGTGTATATATTTATGGAATTCTATATTTAAGTCAATAAACAAATATAATTTCTGTCCACCTCCTAAGATCAACTATTTTTTAATACAACATCACACTTCCCTAGCAGAGCTTTTTAAGAGAAGATTTAGCACCCTCTTTCACCTTTTGTTGGGTCTAATCAGGCGCGAAAAGAGAGTGGGATATATCAAAGCGGTGCAAAATACGACCCGAGAGAGGGATCGTTTCCTATAGGGTACTGGTGTTGAGGGGGTATGCCGTTCATCCAGGTTTAGGCGTAGTAGGGGCATTATTACCCTCGTTACATCATCTACCCCCTTGCCGGATCCTAGCAGACCTATTTCACACCCTTGGTTAGAACCCCTCTTTAATCTCTAAGGGGCCACAGTTTAAGCATTACAGACGTGGCCAAAACAGTTAGAAAAAGGAGACTTTTTAATCACTCTATATTAAGAGTCAAAGTGGCTTGAAATTTGGGGTTCCACATGGCATCATAGGCCCCCCTATACGGTTAAGTATACATAATATGAAAAATAATAAAGGATAATATACTTTGGCCTTTATTAGTAAAAAAATGCGATTTGCCACAAGGAATACATAGGAGGTGTAGATGATCTTTGTATGCTGATATTTCTGTGCCACACCCGAATTAATACTTCTGTTAGTTGTTTTTTTTTATATTTTTCTTCTTAATTTCTCCCTTTCAAATTTTCCATAGGTTTTATATGGGGTTTAGTATCCGGGCTGATTCCAGGCTATGGAATGGTATGTTGTTCTCATTCTAACACTTTGTAAGCCCCCTACTCCATAAATACCCCTATGCACCCGCAAGAGTGTGTCTAGCATGGGCAATCTTGCTGCAGCTGATATCTGAGGGTTGTGTGCCCTTCCGTCCTCACTACATGAGGGAAGGTCCGTGGTTGTTTTCTACCCAGTTTCACATCCTTTAACTTATTTACTTTCTTTACAAGTCTCTCCTTTCAAACATTGTAAGTGATACAGCCTCGTTAATATTGGGCTTTAAATTCGAGGGGGGGAGGGGGTACTTCAGTGCCCATTAACGTAATTGGAAGTTTGATAAAAGCAATTTGTTCAAAAAGCTTCTTCTGGTTTTGGAAGAAGAGGCTGGTATCGTTCGTCCCGGCGATCAATGATCGATTCCTGATCGAAGATGATCCCGTGAAAATCAATTGATCCATCAGATAATCGTATGTCTTTTGAAATGGATAATAGCTCTTAATGTTCAGTTTAGGCGTCTCATATCTCATTTTGGATCATTTATTACCCCCTGCATGTAGTTAAATAATACTATTTTACCTCTTCTCAATCTTGTTCAATCCAATCAACATAGTTTTTAGTCCACAAATGTTGTTTCTTCGCATCGCTAGTGTTAACTTTTGTGGGTTTTTCCTTCGGGTGTCTTCCTGGTGCGATGGCATTTGTCCCTCAAACAACAAACCATATCGGATGGTTAAGGCACTAACCATAACTCCACTTTAATCAATGGCATTAGTAAGATTTTGCAAATTATTCTCCCGCTTCTTAGCTTCTCTTACAAAACATACCATAATATCACTCAGTTGTAAATCGTTTCTTGTCACGATGATTCTTCCTTTTTGGGAATCAGACCCACTCAAGAATTTAGGTCTCATTCTTGATACCAAAGAAAATTCCTTTCATTGTATTGTCGATTTTACGCTCTGTAATGGAGCAAGTTCATTGTTTGGGCTTTCTTTATAGGCATTAAATCATTGCTTTTACCTAATTTATAAGACAGGAAAATACGACACCGTCCCTTCTTCACTTCCCTGTGAGACAACTAAATTGTTCTGCATCAGAAAATTTGACATCAATAGGGTGCAAAATTCAGTTGTCAGAATTTCTTGTTAATCATACAAAAGTTAACAAAGTAAAGGGTAAAATTTCCCGCCAATTGAAGTAACTACCTCCGGGAAAAGCTATAGTTTCAGTATACTGGTCAATGCGCATATTTTATTAACATGGTCTGCTGACCAAAAGTCGCGTGCTCTCACTTATTCTGATTTATGACCCTACGACATTCAAAACTTTCAATAATTCAAAGAATAACCTTGGGAGGACCTTGGAAGTTATATAATTCGGAAGAGAATGCAAAGCAACATAAGGATTTCAAATTTCGTTAGAATAAGCCGAATAGTTACAATGTTATTAGAAAAACAAAATAATAGCAAAATGGGGACCAACCGACCGACCGACATAGTGAGATGTAGAGTCACCCGCGACTAAAAATATTTTATATGACGACACCTGCCATCTTTTGTATTCGATGATGATCATCATCCGCTCAAAAAGAAATCTGAATCGTTGAAAGCTTTTTCCCGGAATTTTAAAGTGGATAAGATGTTAAATATCATCTGTCCACTATCTTGTAAAAAGCTATCCTTTATCTTGCGGCATAGGAGTTCATGGCCACTAGAATTTATCCCTTTTGGCACCCGTTTAAAACTTTTAAATTGGAATGAAATTTTAAATGTTAAAAACATCCAGAAAATGTATATTGAATTTCAGCGTTCGTTTTTTTTTTTACTATAAATAATTAAATAGTGCACTATAAACATAGAGATTTTAATAGATCGATTCAGGTGTGGTAGAAAATACTGAGATTAAAATGTCTATAAGGTAACGTAATAAGTTTGATAAGATTTCGAAAACGAGCAAGACTGATAAGAATTGAAACCAAAGCCTTTATTATCGTAGCCTTGTCAAGCGCGAAATAAGAGCAGCCAAAGGAGCTATGGAAAGGAGTTATGGCCCTTTTAAAACACGAATCTAAACGATTTTATGAATATGAAAATGATCGTAATCCATTTAGTGTTCATCGGTCCCCTACAGGATGCCGAAAGAGACCTGAGTGACGATCAGGAATCAGGACAACGCAGCAGAAACATTAAATGAATGTTTTGCACATTTATTTATCTACAATGCAAGACAGTAAATTTTAATGAAGAATCTATACTTTTAAATTTCGATAAAACTGAAAATGAAATTAATAATTATATTAAAAAAATAAAAAATTTCATACCTCCGGTTTCCGATAAAATATATACAATCCATTTTACAGAGTTAGATAGCGAACTATTGAAACCACTATAATGAAACTACTGCATAATTTTTGAAAGATCCATTAGTGAGGGAATATTTCATGTAGAGTTTAGAACATAAAATGTAATAACAATTTTATAAAAAGAATAAAGACCAATCCTGGAAACTTTCAGTCAATTTCTCTTTCTTCCATCGTAGGTAACATTGAGTCCATTGATAGAGATACGATCATAGAATATCTAGAAATAAATAAATTAATAAATGACTCGAAGTAGACTTTCGAAAGAGACGCTCATGCATAGGTAGTTTGTTGGTTTTTCTTTCACAAAATGATGACCTTTTTTTCCAGGATAAAGCTATAAAGGTAATTGATCTCATTTTTAAAAAGGCTTTTAACGCTGTTTCGCCTAAAAAAACGCAAATGAATAGAAAGCATCGTATTAGAGGATTAAAAACTGACTGGAAGCCCGGAGGCAGAGAGTTGTTGTAAAAGGAAATAGTTTATCATGGAATACAGTTACTAGTGACGTTCCACCACGATCTTTTCTCGGTCCTTTGTTCTTTTTAATATATATATATATAAACTATCTTGACATGGACTTATTATTTAAAATTTTAAAGTTTACAGATGATACAAAACTCGAGACTAGGACAAAATACAATACAATACTGAATGCGAAAACTTGCAAAAAGACTTGGATAGATTAGTTGAATAATCAGAAAGATGGAAAGCAGTTCAAAATGAACAAGTGTAAAGTAATGCAAAGTGGTCATGAAAATCTCCGAAAAGATATAAGATGAGTGGTGAAATTTTAAACAAGTTCAACATGGAAAAGGATTCGAGTGTCTTAATCTCGAATGATCTGAAATTTACAAAACAAACTATTGTACAGAGGATACTAGCACCTTATAAAAGACACTCTTGCAACCTTATTTATAGTATGCGGTACACTTCTGATCGCTATATATATGAAAAGAGATAGCAATAATGAGGCACGTTTAGCGACGAGTGACGAAATTAATTCCTAAACGTCGAAATAGATCGTACGAAGACAGACTGAGGAACCTTAATTTTCTATCACTGGAATAACGTTACCTGTTCCGTCAACTTATCGAAATATTTAATATACTAGACAGGTTGACTAATATAAACACTAATTCAAAATTTGAACTAGATAACCTAGTGGGGACTAGAAATATCGGTTACTTTCTAGCAAACAAAATATTTAGCACTGCAATAACGCAGAATTTCTTTTCTTATAAAATAACACAAGCTTAGAATAACTTGCCTACGAAAGTCGTTGAAAGCGCAACAGCCAATATGTTTAAGAAAAGAATTGGTAAATATCACATTAAAATATAACTTATAGAAACAAGAGTTATTAAATTGATTCTTTCTATTACTTCAGACTTCCACCTTCTCTCCTGAACTAGCCTCGAGTGGATCGTAGGCTCCATTGCCTTATTTATCTATTTCAATAGTGTGACAGACGGATAGACAGACAGCTCTCTTATTATTGTTATGATTTATGAAAATATACGATCCTCTATTTTTTATTATTTGTCTGAGACCTTAAACAATAATTTCGTGGCAAAAATATACTGCAAAATATTAAGAAGTATCTTTTATTTCAACTTGAAAGTATAAAAAATTATCCGGTCAGTTTGTTAACTGACTATGTCTGTATCTCTTTCATTCTTCAAGGTTTGCTTGATAATACAATAGCGGCCATAATATAAGGTTCAGTACGAACAAATTTATTTAAATATTTATTATAGAAGTTTAACATAGCGTTGAGACTATGTATTATATAGATATTTAGATATATCTCATATCTATCTTTCGTGAAAACTGTAAAATGGAACAAGAACAAAAAAGAAACCCTTACTATTAATATTTTGTGAACATCCATTTATTAGCAATGACCTACCGACATCTGTTGCTACAGGACTGAAATAATTACTTGCAAAATTATGGGGTAATATTTTCTATTTGTTTTTCAATAATTCCCAGAGTTCATGTTGGTTCTTTCGATTTCTCCTTCTCGCCCCATCTCCAATAATCTTCCAAACCTTTTCTATAGGGTTGAGATCGGCACTTTGAGGTGATCACTCAATGAGATCAACCCATTTATCACTCAAAAAATCTTTGACTCTCTTCGCAGTGTGGCAGGGAGCGTTGTCTTGCACGAAGATAGGAGGTTGAACTGACGAGGATCGGAGATGTGAAAGAGCAAGCTGTCTAAGAATCTGCTTGCAGATTTCAGCATTGATAGTCCGTTGTAGGCGAATAAGTGAACCAGGACCAGCAGCAGAGATCACTCCCCATACCATTACACTGCCTTTTCTATATTTCACTGCCTTCTTAACACATGCACAAGATAACCTTTCGCCAGATCTTCGTCGGATGTACATCCTGTCATTGGAACCAATCACATTGAACTTCGATTCATCACTAAAATGAACATGCTCCACTGTTCTTCTATCCAAACGATATGTTCATGAGCGTTATGAAGATGGGCTTTTTTATTCTTCTTGGGGATCAGAGGTTTCTTTGCCGGTGCCCGACCAAGCAACTCAGAGCCTCGTAACCTCCGCGAAACTATTTTGCGCGATATGTTGACATCGGGAATGGAGCTGAACTCGCGAGATATCTCGGCAGCACTCTTAAACCTATCCTTCAGTGACATTCTAACCATAATACGATCCTGTCTTGGTGACATTTTACGAGGTTTATCGGTTTTGGGTTTAGCATCTGTCAATCCTGATGACTTAAAACGAGCTACAATTCGTTGCCCAACACTTCTAGACCTTCCTACAGTAGTTACTATCACAGAATTTGAATTATCCTCTTGGTGAAGGCGCACAATCCTTTGTTTTTAATCACAGGACACCGGTCGTCTCTCACAAGCCGCCATGTTGACAGTTGAATGTTCCAATAATGTATGATCATAAGAAGAAACTGTTAGCCAATCAATAGTTTCTCAAACACATATACCTCGGTTGGTAGTTGATTTTTTCTAAGTGACCCTTAACTTTTGGCGGCTGCAATTTGGAAAATAGTTTGTTTATTTCCTCATAACTTACGAAATATTTATTCCATTCACTTGAGATTTTCACGAAAGATAGGTATTAGATATATCTAAATATGTGTATAATATATATTCTCAACATTATGCTAAATTCCATAATAAATATTTTAATATACTTGTTCTTACTGACCCTTATATTATGGCCGCTAGTGTATGTACAAGCCTCTCGATTAAAGATCGTTGATGCTTTCAAATTTATTCCGTTGCTGGTTTCTATATTATTATCCGACTATTTTTTTATTGTCTCTAGCAGGTCCTGCTAACAATATATCCCTCTGTGTATCTCTGCGTTCTTCTCAGTTTTGAGTGTTTTGACATTAATTTCATTCACTCATCTTTTCAAGGCTAGTCGAAATCAGCGCTCTGCGAGGGCCTTGCCCTCGTAGCAATGGGTTTAAGCTTGACAAGTTTAGGTTTAGGAAAGAGATTGGTGGAAATTGCTGTACAAATTGAGTATTAGATGAATGGAATAAGCTTGGTAGTCATGTGGTAGAAGCATACTACCTGCGAAATTGATTGAATTGATTTATGGATGATATTAGGTGGGACTAAATTTGGTGATGGGAAAAAGGAGCTGCCCGTATAGGCTATTGATTCGCAGACTCCTTCTTTTCTTATTTTCTTATAGAGGGAGTTATTGTTTTTATTAAAATCATTAGGTATAATATTTTGTTATCAGCAGGATAATTAACCATTTGTTACAAATATCATTGGGCATGACGGCAGATGAATGCCTGGGAAAAATATTTTGCGATTATGCCTTATTATGCACATTATAGTTTCAAACAGAAAAGGTATTGTTTTTAGAAAAATTAGAAAGCAATTTCGAACGATTCCTTCCTTTGTGGAAGGATTTGGATGTAAAACAAAAAAAATAATCCTCGATACAAAGAAATATGATTATTGTACTTCCATTAACTTATGAAAGCGAAATCAGTTATTTTATTAAGGTCACAATGCCAACAAGTCAGTCATTTTTAAGAAGAGAGGCTTGTCAGATCAGTCATTTTAAAGAAGAGAGGCTTGTCGGGTCAGTCATTTTAAAGAAGAGAGGCTTGTCGGGTCAGTCATTTTAAAGAAGAGAGGCTTGTCGGGTCAGTCATTTTAAAGAAGAGAAACTTGTCAGGTCAGTCATTGTAAAGAAGAGAGGCTTGTTGGGTCAGTCATTTTAAAGAAGAGAGGATTATCGGGTCAGTCATTTTAAAGAAGAGAGGCTTGTCGGGTCAGTCATTTTAAAGAAGAGAGGATTGTCAGGTCAGTCATTTTAAAGAAGAGAGGATTGTCGGGTCAGTCATTTTAGAGAAGAGAGGCTTGTCGGGTCAGTCATTTTAGAGAAGAGAGGCTTGTCGGGTCAGTCATTTTAAAGAAGAGAGGCTTGTCGGGTCAGTCATTTTAAAGAAGAGAGGCTTGTCGGGTCAGTCATTTTAAAGAAGAGAAACTTGTCAGGTCAGTCATTTTAAAGAAGGGAGGCTTGTCGGGTCAGTCATTTTAAAGAAGAGAGGCTTGTCGGGTCAGTCATTTTAAAGAAGAGAGGCTTGTCGGGTCAGTCATTTTAAAGAAGAGAGGCTTGTCGGGTCAGTCATTTTAAAGAAGAGAAACTTGTCAGGTCAGTCATTTTAAAGAAGGGAGGCTTGTCGGGTCAGTCATTTTAAAGAAGAGAGGCTTGTCGGGTCAGTCATTTTAAAGAAGAGAGAGGCTTGTTGGGTCAGTCATTTTAAAGAAGAGAAACTTGTCAGGTCAGTCATTTTAAAGAAGAGAGGATTGTCGGGTCAGTCATTTTAGAGAAGGGAGGCTTGTCGGGTCAGTCATTTTAAAGAAGAGAGGCTTGTCGGGTCAGTCATTTTTAAAAAGAGAAACTTGTCAGGTCAGTCATTGTAAAGAAGAGAAGCTTGTTGGGTCAATCATTTTAAAAAAGAGAGGCTTGTCGGGTCAGTCATTTTAAAGAAGAGAAACTTGCCAGGTCAGTCATTTCAAAGAAGAGAGGATTGTCGGGTCAGTCATTTTGAAGAAGAGAAACTTGTCAGGTCAGTCATTTTAAAGAAGAGAGGATTGTCGGGTCAGTCATTTTGAAGAAGAGAGGCTTGTTGGGTCATTTATTTTAAAGAAGAGAGGATTGTTGGGTCAGTCATTTTAAAGAAAAGAGGCTTGTTGGGTCAGTCATTTTAAAGAAGAGAGGCTTGTTGGGTCAGTCATTTTAAAGAAGAGAGGCTGGTTGGGTCAGTCATTTCAAAGAACAGAGGCTTGTTGGGTCAGTCATTTTAAACAGGAAGCGGTGAGGGGGGAGTTCCTTTTTGTTTTCTCTATAATACATAATCACAGCCTTCATCCAACTACTTTCTTGAAAAGGAGCACGTTTCACACGCCCCATCCAATTCCAAGTAGTGAATTTATGAATTATTTAAACTAAACAAGAGCGGACCCGAAATCAAGGAGGTCCACTCGCATTTCACGTGCGGATGCCCTCACATTTAATCGTCCTCTACAACACGCAACTGCAACAACGGTGGTAGTATACTTACTTACTGTACTTCTTACATTCACATTTCTCGATTTTCCCATTACACTACGGTACTCTTATAATCTTTGTCTACTCTTCTTCAGGCGCTGTTCTTCACTCTCAGACTTTACAACAAAACCACGAGAGCCATTTCTTAATACAACTACAACTACATTTTTAAAATTTTTTGAGTGACCTTTTGCTCGCTTATTCGTTCTATGGCCTACCAGAACACCTAATTAACACTCTCGAAGCCAATCATATTCACATTCGCATTATCTTCCATACTCGGAATATGCAGCTGTTTAAATTATACTCTCCATATACTTCTAGCCTACTCATTGCTCACAAGTACCTCCTTTTCCTACCCTCGATGTTCACACAGCTATTTTTCTAACCTGCCTCCATAGTTACACCTTTTTTTCTATCGGTTGTAACTCGTTTCCTGCTGCCACAACGAGTTTTCTTCTTTTTTTCCGACTCAGACCTAACTCGATAATGTCTCTTTCATTCTCGATACAACAGACACACTCACTTTCACTTTATTGCCAATTTAACGACCTGCAATGCTTCCTGAAGCAAAATCATTTATATCATTGATCTTGTCCCTTTTTTAAGACATAAAAATGTGACACTTTCCCTCAAAGTATTCTTTTCTACGTTTAATTTAAAAGTTTGTCATCCTTGATAATTCCTCTCCCAATGCTTTATTTGTTGCTTTTTTTTTTTACTTGATATGTGTCGCAAACGATATGTGTCGCCTTAGCACTGGTTCGAGAGAGTAAGTAAATAAAAGGAAGCGCGAATAA
This sequence comes from Ceratothoa steindachneri, assembly GCA_963969495.1. Lineage (NCBI taxonomy): Eukaryota > Metazoa > Arthropoda > Malacostraca > Isopoda > Cymothoidae > Ceratothoa > Ceratothoa steindachneri. The sequence goes on from OZ018329.1 coordinate 34,055,251, forward strand.
TAATCATCTGTTGTCTCATGATCGACGAAGTTTAAAATAAAAGGGAAACTCTTTATTAACACAAGAGACATTTCTTATTTATTTTCAGGCTACAAATCTCAAACTACACCTCTTTTTCGACCGAACAGTGGCAACAGAAGCAGAGATGCGAAATCGTCGGTAGGTTTCGAAGAAGCTTTAATTTCCATTCAATTTGTGTGTGTGTGTGTGTGTGTGTGTGTGTGTGTGTGTGTGTTGGAGAGATAAAGAGAGAAAAATATTAGATTATTTCTTAAGGGAGAACTAAGATTATTCCCGTCTCATTTCCAGTTTCAATCTTACCAGAAAACGAAAGATTCTCTGAAGGCGAACTTAGTGTTTGCGCAATTCTCTGACCAATATGTAAACTTTACTCTTTTTCCATATACTTTAATATCTTTAATTACTCTCCAAAGGACAAATTCTCCCAAGGTGTTAATCTAACCCCCTTGATCGGCCAACTGATAAGAGATTAGTACTTGCACCCTTCAATTACATGCCAATTACACTTTTTATTTTAAAATGCGAGTCAATTAAACTTTAGGGGGAGGGGAAGAATTGCTTCATTTATTTCTATCTTATACTTATAATATTCCTAATCTATGTTATAAGTTAACGTAGAGAATATGAACATTTTATGTTAGGTAAGGTAGGTCAAGGAAAATTGAAGGGTATTATTTGAGGAAGGCGTTTCTCTTCTTGCTTCATTAGACTTTACGAGTCCTAAAAACCCTTTCCGCATCAAGGTTAAATGAATAATCCTAGATTTGGGCAAAAAACACATTATGAGAAGTGTGACATTTTGAATTCCTTTTGGAAGTCTTATCACATCGATCGACCATCGGGTACGAGATTGGCTTTCGTACTGTATACCCATGTAGAGTGCTGCCTCCTCTGGAAGCAGCCCTGGTGTTGTGCCCTTCCTGCGCACCCCTCCCCCTTAGGATTTAATGGGAGGATGTCTGCGTCCTAGGATCCAGCTGCGAGTATCCGTGTTTTATTCATTTTTTTAACCCAGTTTCCTCCTTCCGTTATTCGTTAATACCCAGGTGATGCGTTTCAGAGATCAGTCTCGTAACGACCCCACTGGCGGACTCCAGAGAGGAGATGGAGGGGGAAGGGGGATAGTCTATAGAGACATGCAAGCGAAAACCAACAAGGGCATCTCGGGTAGTCTAAAAATAATTCAAAGAGTAAAAATATATGGAATGGTCATAGGCCGAGTAACCAAAAGAGGCAACTACAAGGCCCTGAATCCAGGAGCTCGGAGTCAAAATGTCAGCCAAGTCATTAAATCCCCTAAAAGGGGATTCTAAGCTCACTTATGAGACCATGTTCTCTTATGGGAGCACTGAACCGGAGGACTCGGAAATGTGACCTCTAAAGACTGAGCTCAGATAGAGCCGGGTTGTTGTGGAACCTTTTCGCCACCGTGGACGAACTGTAAATCGATGAGACAAGTTGAGTGGGCGCGAATGAACGAATACCCGATTTTGTTAGGCGTACTCATGTTCAGTCACGAGGTGGCACGATTAATCGCAAAGATGAGAAATAATATAAATGGGGAATTATAAATATATATTTCCTGGTATGTGTAATAAACATGATAGATTGTCCCAATACTCTATTCCGACCTTTTTAAAAATTCAACCCCGGCCAGGAGTTTCTCACCCCTGGTCGAGTGGATAAGGCGTCTGGCTTTCCCATCTGGGTACCTAGTTCGATACCCGACGAGAGCGTAGACAAAAAAATAAATGGTCCTCCCTGGGAGCTGCCGCCATCCAGACGCTGCATCGAGTCTAAAGCAAATGTGTAGACAACTTCTTATTATAATAATCCTAGCGTGTGTCCGTCTATGCATTTATAAAAGAAAAGGTGAAATGATTTTTTTTATATACCAATTTTGAATGTGTTGTGAAATAAAAAAAAATTCTTTCGCAAATTTTTTTATTTTGTGAGCGAAATGAACAAGCGCCGCAGGCCTTGCAAAAAACGCCAGTAGGGCAGATATTTGCTAGTTAATCTCAACGATGCTGCCCCCCCCCCCTCCTCTCTTCGCACATTCCTCATCCGTCTCGGAAGGGTTTTCGAAGGAGTTTTTATATCTTTTATAGCTAGAGTCCCACGACGTTTGCTCTCCTTCGGTCCACGAAGGGTTCCTTACGTGATGGTTGGTGACAAAGAAGAGCACTGCCGCTCTTTATGCACCTCACACTCCAACAAGGACCCGTCCACGGTGTCCATAGGCTTACCATTGATTGTCCTTCTGATCTTTATTCGAATTTCGCCATCCCCTCGGTGGTCCTAGATCCCGATTAAAAAGGAGCAGGTGCCTTTATTAAGCCTTAAGGACCCCTAACCCTTGATCCTGTGGCATGTTTATCGTCCTACCCAGCCATTTCTTTCTACTGCGCTTCTTCTCCCTTGGATGCAGGCGCGAGATCCTCCCATGAATCCATTTCCATGTGAGTAAATCGAGTTAATCCAATGAGGTCCCATTTTTTAAACTTGATCCCCTTTTCAAGGACTCAAATTAACCCCGTTTACTCCATAGAACACGAAGACGAGAAAGGAATGCGGCCAAGAGGCGCCTAACCTACAACCACCTGCCGGAGCCTCGCTTCCAAGGGCGACCTCCAGCCCGCTTCGTGACAGGACAGAGTGAGTGATGCCAAGGTTGCGATGACCTTCGTTAATGAATGATGATTCCCGGCCTTCTTTCACACTATGAATGTTCTCGAGACCGTGGAAGTGGAAGTCGATCTATGCGTGGCTTCTTCTCCTAAGAGACGGCTAAAGATTCCGGAGGGCGACTGGTTTGGGAGAACCACCCTTTAGTCCGTAGGCGGTACAATTCCTTTATTTTGAGTCTGTGGTTTGAGTACTAACTTGTTCAATGACACTTGTAATGCACCTCCTTCCCGCGAACTTCATTGTTGGAGTAAAGAGGTTCCCTTTATTTCCGTCTCAAAAAATAAAGGGGTGCGATTGGCCTCTATTTGGCAATATTAGAACGGGAACGAAGTGCTTTTCCTTAGTAATATTTATTAATACAGGAAGAAGCCGCCTTTGTTTAATAAAACTATGGCAGGAACGAATGAGGTGGCTTAATTTAGTAAAATGCCCTGGAACATGAACGAGTCGCTAATATTTATAAATAATAATGCAGGAACAAGCGTCCTTATTAAGTAATATATGAACAGTGTTCGCCACATATATCCAAATATTAAAGAAAAATAGGAAATTAAATTTGAGGAGGAAAGATTCAATGATAAAAAGTTGTATACAAAAATAGAAATTAATCAAAGCGTCAAGATTTCGACGCACTTCAGGTCGTGTGACCTTTTGCCTGGGTAAAACAACTCCCGCTCTCTTAAGATATCATTTATGCCCTTGTAGGCAGTGGCCAGATGGGCCTAAAAAATCTTAAGCTATGATGATCCCGACTTTCTGCAGACTTCACGAGGTCCCCCTCCATGCCCGTGGTTTATCCTGGGGCTGGCTGCGGACAGGACCCCACTTGTTCGAAGTTAGGGGATTAACAAGTTTGCCTATGACCAATCGGACCTTTATCCTTTATTTAATTTTTTCTCCTCTTTTCTCCCTACTGTTCCTGTGCCTTTTCCTCCTTAGACTAGTCAGTATGAGGGCGTGTGATCATCTTAGGCTGTCGTTGGGTGGGGGGAGGGGCTAACAGGCCACACCGTGCTAGATGGGTGGGTGCCCATAGTGTCTGGGTATTTGTAATAACGTAGGTACAAAATTCTTCATCCTGGTTACCCAGGATGAAGCGCCCTACGGGGCGGGTGATGTTACCAGAGGCCCAACATTCTCTGGGCGCTCCTTTCTTTTAACATGCCAATTTCATATGCTAAAGATAAAAATAAAAAAAGGGGTCGAAAACGGCAAATGATCTGCTAACGAATATGGACTACTAACCAAACCTCTAGTACCCCAGCCTAGTATACCCAGGCCACTGCAATCGTGCCGATCTCTGCGACACAACCAATCATACTCCCTTCCTCCCCTAGCTCTCCCTTATCCCTTCTCCACCTGCTGTCCATAAAAGTTTCCGACCTTCCCCCATGCCATCTCCTACATCACTTTCTTTGTCTTTCAACACTCACCAACCATCCCCGACCCACCCTTCGACCTTGCAAAATTAGATTAACTACCCGGAAACAAACGTGTCTCCAAGCACCCTCATAACGTCCACTGCATAATCGGTTTCTGGTCTTTAGCCCATCCTCTTCGTCAGCATCTTTGCCCTCAAATCATGAATGACTATTTCAGGCGCCACATTCTAAAACCTCAATTGATTTCCAGCCCGAGTCGGACGGGTCTCTATATTAAAGTCCCGCTCTGATGGTTGCACGGAAACTCTCCTTGCTCCCCGACACATAATGAGGTTTACTATCACCGTGACCTAGCAACCACGCCTCAACTGCTGCCAAGGGTAAAATCTTTGCCGAGGGCCTTCAGGAAATCCAGTGGGAGGACCTCTTTTAGGATCTGTTTCCCAAAGGAATCACAAAGGTTTCCAGATTGCAAAAGAAGATGGGAAAAGCAAAGCTGTCGACCCATTGTCTATTACTGTCATTTAACTCCTTGGTCCTACTCCCCCACATTTACTGGATGGGGAATGGGTGACCTCAGCAACTGAAAAATTGAGGTCCACTCGTATGTGTCAGCCCGCATACGGTGCTTTAAATGCAATATGTATGAAAATTCAGCTCCACTGGCCGAAATACGGTGGCAATTTGCCCAAACAATAACCTTGAGTTTAACTATTGTCGAGCAGCCCTGCACTGTTCAAACTACTCACGAGAACACCCAACATGCTTGCGCGAACACTCGACCTTTAGGTTTGAGTCGGACGTAAAGTCCTCCAATGCACCGCCTTCTTAAGTGCTCGAGAGGCGCGGGTGCAAGTAAGTTCGCTCCATGGCCCCTCGGATTCGCACGCTATCGCCCTCCCCGGAACAACTCCAGCTAAACCTGCACTGCGGTCTCCTTTGCATATCTCTAACTCCTTTAGGGGGAATTCTAGCAAAGGTATCGAAAACAACTCGTCCCCAATACTACCAGCCAATGCGGACCCAGGGTCAACTAAACTTCGCCCATTCCCCGGAAACATGCGCATGGTAGCACACCAACATGGACAGCATTATCGTAGCGGATGTGCATGCACATTTTAGTCCACCATCCCAAAGTTACCCATTCCTATCAGTGAAAGAAGTAATGGCAGCGGAGCAGCCATCTTAGTCCGGGGAACAAACTCATTTCACTCTCTTCATTTTGCACCGACTTTCATCTATTGGTTGTCCTTATTTTCCTAGAACGACACTTCACCTTTATGTTCGAGCTACATCCCTCCTCACGACTATCTTTCTTCAAACTCCATCCGTAACTTTATCTTCCAGCTTTCCAGATCCTTGCTTCTTTTAGGAAGTTTTAACAATAGGGATTATACCAGGGACTTATTTATCTTTAATGTCGCGTGGCCGAGATGTCACTTCCAAATGGCAGATTTCTCAGGTTTCTCTAACGGCACGACTTCCTTCAGAAGGTATATGGTTTGTAGCAAGGTTAATTAGGCCCTATCCTTTCTCGACTCACTAATTTTCACATCTTCTTTCTCCTCTTCGGGCACAGACTACGGTCGTGCCCTCCATTGGTGGCCTCTTAAGTGTAGTTTGCAGATTCTCGCTAAGAAACGCACAATTCGTCGAAACTACCGCATCCGTATCCTTCAAAATAAAATGCAGATAAACCAGGCATAAAAGAGTTTTATAAGCGGTCTTTAAAAGGCTTGCTACTCCCCGTGCCTGGCATACGTCTCTGTGATTACTACGTTCTCTTCAATCAACGGCGTCTAGCGAAGAGTTTGAGTGTTGATGAGAAACCTGCTAGCACATGCATACCTACCATAAGGGGAGGCTCCTCTTTCCTATATGAATAAAGAGTGGTTACCGAGAGGCTGAAGCTCAAGTTTAACTAAAGCCATGCCATCTCATCCGAGAGGCTCACTGGCCCTGGCTTTGAAGAAATTTCTTACTTCCCCATCCAATAATTACACGTATCGGCTCTCCACCTAGTACTGTATTTGTATAAAACAATTTGACTATAGGGGGAAGTTGTATCTCAGAAGAAAGAGTATTATACTGAACACCCTTGCCTGCTAGACAACTTTTCCTGCCGTATTGGGCTGAAGAAGGCTCCTTTCACCCCTACGCGGAATCGACGATCTCCATAATATTGTATCGGCATTTGGTATAATAGACCTTCTCCAGATCTAAAAACACCCTGGCGTAGTGCTGTGTACGAAGAGAGGCCTCGCAGACAACATTTTTTACTCGGAGCAGAGTAACTGACATGGAGTGGAACATGCGCATACTGCACTCCCACCAAGTCTTTTCGTCCCTTTGGAAGACACTGCCTTATGGAGCGGGGACACCTCCAAGTGCTCCCCCTCCCTCAATGTATCGGAGATCTAAACCAGGACCTTACTCTGCTTGCGGTCTATAAGAGACGTCATCGGGGCCGGCAAGCGGACCTCCATCGTGGGCACGGCCCGACAGGCCCTGCCAATTGTTGCTCATCTAAGGGGGTTTGTCTTATGTAGGAGCTTCCAAGAAGAAATCGTTCCCTGGGATGGGTTTCCGTGTGTCTGTATTTTGAAATGTTAATCAGGTACCGAATCCTGTGTGTGAAGCTCTGTTGCTTGGGGAAATAAGCGATATAAAAAAAATCTATTATTATTATAAATTGAGTGTACATATAGATACATAAGTAAAACCATTATGTCTGGAATAATGGAGGAAGAAATTTATCTACCATTTTTTTTATCCATCACTTAGGAAGCGGCGTTTCCACTTGTCTAGTTTGTATTTGCATCCCTCGATGGAAAATAAAGGAGAGAAACCCTTAAATGCCAGTTTGAAGGCATTCAATCAAACCCTCAAAGACATGCAGGAACCGGGAAAAAGACTCGGTCTCTTCCCTTTCTTAATTTCATTCGATCAAGCAAATCCTTCCCCCCTCCCAGTCATAGATCGTGTAGTGGGGATCAAAGAAATGAGTCCAACTTTGACCCTTATTTTCTGTGACAAGGTCATGATTTTCAGGTCAAAAGACTGATAACCTTCAGACCGGCCATTGATACAGTGGGCGAATCAGAAGTTGAGGATTATAAAGAAGTTAACAAAGTGTGAAAGGGAAAAATTATACTACTGCTGCCATTTCTGCCATATCATGCTTATTGAGATGCTTGTCTTTTTCGAGGACACTTCACCGTCATTAATAGCATGTTTGATTGAGACGTTTATCTTATTTCCAAGGTCATCCCTCTCTCGATGCGACCTTGTAGCATTCACGAAATAAAGCTATCGCAACACGAGATTCTTGAGCTTTCGTTTTCCCTATGATTCCTTCTCTTTGATATGGATCTTATGATGTCACCAATTTGATAAACACTAAACATTCCGTTGTATCTGAAACGAGAGGGGGTTTAAATTAATACATTTAAGTAGCTGTACTTTTTGTTCCTCGATTGTCATACTAACCTTTATGTCTATTTCATTATCCGAAAATTTCTATGTAATTTCCACATTAACTCGAATAACTTTGGTTGTATAGACGCCATTAATAATTTCCTTTTGTTTTTAGTCGCGGGTGACTCTACATCTCACTATACGGTCGGTCGGCCCGTTTTACTTTTTTTTTGTTTCTGTACTAACACTGTAACTATTCAGCTAATTCTAACGAAATTTAATTACCAAAGTCCTCCCAAAGTTAGCTCAGGAATTATTTTGTTTTTTCAATAACATCATAACTATTCGGCTGATTCTAACGAAATCTAAAACCCTTATATTGTTTTACATTCTCTTTCGAATGGTATAATTTTCAATGTCCTACCAAGGTTAGTCCAGGAATTATTGAAAGCTTTGAAGATCGTAAGGTCATAATCAGAATAAGTGAGAGCACGCGACTTTTGGTCAGCATACCTTGTTTTTGTTTTTAACAAAGACTGTATAAGTATTAGTTTTTAAAATGTCTGCTTTATTACGCAAACTAATTAGTGATGTGTTCCCCACAATTTGGGGGGGTGGGGTGGTAACAATGCTACTAGCTTAGGGGATGAGTGCATCATCAAACCCTTCTGCTAATTATACACTTTATTCCAGCACAGAAATGTACATAAGCACACATCGGTTGGAAAAAGAAGAGAGTATGAATTTAAGAGTAAGATTGATATGTCTCAGGAGAAAAATATATCGTAAGAGGTGCGTTTGAAGTAGAAACTATGATAAATATGAGTATGGGGCTATATAATCGCAATATTGCTCTATTTAAGTTCATATGGACAGGTTGAAATGTTGGTGAGAAAGCGTTAAGAAAGGTGGCAAGGAAGGGTTGATCAGAAGTGAAAGGTTATTAGATCGGCAGGTGGGAAAAAGAGTATGTAACTAAACAATCAGATAAGTGAGAGAAGAGAATGTTGGTGTAATTTACTTAGTTTTTAGAAAGCTCTTGATAAGGTTCCACATAAAAGACGAGCGAACAAATTTTTTTTTAAAGCATGACGTGTAGAGAGGTTTTGAATTTGATAGTTGAATAGCTGAATGACATGAAGCATAACATGATACTGAATGGGGTGACGTCACAGTGGAGGAATGTTATCAGTGGGGTACCTCAGGGATTAGTTCTAGGCCCATTAGTATTCCTAGTTTATATAAATGATCTTGGGGAGGGTGTACATAGCAGTGTCATTTTTTTTTGCTGAAGACACAAAGATGCCAACTGTAGTAAATAAAGTTGAGGCTAACATTAAAGTACAGAGTGACTTAAGTTATTAGGTTGGGCGCAAAAGTGGCAGATGAATTTTAACCTTAAAAAAGGTAAACTCATTAACATTGGAAGAGATAATCGAGAATTTAGATATGGAATAGATAGGCTTTGGTTGAATGCAGTAAAATATGAGAGAAGAACTTAGGAGTAGTAGTAGATCGGTCATTGAGGTCTTCTAAGCAATGTATCAATGCAAAAAAAGAGAGCAAATAGAGTGTTGAGCTTCATTAAGAGGAATGTTAGTTAGAAAAGAGGAGGTTATCCTTAAACTATATAACTCATATGTTAGGCCACATTTAGAGTCCTGTATCTAAGCATGGTCCCCACACTTTAGACATGGTATCAACCTGCTAGAATCAGTGTAAAGGTGGGGCCAACAAAGATGATACTTTTCCTGAAGCACTTTGAATATGTAGATAGGTTGTAGGTACTAAATATGTTCTCATTTGGAAGAAGGTGTGTGAAAGGGGATATGATTGAGCTTTTGAAAATTTGTTTTTGAGTAGATAAGTTGGATCTTAACAAGTTCTTGGAGTTGGAAGGTAGTAATGGGACTAGAAGCCACCACTTGAAAATTAAAGACAAAACAAAACAGAGGTGTAGGTTAGATGTGAAAAAGTATTTTTCACCAACTCGAATGGTTTACCACAAGAGACAATGAGGAGGCCAAATTTAGATGTTTTCAAAACGCAAGTTAGATAAGTATATGGGGAGGAGGTGGGGGGGGGGTATGTTATCATGGTTTCTGAGTTCTCTTGGGGCAAAATACATATCCTGAACGCATTCTTGTGGAGGCCGATTTTAGAGAGAGAAGGTGCGTTTAGTTTTATTTGTTTGTTTGTTTTTGAAAATTCTATATATTATATTATTGATATTGTCTATTGTAACTGCATGATTTAGTTTTCGACAAGCCTTGATGGTGATGCCTTTTTAAGTAATATGGTGGCTGCAGTTTATAGGGTTGGAGCATTTGACTCGTATGGCCTATGATAGGCTCTTGCGGCTTTGTCATCCTTTGAATTATATTATATAGAATCTATTTGAGAACATGGCACAGGAATGTACATAATTATGAATATTGGGCGTCAAAAAATGGCAAATGGGTTTAGGGGAATGATAGAGGGCAATGCGTAAGCTAAATCTTAGTGTACTCGAACTTGAAAGAAAAGGTCGATTCCTGAATAGTAAATTAATGATGTTCAACTCGCAGCAAAGAGGAAGCAGGAAGAGCACTTGCCGACGCTGCCAGGTCTAAACGAACATGCCATGGAGATGTTATGAATGCATATAAGGTTGCAATAGCAGTAGTGAAACGAATAATTATTCAGTAAACAAAAACGGTTGAGGAAGCATTTGGAAGAAAGGTAAACGAAGATGAGGATGGAAACAGGAAATTATTTTAGGACGTGAGAAAGGTAAAAACTCCCAAGAAAAAATAACTGCGAACATTGAGGATGAGAGTTAGAGGGGAATTGTGACCAATAAATAAATTCAAAAACCAAATGATTAGAGTAGTGTTAAGTTGCATAGTGGAGGTATGCAAGAGGAAGCGAATATAAATATGATTGACCTCGAGTGTGAAAACCTGTCGTTTTATGAGGATATAAAATAAGTAAACAGGATACAAATCTAGTGTTTTGAAACGTCTAAAAAGTGCGAAGGCAGCCCTAGTGGATTATATATAAGCTTAGATGGTCCCCAAATAATTGTGTTGCTAGACCTTTAAAAGTGGAATATTTATTGGCTTACGGTGGGGTGAGGGAGATACTGTGATAGTTCTTCTGTACAAGTTGAAATGGGGAAAATTTGACTGCAAGAATTGAATTAAAATAAGTTTGTTGGTTATTGTAGCCAAAATCTATAGAACAATTTTGATTGAATGCATAATAGAGATAAAAGAGGCAATGATAAGGAGCGAGCAAAGTCAGTTTGAAGAGGTAAAAGGTGTGGATGTAGGGTTTGCATTGAGGCACCTAGATTTAGAGAGAGTATATGACCGTGTACAATGAGGATAGTTCTGTACTATGGAAGAAACCTAGGAATGTATGGAATGCGTGTTAAGCTGTGGATGCTGTAAAAAGATTTTAAGTTAGATGTAAGGTCTCTATTTGGATAAAAAATGTCTGTGTATAACATGGAGTGGGGGGGGGTAGGCAAGTGTGTTCTTTGACTATACAATCTACATCCGAATTAAGTCTTTTGTGTAGGGTATAAAACCTAACCTAACCCAACCCAACCCAACCTAGGTTAAGTTCTTTTAGGGTATGCTGTGTTATAGACTGCACACAAAAGGATGAAGTGCTGATAAAATTCCAAAGTGGAAAAGTGGAGAGAAAGAGAGAATGGAGCATTGGAAAAAATATGAGTGTACAACTGCAATCTTGTTCGCCCCACTCAGGAAAACGACAGATTTGATAGACGGCAGCAAAGGCGAATACAGCCGCTTCGTTTCGTATTCTTGGGTGACCTTATTTGGGCTGCTGGGGCTCAGCTGTCAACTCATTACAAGAAGTCCTCATTTTCATGTTACCAATTGGATATTGAGAACGTATTACGATCGCTCGAAATGGCAGGATTCCTAAGTTGTTCATTCATTAATTTATATATACCTACGTACATTAACTCATCTCCCTCCCTCGAGACTCTAAATGTTCTATTTTCAATTTTGCCATGTCTTATTATTTCCGAATTTATAGGCTTCTTTTTTCTTGACAGCCTGAAATTGAGATTCTCCTTACTATCTTAAGAGTTCACTTTGTTCCTGGGGTTTGAGGTGAATAAAGGAACTTGCAACTCATAGGCCTAGGGAACACTTGTGTACTAAGAATTGCCTGGAGGTGTACCACGAGAATTTGCGGGGGAAGGAGGTGTGAGGGGAGACTAAGGAAGAAAGCTTGGATCCTACAACCTTTTCTGTAGGCTCCGCCAACGTTACCACAATTAAGTGGAACCGCGCTTTTTGTGAGACTGCTTTGATCGGTCCTTGCTATAACTAAAAATTGGAAGTTCTATTGCAATTTAACCTCACGTGGAATACATCCCTCCCAGTGGCGTGGTCCCATTATACTATCGCATCAAGGTGGGGTACCTATGATCTTATGGGTTCACACACATTGAACATAAAATCAAGCAAACAACAATTTGTGCTTCTATCGATGTCGCTAATCGGTCACACTAATTCCGGTGTTGATTTTCGCCTCCAGGCCATCGCGCTGCCATTCTTCACTTTCGGCGACGACGCGAGTGACGAGAATCCCTCCTTCCTCCGACTCGGACTCCCCACTAGAGGGCGGGCTCCACCCTTTGTCCTCGAGTAGTCATAAAATTCGAGGGCGACCCAAGACTCGGAAGGCGGCGAAGGTGCCCAGTGCCATCGCCCATCTCCGGAGTGGGCGAAGTAAATTGGCCACACATAGGCGGAAACATTCACGCACCCTTTGGTCACGAAGTGAAGGCAACCTAAGTAAGTGAATTGGGTAATAATATGACTACGGGGGGGGGGGCTATGACCTTATGGGTTCATGCACATTACAAAGAAAAAAAACAAACAATATGTCTAGGCAGAGAGGTTCGGAGAGAACCTAATGACCTTTCTCCCTGACGTTAAATTTAATTTCTATTTCTTCGTATCATAGTCAGTCTACACACCCAGCTCCGGTAAATTGAGAGGCATTACCAATTAATTATCTTGTAAAAAATAATACAAATATTAGGTCGTCACACAAATGAAGGGGGTAGGGTATTTCTCATTTAGTTCATTTAGAACAAACTAACTAATCGATCTTTTTCACCTTCCCAATGCCTTTCGACTGTCGTCAAATAGACTCTTCAGACTTCGCTTGGAAGAGTCTATGAAAAGACGCCAATCTGAAGGATTGTGTAGGAAACCAAGGAAAGTGAACAAGCCAGAGACATTTTTGCAGTAGCCCAACCTTTTTTCCATGTCAAAGAATAAAGTGAAGTCCTTGTTCCATGTCCTGTAACTGGTGAACCTTACATCTGCCATTACCAGGTTCCACTGCTTGAGCCGGGATGCCAGGAGCTCTGCCTGCTGCTTAGATAGATACAAATCACGGGCAAGGTCATTTAGGTCTTCCTGCGTGACCCAGGGGAGGCTCATTGCTACTTACTCCTGAATTAAGAGACACATTGTCTTCCCATAGAGATCGAATTGGCAGAATATTTCCCCGAAGGCATTTCTTCATCTGATGAAAGAAGAAGATCTTTATTTGCTGAGTGTAGGGACAGGAAGATCATATGAGCGGGGAACCGGTCTCATAGCTGAGGGAAGGTTGGGATATTTTATCTTTTTTCTAGAAGAAACATGGAAACCAGTTCTATTTGTCAGACAAAAATAATGATCATCTGGATGGCTTTGGGGTTCTCCAGACCATTGGGACATGCAGGTAGTCCATTGTAACAGTGTTTACAACAGATGTGTGGGGCTCAGGATTTGTCCTGATCTCGAATTTTACAGTCAAAATAATGAAAGTAAGCAGTTCTCAGGAGGGAAGTAATTGTTCGGCGCTGGGCAACTGTCGTGAAATCCCCACACACGTAACAGTATGAATTTACCTTGTTGATGCATCCTTGGTGTTTTGAAGTACCTGAAGCTATTGTAGATATATGTATCAACTCAAAAAATCTGGAAAACAAAATAAACATTAATCATGTATATGGTTACAAAATACATATGGTTGCAAAATTATAAAATGGTTGTGTAACATGATTGTCGAGCATCCCTAACCTCACAATCTAAGAATAGGACATTTAATATTTTTAACCCTTTCACTACCAGAATATTTTTTATTCCAAATAATGTTATAAAAGGTTTTAAAACATTAAAGTTTAGTTAGAGGGGGTTGAAATTTGGGTAGCCCGTTTGATTGAATTTAGCCATGTAGATATATTATATTGAGTAGAGAGCATAAATATAGTTATTGCAAGATATATATTTTCTAATATATAAAATATATATTTTTTAATATACCTGATAACTAATTAAACGTTTAGTTCTCAAAAAATAATAAAACAAATGCTAACCTTTCAGCACGTGTTCACTCAGTGCTTATCAAAAACATCTGAGGAGTAATAAAGAGTTGCCAGATATTCAATAATATGCTAATACATTAGAACTACCACTGGGATAAAGATATACACCAATTTAAGCTGAATTCTGCCCACAGGTATTTTTTATAAACTTCTGGGATGTATGGTCACATTGGTAGCGTAGAGGTTTTAAAGAACACAATTCCTAAAATTTCTAATACATGTATACCTCAAAAACTAGAAGTGATGAGTAAAAACTGGTTTCCTATCTGAAACCAGCACCCCAAAATTAAGCTAGAACAACTATTTTTGTTCTTGCCTCAATTTCTAGTGTTATTATCGTACCCGGGCACTGGGGGCAGGAGTAAGCTTAGCCTGTCCTTCATGTTTCAGTTTTAGAAGGGGCGTTTCCTCCGTCTACACCATCCACCCTCTTGCGAGAAAATAAAGAGGGGATCCTCGGAAGAAAAAGGATGCAACGAGGGGAAGGGAGAACGCGCCAGCTTACACAGGCCCAGTAAAGGCCTTCCGTATTAGCTGTCGGGCCGAGAGAATGTACCCTCCTCTGGGTACCCACTGTAAAGGTTTACACAGGGTGGTCTTCGGTGAGGGCAAATTGGAGAGGATGTTCAAGTGATTCGAATGTAAAGTAAAAACATGCAGCAGGAGTAAATATATGGAATAAACTACAGAATAATAATAGCTAGGGTACATTAACTCATGATTAATCATTGAAAACATTAAAATTTCCGTTTGGTATTTGAAATAATAACAGAAATATCAGCATTCAAGAATTGAGTTTCGAATACTGTTAATTGCAATATCGATAGAGAGTCCAAAGTTTACGACCAACATGAACAAGAAAAAAAAACAATAAAAAAAAATGTTCTCGACGTGACCCTTTTCTTCGAGTTATACCAAGGGGGCTAAAAGAAAACGGAGATTAAGTAAAAGAAGCTGATTTCCTAAAAGATTCTTCATCCGTTCTAAACGAGAACTGGAATAGATTTATATATATTAAAAAAATATGCACCTGTCAGATATTTATTTGTCAACGGGGTTCATGTGTGTGTTCCTTTTCTTATCGCGGATCAAATTTCTCTCCTGTCTTTTGTTTTGTTTTTGTAAGAGACGCCATTTGGGAAATGACAACGAAGAACAGGGTGACGTTTATTACTAACTTGTGCCAAGAGCCATGGAAATGATAGTGCTTTATGGTATTAGAATACATGAGGATGATGGCATCATGGTTGTTGTCTTCATGTTCCTCCTTTTGTTGTATTAAAATAGAAGGAAATATATGAATAGAGGATGCATTGACTGGTGGGAAATTAATATAGTTCTTAAACCTGACCTTTTTAGATGGAAATTGTGGTCGAGAAAGTTCTCCTTCTACTACTTCCCTTCCGAATAAAGAACGTCAGCGCTATTCGAGTACGACTTCCATGTCCTCTTTCACATCTATCTCGTCCTTGGACTCCAGCGCCCTCTTTGCTCAGGAAGACCACAAACTTGGCAAAGAAATAGCAGGCCCCGAGCGGCAACACCCTTTCCCAAGGTAAATAAAGATGATCCGAGTCTCATCGAAATATGTATGTGTCTAACTTTCATCATTAGACCCTCTCTGCTGTGTGGTAGGGTAGAGATATCGGACTTTCTTCTTCTATTTGTCTATAAGGGGCGAAAATTTTCTGAATGTGTTTGGGTGTAACTTTCTGTATAAACAAAATCGCCCATCTTTATCTTTGATTTATTTTCCTTTAAATATGCCTTATACATTTAAGATAGATCTTGGCTGTTTATTTTTTAACCCTAGGTATAGAAAAAATTAATGGCTCCAAAATATATATATATATATATATATATATATATATATATATATATATATATATATATATATATATATATATATATATATATTTATATATATATTTATATATATATATTTATATATATATATATATATATATATATATATATATATATATATATATATATATATATATATATATATATATAAGGGAAAAGGGACGCCAAGAAGAATACCCTTTTCTTTTGTTTCTTGAATTCCTTCCCTCCCTATGTCCCCTACGTATAACTCCACGTGGAGTAAAGCTTTGTATCCAAGGAGAAAAATAAAAGAAGAAAGCATTTGAATATCAGTTAAGCTGGGTGCTAAAAGCTTTCACTTCGCCGATGAAATTCTAATCTCCGTAGTCGGGAAAAGGATAGCCGAAAGTTTCCACTCACATCGTTGGAGACGATTAAGACCGGTGTCGGACGACAAAAGCTAATCTCTCTAGGCGCCGGAAGCTTTTTCTCAGACGTCTGTGCCTTCCAGCGATTGAGCATAAAAAAAATAGCAGTGATATAAATACCCTGGGTTTTGCAAAGATCGGCAGATTGAGTTTGAGATCTCGCCGCCTTCGGTTCAGATCGCGTGTCTGTTTCCCCAAGTCCCTGGTATTCGCGTATACCATCGAGGTTGGATCTCACCAGGCAGATCCATCTCTTTTGTGAAGGCTTACTCTGTTTAGAGGAAGGCTTACTCTGCAGACGATATCAACACTAGCCTTTTAATTTTTTGCTTAAACAATTTACACAGTGATGACCGTGAGGGCCATCTCTGTGCTCAATTTCTTCCTGAATCCAAACTGGTACTTGTTTAGGACCTTATATGTTTTTAGCTGATTACTTAGCTGTTGATTGATTATTTTTCTAATACCTTTCCGATGAATTCTAGTAGAGAGATAGGTCTGTAGCTCTCCACTTGAGTTGGTGGTTTTCCTGGCTTGGGAATAAAGATCATCCTTGTGACCTTTATTTCATCTGAGAAGTAGCCTGTGCTAAGACAAACATATAGTATCATGGTTATTTCCTTTACTATGTTGTCGGTCGCTTCCTTGTAATTCTTCTTATTGAGACCTGATCTTCCTGGTACCTTCTGATTGAAGAGCGGAATTGTGGTATTCATCTCTTGCTTGGTGATCTTGGCGTCGATACCGCCGTAGGTGTCTCTCCTTGCATCTACAAGGTGGCGGTGATGCGTTTTATCGATTTCCTCGTGAAGTAAGATTATGATGTTTTGCTAAAAAAATTATGTCAAATTCTTTATTTTCCTCTGCACTTATGTCAAAAATCATCTTCTAATGTTCTCTGAATATCTGCTCAATCTTATCCTCGTCTTCTATGGTGTTTACTTGATTGTCGTTTATTTTAATTTTTCTTGTTTCTACTTCGCCTTCCATTTGATTAGCTTTTCTCCAAAATTATTTTATAGGTAAATCAATAATTATCAATCATTCATATTGTTTCGTTCAAGTGTTCACTTTGTTTTTCCGTTATTTCCGTAGTCAGTTCTTGTTTTGTCTTTCTCATTTCTCTGTGTAGTTGCTACATTGTGCCGTATCTTCTTTTTTCTTTCGAGAGTTCTCTTAATCTTCTGTTTTTTAAAACCATTTCGGGCGTAAATGTGAAGTTCTTAATCATCCTGTAGCCGTTTATAGCTATTGTTATTTCGACTGCTGCTTGCATCGAGCTTATTTTTTTCAAATTTTGCATCAATATCTTGTAATGCTGCCTTTTCTGGGTGTTCTGGTATAAATGTATTTAATTCTTTTATTTACCTAATGCTCTCTGTGGTATGCTTTTCTTACCTTCGCGGGGATTTCTATTGCTCTCTAGTTGATGTTGAGTAGAGTCGCTGTGTCATCTGTACATGGTATATCTTCAGGCTTCGTGTAGTAGTTGTAAGGCAGATTATTATTGCCAAGGCAGATGTTCAGTTTTAAAGCTGTGATCCCCGTTACGTAAGTTTGGTAATCGGGTCCTAGTCGATGGTAGATGCCGCTTGCGAACAGAGTCTCCAGGTGCCTTCCTGCGCTGTTTTTATTTCTATATCCATTCGCTTGACAATGGGCATTTAAGTCGCCTATGAATATCACCGGGTTTCTATTATTAAAAATGTTCATCAAGTTGTTAATCGGCAAATGATTTCTCCTTATTGGTTGATATTCTGTAGCTATTATGATGTTTGTTATCTCCATTTTTATTTCCACAATGATATGAGACCCTTCACGAGCTCTGTAGTCGATACCCTTCTCTATTGCAATAACAGCTCTATCCTGTAGTTTCCTCATAGTGTTTATGGCTAAGACGCCATAGTTCCATTTTTTTATCCCGTCGTTGTCTAAATTGATTCCCTTTTCTGAAATTAAAATGATGTACGGATCTATTCTTCTGAAAATGTTTTCTCTCCATTCGTTGGTATTTACTTGTAGAATGCTTTTTTCTTTTGTCTATTGTGATATTTGCCGGTCTATTTGTTCCTTTAATCTCTCGTTAAATATACCGGGCGTCCCAGAAAAAAGTTAACCGTACTTTGAATTAGTATTACTTAAAAACTATTAGAGATGTTTGGGTTCTGTAAAAAGTGTTTTATTTATCAACTATTTATCTGTCGATTCTAGAAATTTCATTAAATTTTCTTTCACGATATTGGTACACTAATGAGTTTAATGGAGGCTATCAAAAATATATTTGCGCAAGGAAGTAAAATAATGAAACGAAGCTTAGGAATGCTAGGCCATCGTGCACTTTCAAGAGGAGCGTAGGGAGCCTAGGTAGCCTAGGTCACTGTGTTATTCTTCAAGTAAAGCCTATGCTATTTTACACTGGTTTTTCAGCCATACTGTGGTATGGTCTAGTCATTATTGCTCACTAAGCAAATCAAAGCATTTCTGGGTAAAAGTTTACTTCCATAGAACCTTTTAATCATGCAATTAACAAAAGATCAACGCGTATTTGTTGTCACAAACTTTATTAAGACTGGAGGTATTAAAAAAGTACAAGATTCATTTAAACAACGTTTTCCAGGTAGGCACCCACCAAGCAAGCCTACAATTTGGAAAAATGTTCGCAAATACCAACATGAAGGAACATCTTAAATCTAAATAAAGGTCGTTCGGGTCGTATGAGAACCATAAGAACAACAGAAAATATCGAAAATGTGTAGATGACACTTCTTCAAAATCTACATGTATCAGTCAAAGTCATCATTTAACCGCATTATTAAACATGACTTAAAATGGCATCCCTATAAGATGCATGCAAGACACCAGCTTCTTGAAACTGATTTTCCTCGTCGTAGACAATTTGTCAAATGGCTTCTCCATAAACTTGCTCGTTTCTTGGAAAATATTGTGAGTGGTGCTGAGGCAGCCTTTTTCATGAATGGAAAGGTAAATAGTCATAACATTCGGCAATATGCACCGCTGAAATCACCCCCCACCCTTCCCCCAGCATTCAAATTTGACACACGTATTTGTCAGCAGAAAGTATCTCTGTGGATCGAAATATGCGGGGAATGGCTATTTTGTCGGCCCATTGTTTTACGAGAATAACTTGAATGGTGCTGCCTACCTGAGCATGATCAAAGAAAGGATCTTCTCGGAACTCCTCCAGATTTACGGCAATCAATTTAATAGACTTTGGTTGATTCAGGACGGCGCACCAGCTTACAGACAGCTTGCTGTAAGAACAAAACTAAGAGAAACGTTTGACAACCGCATTGTCGCGCTAAATCATGCAATTGAATGGCCCCCAATATTCCCTGATTTAACACCGTGCGATTATTTCTTATGGGAATATCTAAAGAATAAAATGTATTCTACTCCACCACCAAGCATCAACCAGTTAAGAGATAGTATCATACGTGAAGTCAATAAACTTAAGGAAAATCACAAGTTAATCAAAAAAGTTGTTCAATCAATGCGATCAAAGGCGCAACTGTGCTTGGAAAGAAATGGAGGACATGTGGAAGGAAACGGTGTTTAGGAAATTAAAAAATAAATTTTATTACCCATATGAAGAGGTGTTTTTGTTAAAAATGGATTTAAATATATTTGTTGATTTTAAACTTTGAAGTTTCATTATTTTACTTCCTTGTGCAAACATAATTTTGATACCCTCCACTAAATCCATTAGTATATCAATATCGTAAAAGGGAATTTAATGAAATTTCCAGAATCGACAGATAAATAGTTGTTAAATTTGTTTTGTTTTGCCGGACTCAAAAATCTTTAATAGATTTTGAGTTATACTAATTCAAAGTATGGTTAACTTTTTTCTGGGACACCTTGTATATAGTTATTATTCACATTTTTTGTTGTTTGTGTTTCCTCTTCCTTTTTGGTCTTTGTTCGTGGCTGTGGGAGCGTAGCTGGGGGAATTTGCCCTCGGGGTCGGGCTCCTACCTAACTTGGATTTTTCTCTCCTCTTGGGTTCTTCTTCCGAGGATTCTTAACTGTCTTCGGTGTTGCTTATTTCTGTTTTCATTATGTGTTCTTCTTCCTGTGACTTCCCAGTTGTGCTTGTTTCTGGCTCCTGCATGTTCAATATTGCAGATGAGGCGACTTAGTGTGGAATATTTATTGGTTGAAGTCTGGTTGCTTTTAGCAATGCGTTTAGTGTTTTTTTTTTCATATGTCCCAGACTGTAGGGCTTTCTGAATATATACGTGGATTACGCATGTATATATTTTTGCATACATACCTCCCGTTATACTTGGTAGTACTGCTGTTTCTTTCCCGGGCATTTCTGTTCTAGTTACACCAGTGTATGTAGTGTTAGCTCTGATGGATTTCTTTTCTTGTAGTTCTCTTCCCTATCTCTTGATATATATATATATATATATATATATATATATATATATATATATATATATATATATATATATATATATATATATATTTTAATTTTAGGAGCCTATCTAGCGACTGCCTACTAGGCAAAAGTTGCCCTACTCGCCACAGCTTTCTCTTGATAACTTCTTGGAGGGGCAGAGTATGGCCATTGTTCGATGGTTGCCGTCGCATCCGATGCACTTATTGGGTGGATTGTTGCAATTCCTAAAAGCGCGTCCTTCCGTGGCACATTCATAACAAATGTATTTTCAGTCCTTTTGGGAGCAGTTAGTCGATGTATGGTTTTCTATGGCGGAACATGTGAAGCACATTTGTATGCTCACAAATGCGTACCTCTGAGCCCTTCCATATAGTCTAATACTATCTCGCCTACCTTCCGACGCTCGCCCTCTCCTTGGTCACCCTACCTAGTTAGACCTAGCCCTATAGGCAGTCCGCAGTTGAGTTCGGGCTCATGGTCGAGAATAGGCCGCTTTTTCCGGTCCCCTAACGGGCTTTCCTACAAGGGTTCACTGTACCCTAGTACAAACTGCAACTCATATTTTGCCGGTGACAAAATTATGTAATGCTAGTGCGAAATAAGTTAGAAATAATAGTTACATATTTAAAAAGGATCCAATAGAGTTAGAAAAAAGCAGCCCCTTGGAGGGGGTGGGGACTACCTCACTCATAAGGAAAAGGAAGAGTCTCCAATCAGCCTTCTGAGTGCATGTATTTCATCTTATTCATATATATTTTTCCCTTCTCTACTTGCTTACTCACTTCAATCTTTGTTGACAAAAAATGGTTTCCCGTGAAAAAATATCACATCTTTTCGCTTTTGTTACTTGTCCTTTTCCTTGGCTCCTTTTTGGTGAATAACTTTAACATAGCGGATAACAATGAAATTTAACAGACTGGCTGAACCGTTTCAGGCATTTATTGATGTATCAATACTTGAAGAGACTTTCATAGTGAAAGATAGAGATGATGAAAAGAAGAGTGGAGGGTGATGAATGCGTCGATTTCCTTTTAAATGGTTGTTACTTATTCTTGTTGTTATACTTTATAAGCCGTAGTTATTTTGATGTTTTTTTATCAGTGTTCTTCTTTGCTCTGTATTTCTATTCTTTGGTGTATTTATTGTTGTTGATTTTTTTCAAACCTTCAAGCTTTTATAA
Source organism: Ceratothoa steindachneri (assembly GCA_963969495.1). Classification (NCBI taxonomy): domain Eukaryota; kingdom Metazoa; phylum Arthropoda; class Malacostraca; order Isopoda; family Cymothoidae; genus Ceratothoa; species Ceratothoa steindachneri. The sequence continues at coordinate 34,077,032 of OZ018329.1, forward strand.
ACAAGCGGCTACTGAAACTTACCTTGTACTTGCGCTGTTCCTGTTTAGGTGTTAATGTTGTACTTGTTTATGTTTCTTTGGGTTTTTCTTTCTTCCTTCTCTTATGTTTTGTGTGCTGACTGTTCTGTGTGTTATTTATGTGTATGTTGGTATCATTTTGTTCCTCGGAACCAGTGGCGGCTCGTAGTTAAAATTAGTGGGGATGCTGCATCAGAATATTTTTTAGCATTGTTTTAATGTTGTGCAAAAGGAAATAAACATAAAAAAATTATAGATAAATTTGAGAAAATCCTAAACATAACAAAAAATATTTACTTACTAATAGCTTAAATTGTTATAGTTCAAGCTTGACTCATTCATTTAAAACTGAAATCCATTCCTCTTGTTTTAATTTGCGCGAAAAGATTATTTTTTCCTCCTTGATCTCTGGATGACTATTGAGGAGTTTTTTATCCATTGGAAGCACTGCAAGTGCATTTAGTCTTTCAGAATTCATAGTACTCCTTAAGGAATTTTTTTATTCTTTTCAGTGCTGAAAAGCAGTGTTCTGCCTCTGATAAAGTCATGGGAATTGTCAAGATGATTTTTATCAGTTTTGTAATTTCTAGATTATTTTCCAAGATAAACCTCAGTAACTCAAATGCTTAATTAATAAAAGAACCCTCCAAAATATGAATTAAATTCTACACTTTATCACATTCAAGAATATAAACACGTTTTTAAGCACATCACACGCAGAGTCAAAAAGAAACACTACCATCCACCAGCCCCCCAGTGTCGATACTGCGTGAGCCACAGTGCTCTCTCTTCCTAGGCGTGCAGCTTCCATCTCGGCCATGAGAGCATGCGCACAACAGCCAAACACCACGTCGCTGGAACTGTGAAGCGCATAGTTCTATACAAGGATTTTTGTATTTTTTTTCAGAAACTAGAGGATGGGTACTAACATTAAGCTTAATGATTATATAATGTGCAATTATAAAAAAGAGTTAAAGAAAAAAGGACTCATTATATTGAATGTTAACGATATAATTGAGTGGAAATAGATGGGCTGCAGTTCCGCAGTGACTATACACGAGCCACTACTGCTCGGAACAAATCTTACTGCTAGAGAAACTTTTGCTGAAGATATCTAGTTTCGCCTTCTGACAGGAACTATTATTTTACTTCCTGTTCCCTGCAGTCCCGGAATCATTCTATCGGTCAATGTTTCCCAAACCTTTTTACCCCGTTTCTGAGTCGCGATGTTGGTGGACTCCATTCGTTGTCTTCTGTGTAGCCCTCTTTGCAGTCAATGGTCGCCTCTTTTCGCCTTGTTTATTTTGAGAGAGGCAAAGTTCTGTACTCAGAGTTTTCTCCAAGAGGATTTGTTAGTCGCTTGGGTCACCAATGAGGGTAGATGAGCTAAGAGTTTCCTCATTTGAGAGTTCCCTCTTAGCCAGATTCTGCTTCCTTGTGATGCTTCCCGTATCCATGGGTGGAGATCTTTAGGTCCAGTACTGTGCCTTCGGCGGAGTAGCCGTATCTCTGCTTGTCTGTTGCGATGGGCTACGTAGACTTGCGGTTCAATGGGATGATCCTGAACTTATCCATATTCGTTTGGATATGCCATCTTTTCTCGTACTGGGTGATATTCAAAATTTACGCTCTAGTTTGTGCTGCATGTGCACTTTCATTCCTCTCCGAGCATGTGACAATTTGTGAGATGTCATCTGTGATTTGAAGATACATCTCGTCCTTATGCAGCGGAGTTGAGAGGTCGATAGTGTGGACCAAATAAAGCAATGGGTTCAGGCAGCTCCCATGTGGGACGCCCGCCTTTAGTTCAAACTCGGGTCCTCTGTACCCTTCGATCATGAGATATGCCCTTCTGTCCATGGTGAAGTCACAGAGGATCATTTCTAGGATCGAGTCTATCTGGAGGCTCAGGATCTTATATTGGAGTCCTTTCGGCCAGACCTTGTTGAAAGCCCTCTTCAACCGAAATCCATCTTGTTGAGGGTTGTTCGCTCTACCAGGCATTAATTATTTTTTTATTTCCTTATGGGTCACAATATGAAAATTATTCAATCTTTATAAATTTCTCTCATCTAAATGGCCCAAATCAAATTCTTATGTTAACAATAATGCATAAATAGACCAATTTTGGTAATTTTTTACCGATTTAAGGCCGGTATTCCTACGCTCACGGATTTGTGACCTACACTATTATAATTCACTTATTCATTTACGTTTAGTAAAGGACCTAGAGCCATGTTGCCAACAAAGCCGCAACCCGGAGAGCCAAGGTAGAATTCATCCACAGTTAAAACTGAGAAATAATATTTTTTAAAATGAGAGTCAAACCACCAAATGAGGGCCTAAAACCGCCCCATTGCTCCCGCTAATGAAACTTAAGGGATCTCGCCCGAGGAAACTGCCAGGTATAAGTTTCGTTTTAACTATGCCCATCAATCGACACGGGCATAATTAGGAGCCCTTGAAAAAACTCTTCTAAGGAATTACCTACAGTGGAATCCTGGGTCCGAAACTATTCCAGTATGCAACTTGGTTGCAACCTTCGGGTGTGAGAGTAATCCCCACATCTGAGGGCCGGACCAAGACGACAGAGGGAAGTAACCCCTGTCTCTGTGCACGTTTAAGCAATTATGATGTAAGAAACCCGACAGGCGGTGACACCAGGGTAGTTACAGTTAATTTGGCCACTACTTTTCATAAAGTCCACCATAATTCACCCCTCTAGAGCCACCTAGCCGAATCCACCCATCCATAATCACCCTTCATCTCGCCAGTACTCGAGCAGGGAAACAATTGGAAAATGAGTGGGGGATAACATAAACTTCAATTTAACTCAAACCAACCCTTACTTTTTTGTTTACACACATCATAATACATATAATTCAAAAGTTTATTTCAGCCCAAAGATAAAAGAATAAAAAACAAGGAGCAAGACAAGACTAACGGCCAAGTCGAAACATGGAGACCCTCACTAAGAGGGTTACCTCTGAGGACATTCTCCAATCACAAGTCAACACAGAAGAGCTCCCTGGGTGAAATGCTATTTTCAGAATTGAGAATAACACTCGTCAAGCTAATAGAGATGCAAAATGGATTTATAGTCATTTATGCCGAAACAAAGGGTGTGAAAAAGCTCATATTCGAAGATATGAGCATGAAAAAGCATCGAACTCGAAGCAAAAAAAAAACACCAGATAACCGAAACATTATCTGCAGGAAGGTGGAGAGCTGGGTCGGAGAGCACATGCCCGAAGAAACCAAGCCAGAAATTGAAAGGCAGAAGAACTGGGCATCGGTCAAGGAATTGAGCAAATTCCACGATCATACCCATGTATTTAAAGCCACCTTCAATTTAATGGAAATGGCACCTAAGGTGGCAAGCCAAGGCATTCTTGCATTCATTATGAGAATCTCGGGCGAGAACATAGAACATACAACAAAACGGTGCCTCAATTGTAAAGGAGAGCAGCGAGCTATGGTACTTAGTTACCAAAAGAGGAAATACATCATAGAGAAGGAAGAAGAGGAAAGCCGGACCCGCTTCGAATAATCGCGACATATATATCATATTCCTTACCACAAACGAACCTGCAAAGATTCTAAGATCCACTCCAGGCAGTTTCAAGAGAGAACGAAAAGAGTGGAAGTCAGAGTTGATCGGAAGTTAAGAAAGATACAGGATATGCAAAATGAATTAATTTAGTGACAGTAACTAAGGTTCTTCAGTCTGTCTTCATAAGATATATTTCTAAGTTCATGAATTAATTTTGTCACTTGGATACGCGCCATAATTGCAATATACTTTCGCATATATGTCGACCAGAAGTGTACCACATACTCTAAATGAGGTCGTACAAGATAGGTAGTCGAGAACAATATTTGCCTTTTGAAAAGTTTCAGTACATTATTTTGAACATTTCAGATCATTTGAGATTAAGACATCTAAATCATTTTCCATGCTGAGTGTTTAAAACTTGACTACACAAAATGTGATCTCTTCCGAGATTATCTTGACTAAGAGGCAATACCTTTCACTTTTCCACTTTAAATTGCATTTGTTATTCCTATCATTCGAATAATCTATACGTCTTTTTGCAAGTTTCACATTAAATATGGTATTTTTATTTTGCCCTAGTGCTGAGTTTCATATCATCAGCAAATATTTATATATATATATATATATATATATATATATATATATATATATATATATATATATATATATATATATATACACGGTTAAAAGGCTATTTTTGGCAAACATAGTCTTCTTCAAAGCCCTCGGAAGGAGCTCTTCTCCCATACACGAGAAGGTAACAATTAAAATAATCGTTCTCTCAGATAGCCAAAAACTATCTTTCGATTGGCCTTTTTAAGTATCACCCCTGCTTGTCAAAGAGAATGGAAAATTTATTATTCCCCATTTTCACCACGCCTTATAAATTAAGAAAAATTATTGAAATAACGCAATTAATTATGCGGTTAAAAGGCTATTTTTGGCAAACACAGTCTTCCTCAAAGCCCTCGGAAGGAGCTCTTCTCACATACACGAGAAGGTAACACTTAAAATAAGCGTCTCTCAGATAGTCAAAAAACTATCTTTCAATTGGACTTTTCAAGTGTCAACCCTGCTTGCCAAAGAGAATGGAAAATTTATTATTCCCCATTTTCGCCACGCCTTATAAATTAAGAAAAATTGGGAATAAGAAAAATAATTTAAATATTAGAATAATTATTCCAATCACATAAATTTTTAAAAGATTATATATTAGTCTCAAAAGCAAGGAGATGAGTACAGATCTCTGAACTACTCACTCGTAACCAAAGACCACGAGGAACTATTTTCATCTATTCCAGCTCTCTGCTACGGGTTTGCAGCCAGTCTCCAATCCTTCTTAATATGCGCTACTTCTTATTCCGTGCGCTTTTGGCTTTTGCAAAAGTCTCATTTAGAACGGTATCAAAAACTTTTTTGAAGTAAAAATTCAATGTATAAAATGAGCATCTGCATTGTAAACTGTGCCACGAGTAGTTTATTAATTTATTAACATCTTTATGCTAGACGAGCCTATCTCTAACATTGGTCTCCATAAGTTTACTCACGACAGAATCCAGAACTTAACTTGATCACCCTCAGAACGGCTCTTAAAACTAAACTCATGGGAGCCTTGACGCTTCTAGTGACACCCACAGAGAGGTTAATTATGTGAAGAGTTCAAAATATTCCCCTCGACTTTTAAGGTAACACATTCAGCCACCCAGCCAAACAGGAGGTTCATAATTGCAAACCACTTCATCGGCTTACCCGTGAAGCACTTAGCAATCTACTTAGATCCTCTGCTACCTTCCGTTCTACCGCTTTCAGGAACTTTTTCACTTATTAATCCTCCCCAATGAAATTTACGCCTGGATACATACTCCTTCCGAAAAGTCTCGAGCCTAGCCACGTGAAACTTGCCCATTTGGTAGCGACCAGCATCCTTAACTATTGGAACTTATCTATTTAGTTTATTTTTTATTGGGTCAAAAACTTTATCCTCCCCCCAGAAGATATCATACATAGGAAAAATGGGTCCCTCAAGATGCATCCCACTTCTGGTCCATATATCGCGGAAAGAAGGAAACTGCATCTTACAGACATGCTCTAACTTGGTTTTCAATACATCATACACGAGGAGGTTATGTGTGTAAAGGATGGTCTAAAAGAAACTCAAGTCATGATGTAAACTGTAACCAAAGTTGTAATTTCATTTATTTATGTGCTTACGTATCAGAATTTTGGGAAATGCAGGGTAGTATAGTTTTTATTTGCATATCGCTATGGAAGAAGAATAAATTGCAATAAGTTACATATGCTCCAAACATTCAACAAGAATGAACAAAATATAAAATTGCCAAAACATGTAACAGCAGCAACATATAACAGATAATTATATGCGCTCTGAAAATTACAGCAAATTGATATAGGAAACTCAGTAGCGTGTCGAAATACTGAGGTAGCCATTTTATCACAGTGATATTGTTCTCCCGGATCTATTGTATGGTAGATGAAGAATTGTGACATGAATCATTGTTCTGCTGGAAAATCACATTCCGGCATTTCTGGAGAGGTTTCGGGTTAAGGAAAGCATATAATTTCTCAGGACAGCTTGGTATTTATCTTAATTCTTGGTGCCATCACAAACGGTGAGACAAGCCCCTTCCCTCCTCAATTTTAGATACAGCTAAAAATTGACTTTCGATTCCACTGCTTCCTTGTCTTCTTGCAGACTCTAACGTTCCCTTGAGTCGAAAACAACTGGAACCTGGACTCGTCCGACCATAAGACATGCCCCCACAGGCGCATGATCCAATTGCGTTAAACACGTGCATGAGCCAGTCAATTTCGCTTCTGCTGAAGGCTAATCAGTGGTTTCTGGCCTCCTTTACATGGTTTCAGGCCTTTGAAACCTGGTCGCCCTCTCTCAATTCAAGTTGCAACCGGAATGCGGGTTTCTTATGACCAAGAAGGCTCATGCGACGCAGAGACTTGTCGTCACGTTGCGTAGTGACCTCGGGTCGTCCAGAACAAGGTCGTCTTGGAATGTTCCCACTTTCTCGGACGTCTTCAACCATTCTGCAACACCGAAATGTTGCATTAACATGAAGTTTTATTCATTAGCGCCTCTCGTCCCTTTCCGAGTGGATACCGCGTTGGTCTGCTAACGTCGCGCACCGGGTTCAATCCCGGCAGGAGTGGACACAAACGTCAGCGCACGGAGAGATCTGGCTACCAATTGGGGAAGGCGCTGTGATTAGCCCTGTACTGGGGTGAGTAGATCTTACACTTCTCATCACACACTTAACAAATTACAACACTGCTTTATTTCCTCTCCTGTCTTCGCAGTACAAAACACACTCTCTCTCTGTTCCAAAAAATCTTGCCGATGGGTATCTATATCCACATACCTCTGATGCGGAACAGGTCCCTATGCCCGGGGCGATTAAAGTTTCACCTAACGCTGCTTGGTGTCAAAACATAATACTTCCCGATGCCTCTCCACAAAGAGGACTGGCCTCTGGGGCCCTCGGGCTCACCAGCGATTGTCATACTAACCTTTATGTTATTATGAAAATCCCATCTGAAAATTTGGAAAGTGTGAAGCATAGTGACATACAGACGTGCTTCAACTGCTATAAAATGGAGGCTCTTCAAAAATGAACTGAAACTGAACAAAGCTATTCTGAATGGGGTCAACAAGGGCACTTTTGGAAGAACTGTGCCCAACAGACGAGAAGAACGACTTCAACTGCGGCAGGCTAGACCGAATAATGGTAATAGGAAAGAAATTCTAATAAAGAAAGAAAGAGGAGAAGAGAACCTTACAGAAACGAAGAAGAATGCAACTTTCGTAGTAGTGGCCAAGGCTATAGTCCAACAACTAAGGGAGATGAGGACGCATCTCACAGTCCCAAACGAATCGTCAATGGAGCTTCTTATGTGCATACCATGCTAAAAAAATATGCTATGAAGAAAATAGGGTTGCCTCCTCAGAAATATTAAACTTAGGTGTGGCCAAGGTCACAGGAGGAAAAAAATTAAACCCGGAAAAGAAAATAAGGAAGAGGAAACAGTCCCCGAAAGAGAAACAACGACCAATGATAATAAAGGAAGGAAAACAGCCACGGGAAGTAGAGTTAAGAGCATGGAGGCAGCAGACATACCCTCAAGATATAAGTCAGCGAAGAACAGCCCCTTCCGAGGGTGAAAAGGCAACAAGACGTAGTCAAAGCCTTGCGTGAAGAACATGAAATTGAGCCTTCAAGGGGAAAACAGGATAAAAAGTTGAAAATTTTATTGAGGAATTACTCCTAATGGACAGAACCAGAATCTTCTCTGGCGACTGCGTCACTATACACCATAACACGTTCAAACATTTTGTATATGGAAAGTATGAGGCTGGTGATGCCGAAACAACCAAGAGGTCCAGTAGACAAACCATTAAGTACAAATGAGCAACCATAGGCTCACTATTCGTCCTTAAAAGTTCAAACAGAGGAGGAATAATGAGCCATTGTTTCACAAGACCCAGCTCCCATGGAGCTAGATATAAGGTATGGCGGAATAAAATTCGAACGCGACAAGATCCCACAACTACCCCACTTAAGTCAATCTCACCAGACATGACTCCTGAACAAGAACATGAACAACCGATAAAGACTAAAAAAAAGAGACAAAATGGAGAAAAACTACAGTAAACAAAAAGTCCAACTATAGTGAAGTGCCCTAGAGGGAAACCCATAGTGAACACAACATGAGGAAACAAATCTGATACAGACAGATAAAGACTCACAAACAAATAAATACGTACGCGAACAAAAACTTAGGTTAAAGCTTAAACACGTGAAAACATAACGGCATGAATGCAACATGAATACAACATGAATGCAATAGTAATAAATGAACCAGAGATTAGACGGACCTTCCATCAGGTTCTTAAAGGATTATAATGAGAGAACATGTTACTTACGGAGAGGTTGCGCTGAACGACTGGATGGATCAAAGACGAATGACATATAGATAAAAATTAGGGACGTGTAGTTCGGATGCCACGTTAATCAGTAGGTCCAAATAATGGAATATTTCATTATCTGTCTTCTATTTCCCTATACGTAGAAAAAAGATCAACTTATATCAACTTCTTCTCTCCTACTGTTTCTTTTTTCACCCATTTATCTTCTTCTATCTCTCCACTACCCTGACCTTTTCCTGTCCTTCTGGCCCACCAGACATGGTGGAACCTAGAAAAGAAAGGCGTCGGAGAGCCGAGAGGAGTCGCCCGGGGTCCTCCTCGCCCCCCTCCTGCCCCTGGAGGGGCAAGAAGGGGGAAGGCATTCGACCGATACATCTATTCACCTTCCACACATACCCCCCAAATTCTAGTCTTGATTTACTCAGTTTGAACGCTTGTTCGCTCACTGCGAACGCAATTGTGGACCGCTAAGAAGGGCTAGGTCCAGATTGGTAAGGTGACCAGGGAGAGTTCACAATCCGGAACGTAGGCGAGACAGTATTAGGGCAAACATGCGGTGTCCTCTCACTAATGGAGACTGTGAACTTTTTTTCCACAGGTAAAGTTCCTAAGAAAACTCCCTCTCTTTCGAGGGGGATGGGGGGGAGCACTTACGAAAAATGGACCCTCCGAACTTCAAAAGACTGCCGCTTACACCTTCCTTACATTGACACTAAATGAGAAAAGGAAAATACTGCAAGAAAGTGCAACTCATTTTTTCGGACCTGGAAATTCCACTTAACAAATGCATTAAAACTCCATTAGGAGTCACTGTAATTTGCTCTGGAAAAAAGGTGTAGAGCAATTGCTCACTTCTGCAGAAAGCAAATTGGTCCTAGAAGCAAGAATACCCAAACAGATCATGGATACCAAAAGCGTTATATGCCATAAAATAGAATCATGGGAAGGAGAACACCCATGCCAATAATTGAAAGAGAAATTAAAGAAGGTACAGGATTTGCTGAAAATATTTAAGGTGGTCAAATTTAAAGGCCACATTCATGTTTTTAGTCATATATGAATTAACGGAAATCACATCTACGATACTGGAAAAGTGGCTTCTCACTTTCAGGATGAGAATCCCACCCTCCCACATTCAAAGGGACGCTTTAACAAGCATACATGGACGTTCAAACAGAAACGCATTTCGGGCACTTCGCGATTTCTTTGGTCAAAATAATCGACCAACCGAGAGTCAATTGAGAAAATTGTTCGTAAATCTAAACAAACGGGGTCGGTGGCAGATATGAAAACGCCATTGCGTGCTCGTTTACGCAGTTCAGCTGAAAACATTGCTGCAGTGCGCGATAATGTGGCCGAAGATCCAGACACCTCTATTCGTATCGCGCGCAGGAATTGAACCTCTCCACAACAACGTTACATCGAATTTTAAAAAAAATATTTGTCTCTACACGCTTACAAAATTAAATTGACACAGGAACTGAAGACTGCTGACCATTTGAAGCGACGTACATTCGTCAATTGGGCGCACGAGCAAAGACAAGCCGATGATGATTTTTCGCAAAAAATCATCTTTAGCGATGGAGCCCATTTTCATCTTGGTGGATTCGTTAATAAGCAGAATTGTCGCATTTGGGCTGATGAAAATCGCAGGAAGATTGTTGAAAAGCCAATGCATCCACAAAAGGTCACTGATAGGGGGGAAGGGGGGGGGGTTGCTAACAAAATCATTGGGCCGTATTTCTTCGAAAATGATGCCGGGAATTCTGTCACGGTGACCGGCGAGCGATACCTTGCCATGATAAACAACTTTTTATGGTCTGAATTGAATTGTATGGATGTAGAAGATATATGGTTTCAACAGGACGGCGCCACATGTCACACAGCCGATGCAAGCAAGGAGGTAGGTGGTAGGGAATATAGAATTTAAAATTGACCAAGAAGTGGTCAGAAATCGTATTAGAAAGGTCAGTTATTGTTAGATTGGATATATGGAGGATGACAAATGTTGTGTAAGAGAGAAAATGTCGATGAAATCAATTAATGCACGAAAAGTCTCATTGTAGCTAGGAATAAGGAGATAAACAGCAGAGGATAGGTCGGAGAGTAGGTTACAGGACTTCTCGAGAAATAAGGCCGGAGACGAGTTGGGAGGGCGGTAAAGGACCACCATAATCAGAGCGGGCACAACACGTGAGACAGCAATGAGAGCCTCAAATGAGGCTAGAGGGGGGAAGGGAAAAAGATTCAGGGAGAAGGATGAGTTGAAAATCAGTGCAACTTCCCCTCCACGGTGGTTCCGAGGAAGATTAAGGAAAGAATGACCCGGAGGGGTTGCAATGGCAGTGCATGAACCAGAATCAGACTCGAGCCAGGTTTCTATAAGGCCAAGGAAGGAAACTCCAGTGTGAACAACGAGATCATGTGCATACTCCGGCTTATTGGTCAGGCTCCTAAAGTTCAAAAGAAACGCCGACAGCGCCTGCTGATAAGCACAGGAGGAAGGGAGAAGACGAAGAGGCCTTCATAGGAAGGCGCAGCTAAAGCCATTCAGCATAATAATTTAATAATTGTATGGGGAGCCAAGAAATTCATAGAAAAGACTTAAAACGAAATAGACACAGACTTAGCGAAACAGATTGCCCAAAGAGAAGGATGGAGAACGGCCTTAGGACAGTTCGGTATGTGACATTTCAGTAGTAAGATAATTCGGTACTGATATAAATTAAAATGTAAATAATTGTTTGCATATATTTATTGATTAAAAATAAATTAAAAGAACAAGCGTAGCTATTATGTAGCAATGCATCTTAAAACTTTATATTATATGCCATATATTTTTAAAATTCAATTGTATTTTCTAAATCATAATTATTCATTAACGTTAGGATATGTATGTTACTATCACGATTCCTTGTGCTTTTGGATGACTCTTTCTCCTTGACTTAATTTTTGAAGTTTACTTTATGCCAGTTTTTCTTCTTCTTATTTAAGAGTAGCAATCAGCGCCCAAAATCTGGATGATTACCTGGAACTGTCTCATTTAATGTTCCATGAATTCTTCCAAATTGTTAATTTTGTCTGAGATGATCCTATCATGCAGCACTCATGATCGTTTCAAGATAATCTTTTTCTTCTTTTACCTCTTCCCCTTAGTGCTCTTATGTATGTATTTTTGAAGTACGAGACAAGTGATTGAGGAACACACACAATCTATTCCCAAGCTTACCGCGGATCAAGTAAAGAAAAGAAGAAGAGGAAGATGAAGTCTACACCTGAAGAAAGAAAAGATTAGTCTACAACCATTAGGACAATTTAACAACCCGAAGCATTACTAGAGAATAGTTATAACCAAGGATAACCAGAATAAGTAAAGAAAAGAATAGCTAGAGAAAGAAACCTAGACTAGCATTATCAAGAATAATTATTTGTAACGATTTGAACTCCTAATACAAACAAACATTTATACCAACAAAGATCCAAGGATATGCAATTACATAACAGAATTGCATGACTCACACAAAACAACCTTCTATCTTAAACATGATACAGTTAACTACCTACAATGGATAGAGATAAGCTTGATCTTTAGGCAAACTAGCAACTTTTTGCAAATATCTTCCTTCATCCAAATTTCAGCATCCTTATCCACACTCATCATATTCACTCATGGGACTCACAGCGGACACGTGAAACAAGGCTCCCGTAAATAGTAACTGTTTAGAATAAATACATGCTACACATCGTGTTTCCGATTCCACATTAAGCCGTAGGTACCAGGGCTAACTTTGCTTTCTCCAACTTGGGAAAGTTTCATCAAAATTGATTCTCAGATAACCGAGAAATCCTAACTTTCCTGCCAAGCTATTAACGTGGTTCATTGTGTAGTTGTTTTGTTTAACTGAGGAAACTACGGTGGGGCGAAACGCCAATAAAGAAGAACCTTGTACCACATCTGGTTTCTCTTATTCTCCCTCTCTATTTGTTGTCGAAGGCATTCAGCAATACTAATCTGCGGTTGTTAGCAACCTGTTCCATCGCGTGACTTTTGTCTACGATTTCCATTCTAAATGAATGGTTCATAAGGAGTTCTCCTCTCACCCCCCTCAAAAATAACCTTTAGAATGAATACTGAAATTCTTTGAAATCCCACACGAAAGATTTATTTGTATCATTTGAAAAAAAGTAAAGCTAAAAGGAGATCGAGCAGAACGGACGAGGGGAAGTTTGTCTGAAACTGTTAGATTTATTACCCCGAAAGCACACCCCCACCCTCATATACCCATAAACCACTCGGTCCGTCTTCGATAGCCTGAAGAATAGGCCCGAGATAGGGATGGGGGAGAACCCACTACGGGAGGAAACCATCCAAGTTATCCTACTCTGACTTACATGCGTTTATGCACGCTCACACTGACACATGTGTAAGACGGTGCAATAGGCTGTAATCTTAACAAAACATGTGGAGGTAAGATAGCTCTAGTAAAATACTCAAGGTTTTAGGAATTGGAATGACACGCAACTCTCCCTAATCTGCCTCTGTTTCGCAATGAAATCAGGAAGAGGAGAGATGCGTACCCCATTTGATCCCGAGGTCCCTAAGTAGTCTTAATAGTGGGCTGCATCATCTTCAGACTTTCACTTCACCAATTACTTATGAACCTCTTCACAAATATCCGTGGGGATGCCCCCGTTAGTTTTCTAATAAAAATGAATGAGAAAATGGTGTTTCTGAGATAAGTTCAAACTTTCATAAATCGGTCTTCTAACTGGAAGTTTAAAGGTACACTTTTGTGCCTCATTCTGACCTTTATTCATACATAGCAATTACTTTACTTTCTATATGTTCATTCCACCTCCATTCCACTGATAAAGTAACTAACTGTCTTTCTTGGTCAGTTGCCGGTCGCCTCTGCCAAGCCGGCCAGCAAGCAGTCTTGCCATCCCCGCCTACCTCCGCGAATCCGCGAAGAAGGCCTGTGGGCGCGTGGCCTCTTCGACTCGACGATCCCAGTCAGCGAAGCTCCCTCGATCCTCTGACAGAGCGCCGACAAGTCCGCGATATCTTCCTCTCCGCTTGCCCAGAGCATCGAGCACCGTCTCTCTCGCCGATTCCCACATCTTGTCCAAGTTCTTGAACGGGTAAAACGAACTTCTAAGATTTCGAGATTAAATGTAATTTTCTAGTTCTTCATTTGAAATTTCATTTATTTTCTTCACATACAGCCATACTTCCGTAGTCATGAGCCCTTCCCCCTCCCTCCGCCACACACACGTTAGCTTCTGTGTAAATTTAGTAAACGCCGCTCCGTACTTCCTAATGATCACCAATGGAGTTTTCTGCTCTTTTCCAGTTTATGCTTCCCTTCTCCATTCCTTTATTTCAAGGCGGCATTCTGAGCTTTAGCGACCGTTCGTAAGTGCCATCCAATTAGAATCCCAAATTAGTGAAATCTAATCCATTCTTTGTTTCGCAGTCTCCAGGTCTTCCATCAGCATAACCCACCACCTCTTAGCGATCACAACCTGTGACTAATTGGATGCCATCACAGTCATGACATGATCTGTAACCCGTGCATTTCTTTCCTTAAGAAAAAATAAAAACCTTGAAGTGACGGATCACGACCGCAAGATCCTGGAATGCTTAGCAATGAAGCACGAAGAGAGATTCCGAGAGAAAGAAAGAGCTTTCTGCATGCATGAATCCTGGAAGCGGGAGAAGCATCGCGACGAGATAGTAAGGGCGCATTGAAGTCTTAGATTTGATTCCTCTTTCCTGATATTCCTTTGGTTTGTCGGAATTCGAAATTCTCCACCTCCTGCAGCGAGAGTTGACAGGTTTGCTCTCATGAAATTTCTCATTCTTGATCAGGGTCAGAGGAAGGAATTTCACTAAGTTTACAAACACAATTCAGCTTCGATCTTTCATTGTTCCAAGCACTCCTTTTCCCATATCATCTCCTTTTTCTTCTTACCATATTAAGTAAGAAAAGTAGGTAAGAAATCGAAGATGATTGTGATTGTAATCTAAAGCCTCCTCAACCCTAATTAGTGGTTGCAAGGATCCCTTTGCAAACCTTCGACAATAAGTTCTTGTAAAAGAACAAAAGAGCTAGTTAAAAAAAACCAAAAAAAAACCCTTAATCCTCTTCACCCCTTAGTGAGGAAGAGAAGAGAAGTTGTTGCTTATCTAATAAGAGTGTGGGACATATTATGAAATAGCATAAAGAGAGAACGGATAAAAAGCAAGGATGGTAGCTAAAAAAATGGAGGAAGAATGATGAGGACAACGATAGCAAACGTCATCAAAACAGAAATTTTATTTCCCATTTTCGTTGAGATTTTCTTTCGTCTTCTTTTTTTAAAATTCCTTCCTCTTCCCAATCCTCAAATCATCAACCAGGCTGCAGCTGACATCTGAACGATTATGTGCCATCCCGGGCCCAACGCCTCTAGTTTTCAGGAGAATCTGCGGTCATATGGCTTCCCTACATTTACACTTCCACCCTTTTCACCACTTTCTTTACCCCCATCTCTCCTTACTAGCTGTCTGCGAGAGACACCTTCGTCGGTCTTTAAATTCTGAGGCGGAGGGGGTGGGACCTTCTTCTCTTTTCCTTCAGGAGAACTCGAGGAAGTGGCAGCAGTGGCGAGATGAAGTGAACGCGAAACGGCGGCTCGAAAACGAGGAGAATGAGCGTCGTTGGAGAAGGATCGAAGCCCAGCTCCGCCACGATCAGCAGAGTCGCGTCGATCGTATCGAAGAGAAGCAGAGAAGATCGCAAAATCTCCTTCAATCACAACAAAAATCGCGGGTGAGAAGATCCAAAGAGAGAGAAAAAAAATATAATGAATGAGAGAACGAGAGTAAATTATATAAAAAAAAACGGGGCAGAAGTAAGCACCGATTTTCACGCAGGAAATAAATACATAGACGAGATTTAGAGGAAACTTTTATAAATGGAGAAATATTTCTTTCAATATTTAGGCTCTGGCCATTAATTCGCTGTGTCCGGCTTTTAAAGAGATCTGACCTGGTGACTTGAGAGCCCCGCAAGGAGGGGTCAGGTGTATCATGTGCAACCGCGGTGTAGCTAACATCTCAACGGTTGTATTGCCCGGATTAGAATCTGCCTTTACTGGAAAGGTCCAGGAGAATTGCGGATCGTCGGAGTGACACTCCAAGTAGTCTCCTCGTTAGACTACTCGGGTTATGTATTTGCAAGACAATTTCATTCCATCCTTCGTCACCATTCTTTTTACGACCCTCTCATAGAATTTCTGGCGGAGAGGCCCTTGTTGGTTTTAGATTCATGGTTTTAAGATATTAATAATTTATTTATAGCTTGAGATATTTTTTACTGTTTGGCCTAAAAAATCAACAATTCTGATCATCAAATGAAACTATGCAAGGAAGGACAATATGTTCCAATCTCTGCGACTCTACCGGCTTTTTGACATCCCAGTTTCTTTATAATATTTCTAAATGAATCCTAAAGAGTTAAAGGGAGCGGAACGAAACGTGGGTTCCCCAGTTTCAATTTTAGGGCGAATCAATTTCTTTTATGTCCAAAACACCCGGGAAAAAATAGGGGCTCTGACACTGGCTGCTGTAAAAGGTTGTATGGTATGGTTGGAGTCTTTAGACCCTCAGCTATCACATCCAGGTTCACAACCTCGCTAATCGGCTGCTCAATCCGTGCAATCCAAGATGGCTGCCATTTGCAGTTTTACTCATTTCCATTAATATCTATCACATATCTATGAGTAATACCTTGATTATGATGTTTTGTTGGGTTAGTTAATCTGTTTATGATGTTCTAAATATGCTAGAATGGTAATTTGTAGATACAAAATGAATAAAAGTATTTTTGTAATTAGTTTTATCTTATTTGATAGCCGCTTGACATCACACACAATGAGCAGAATCTATACCCCAATCATAAACAAACAAAGGAATAATTGAAGAGCAACCACTATACAAGGCAACTACTAAATGTATTCAATACTTAATACTTAGTTAAATATCAATATTGGACCATTATGAACATCAATTATAACTTAGTGTTTTCTTTAAGTTTTGTAGTATTCCTACCAGTCATTTAACAGTCTAGGGTTTACATTATATTAAATTTTATTTACTCCACTTTCTTAATTCTTTAAAAAAAGGAGGAATTAATGTAAAGAAGACTATATATGGAGTGCTAACAAATCTTTCTTAAATATCCAGAAATTGATTGTCTCACAAGATCACTCTCATGCAATGTTTTGTTTTTTTAATTACATATACAATAAATAATGGAAAAAGCTTCTGGTATGTGACAGCATATTGGCAAACTATTCAGCCATTTGATTCTGATTCCTCAGAATGTTCAAAGTATTTTTCCCTTGAACATCTATCTGGTGACCCTTGGCACTTACAGCCAATGAAGCAGGCAACTTGCTTTCTGGCACAAGAACAGTTTCTGAAGCAACCTTTTTTTCATCCACATGTCACTGTCTGTGACAAGTCCAGTGGCCACGATGGTTCAGTCATAAGAACTGGTACAAGCATTTTATCTTTGAGGGCCCAACCATAGTCTTCAATATTTGGATAGTTAGGCTTAGCTACATGTGCTGTTTTGTCGATGATAGTAGCATATATGGTGCGCCTCAGATGCAACATGAAGACATTTTCCGTAGGCGGCAACAATTTAAGCAAAGTTTCCTTGTTCATGAGGAATTTGTTAACCCTGGCATCTGACAATGACTTGGTTGATAAAGTCATCCTTAATAATAAACTGTTCATTTTCACCAAATGCTTCAAGTGCACTGGTGTTGACTTTGGTCAACGCAGTGAACTATCCTCTTTTGATGGTGAAGTAAGGGTGGCTTGTAGTATCCATTCCACTAAAACTATGTAGAAATGGCAGCAATTTGCATTGTGATGGCTGAAGGGATTTTTCAATTCAATGAATTGGCAAATAACGCAATGGCCCAGTTCTGACCCAGACCTCTTAAAGCTGTTTTATCAGTGTTGATGCATAATAATAGGTGCATAGAGTTATAAAATCAGTGTCATTGGCATGCACAACAACACTTTCAGCTGCATCCTTGTTCAGAGAAGATGGTGTAGAGAATGATTCTGGTGGCCGCTTTTTCTTGTATTGATTCAAGCTAATGAACGTTGGACACAGTTCCTCCTGTTAGAACAACTGACTTGGACATTTCTTGAAAGCCACCACAAATGTAGAGGGATCTTGATCCCATGAATAAACTTTCCTTTTCCAGATCACTCCAATAATTGGACAGATACATCAGAAGTTGAAATTTGTTCTGATTGCTTGAAAAGAACTCTCTTAGGTCTGGAGCATTATACTGGCTCTCTACTTCTAAAAGCTTTTGAACTCTGTTTCCAGTGCGTTTCGAACGGGTTGCATCGTTCGTACTAGGGGCCCAGTATCGGTCACAGCAAAAGTGAATGCACCTTGCACCATGTTGAAACCTAATCAGAATTTGGGTTTTCACTCTGTTTGCATAATCTGCAAAATTGTCATCTTTGTGGAATGGAAAGCGACGAATAAGACCCATTGCATCAATGATAAGCGATGTACAATTATCATTCGATGGTAGCTCTTCTACACTTGATAAATTTGTCTCATCTTTGAGGACTTTGATGAGGTCCGATTTGGATCATGATGACCTCATCGTAGCATCGCTTTGAAACGATGCTGGTGGCATTAGACTACATTCATAATCACCTAGATAATGTCTAATATCCACTTTGCCACCACTAGCAGCTATTTGGGCGATACAAAGCAACACGGCCATTTCGTCACTTTTTTGTGGTCTTTTTGGTTTTGTTGGCTCGCTCTTTGTTTGGCTGTGAAATGTATTTAGTTTAACGGTTCTTGTTTTGGCATGATCTTTTCCAAGAATATTTTCTAATTCCTTAACGCCAATTTCTTTAATGTGGGTGAGGTCATGTTTCACTTCATTGTTAGCAAGTTGCCTATTCATAATGTAGTGAGTGGTGAAGAAAAGGGTTTTGCTCAACTGTTGTTGGGACACTTGCTACCAAAGCTATATCTCTTTACACTTTTGAGTGGCTAGAATCATAATGAGAGTTTTCAGGGGAAGAGTTACGGTGGAGTATTGCACGATATCTCCTGCTAGCAGATTCTGTGATAGCCTTGGTAGTGACCAACTTGGTACGAGCAGCAGGCTTCAGTGTTAATCCTCGAAGACCACTAGTTTTTTTAGCATCGGCATTGTACGTCTGTTACAGCATCATGTCGTGTGGTACAGCATTGTGGATAGCATCATTTCGTCTTCCTACAAAGCATCCATTCATCATAGCTGTGTGAACCTCTGGAGCAAATTCTGGAAGTTTCGCCATCTCCTGCAGGAAAATCGGGGGAAAATGTTGCCCATACTTTTAGTGCCCTGCTGCTGTTAGATACGTCAACATTTTGGCAGTTACCTTGACGCTGGTAAAATAGAAACCGAAGCAGTATTTCCGTCATATCCGGCAATGCTAACCAGTAATTTGCAGTGGGTTGCTGCTGCAAAGTTTGTTTGAATTGCTCGATGAGGTCTTCAATATGACTTAGATCCAGTTCCAGCAAATCTTGCATGGTATATCTTCGGATGGACTTCCCGATTTGTGTAGGAGTAGCCATTGCAGCCTCATCAATAAGTATTTCATTTTCTTGAAGCTATTTCTGGAATGCTTCCCAAAATAACTGCCAGATTGCCTCGGTGAGAATTTGAAGACCATGTAATGATTGATAGTAGTCCGCCTTCTCGTCAAATATTTTGTTCGCTGTTCCTTATTAACACAAACACGAATGGAACAGGAGCTCATCACCTCCACTGTTTCACGTGATTTTCAAAATTACCTTCAGAAAGTTATAAGCTTGGTACCTCCCCCCCAACCCCCATCAACAGAATAATAACTGTCTCAAAGTTTTGAGGCTCCTTCATTCTAATTGCTGTGGCAAGTTCATATAATGCTTGATCACAGATTATGATGTCCATGTGTTCTCTAGCTTCTGCGATGTTTTGACTGAACGTTTCATTTCTTCTTTGACTACAGAAGGGTTTGTTGGTGAATGTTCAATCTAAGGCAAGTAGGCAATTTTGCTCGCTGGATTTCTTTCACTAATTTGTGCACAAAATGCTGAGAAGCCAGTTATTGTATTCTCATCGTCATCTTCATATATACTCTGTTCCTGCAAATCTGTATTTCTCAGTCTTGCCAAAAACCAAACGAGTAATAGTTTATCTGCAGATTTGTCCGTTTCAACTTCAAGATCTGTGACAGAGGTGCTTTTTTCTTTCTCAGAGGCAGAGAGGGTGCAGTCTTGGGTCACTGTTATTGGAACTGTTGTCAGAGTTTTTCTCCTGCTCCTTGAACTAGTAATTTCAGGGTTACTGGTACTAACACGCCGTTCTCCCGAATTTACATTTTCAATGGCCATGGCTGTTGTTGAATGGAAGGTACCTCCTTCGATCGTTTTGTTCTTCCAATCGAGGTTATCCATTACAAACTGCTGAAGAACATCTGTAGTAGCTGTAACGCTGTCAGGGATATAGACTCCATCTTCCTCAATCTGTCGTTGGATAGATGCACCTTTAGCCGTCAGCTCTCTGTGTAAACTGTCATAGTTGATGCTATGGCCAAGTCTATTGTTCAAAGTTATCAAATCTTTGCTCCTCGTTTGGTTGTACAAGTGATACCCAGTACCAACACTTAGTGGGGTGACAGGACTACACACATGCTGTAGAATTTGTTGTGTCATAATCATAATTTTCTCCTCCTTCGCATTGTTGGTACACACTCTGGAATTTCCAGAATCTGGCCTTTGTGTTTTGTCTGTGAGGAGATAATTCAGGAAATTATAGTAATTATCTGTTATGAGCTTTGAAGTAGCCTCTGTTGAGATTTCTGTCACGTGCCTATCTTTCTTGCATTGTTTAGCGTCATTTCTTAGGATACCCAGGTTTTTGCTATCATTTCTGTTCTTTTCGAGCTCTCTCAGCTTATTAATGCCATCACCTAAAGCTATATTAGATGCACAAACAAAGCTAGTGCCACAACTTTTATCCAGCACTGGGACTCGATTACCAAAGCCTTGTTGCAACCGCCATTTTAATGTGTTAGATCTATATTTCTCGGAATTTCGGACACCTAAACTAGCATAGATAACTTTTTCTCGATCCCTCAAGGGCTGAATGAGAGTAGCCTGTTTTTCAACCAACAGTTTGGTTTCTAGTTCTTGGAATAGCAATTCAAGTACTGAATCATATAGATTTGGCCTTTCTTGGGACTTTTGTAGCTTTGGAAGCATTCATACATGGTGCGTGGTAACATATATCATTGGCTATTATATCATGACCTGCACCAACCAGTCTATGCAAAATGTCATCTCGTTTCAGCTGTCTAGCATGGTTGATTATTGCCTCTTGAATGTTGTCGGTAGTAACTTTACAATCTGGTCTTTTACCACGGAACCATTTTTTTTATCACATATCACACAATATTCCTTAGCATGATAGGGCTCAGTTGCTGATCTAGTGGCATGACTTGGAGTAGATTCATGAAGGACGCTGGTCTAGATTCAGATGAAGCACTAGCTGGCTTGCGTTGTGCACACCTCAAACTTTTTTTCGTTTAAGTATTGATTCCTGCATTTTTGATGCCATTTTTGAACATTCTGTAACAACCAATCTGTAACTTTCACCGCATTCTCCAAGCGAATTGCTGTAGCATCTTTCCTGATTACGATTGCATTTTTCAGTTTATCAACAGTGGTTGGTTGTACCTTGTATATAATCTTAGGCCTTTGGGTGAGGCTTGACAAAGTATACAGATGTCCTAGTTAGTTGTTTCTTCATCAACCTTTTGTCTTTTCTTAACGCACTGCACAGAAACTAATTCATCAGATTTTTTTTTTTACTGGAGGTCATTTTCTTCATGATCTGAAATAAAAATTAAAAAACCATTAAAATCATGTCAATGCTGTTCCTGAACATCTAAAAACTTATAATTTAATAAAAAACAAAGTCAATGATATGGTTATATACCTTTGATTGTAAAAATTAACAAATCATACACAATTAAAATATTTGTTTCTTGCTATAATTTGCCTAAAATAGCCAATATGTCTAATATATTATAAACGATTGCCTATACAGTATCTAAATGTATTTCAATGAATTCTACGACCCCCCAAACCCTCAAATAAACATATTAAACTTTCACATCCGATCGATATTGACCAAGATACGGAGATTTCAAGGAACGGCGGCCATCTTGAATAGCCGGTATTGAGTAGCCGGTTAGCGAGGTTGTGAACCTGGAGGTGATAGATGAGGGTCGAAGGAATCCAACCATACCACACAACCTTTTACAGCAGCCCGTGTCAGGTAGTCCGGACTGTCATTATTATTTTTTTTTTAATTTTAGGAGCCTATCTGGCGACTGCCCACTTGGGCATAGGTCACCGCAATCACAACAGCCTAGCTCTAGGCTACTTTAAAATAAGAATATGAAAACACAACAAAGATAAAAAGGGAAGATGGCAACTATCAGTAAGCAAGCTCTGGCGTCGGGGGGAGGTCCCCCTCCCCCCCGGCGCAGAAGCATGCGACATACAGAGAAAATAACAATAAAAAACAAAAAAAAACAAGATAAATAAAGGGAAGAAGGCTGGCCTCCCCGAAATGTGCACGAACTCGTCCCGAGTACAAGGGACAGGCGGTAGCGACCCCGCCCATCCCGGTTCCGGGACAGGTAACGTGCGCGGAGATCGCCAAGACCGGGACATTCAACAAGAATGTGCCGAACAGTCTGGGGGACAACGCAATCTTCACAGTAGGGCGCTGGCAAGGGCTCCATCAAATGGCGGTGCCTCCCGCGAGTGTCCCCAATTCGGAGACGACAGAAAGCAACCTGAAGCCTTCGCGGCATTGGGGGTAGGTCCATGGTAACAGTCGCGGCGCAATGGCACGCAACTTTAAGATACCCTCGATCGTCTCCCACCTTCTTTGCCAAGCAGCCCGAAGAGCTGCCCGTATTCCTGCCATGTAGTCGGTGTGAGTTGGGGCTTGCCCCTCCCCCGTCCTCCCGGTAAAATGACGCGACGCCAATTCTGATCATGTTTGGGGAGACTTTAAGGTATGGGTTTAAGATTCAAGGTGGATCATGCAGCACCACCTGTGAAGGTGGAGCATGAAGCACCACCCGTGCAGGTGGAGCATGCAGTACCACCCGTGAAGGTGGAACATGCATCATCATATGTAAAGGTGGAGCATGCAGTACTATCTGTGAAGGTGAAGCAGGCAGCACCATCTGTCATTTGGACCAACTGAAAAGAGGGGATCCTTCGCTTGCCCATTGGATACGGTGCTGGACTTCTCAGGTCGAGACTCGACGGGATCGATCCCATGGAGCGAACACAAAACTTCTAGCGGCGTCATGAGCTCGCTGCCCATTGGCGGATACGTTGAACCACCTTACGCCCGCTGTTGTAAGTAGCTCCACACTCGTCACACACACACACACACACTACCAACTGCAACATCACTCTAATGCCCCTTCCCGTCATCACAGCACACCATATCCACTTTCTTATTTTTGCCGGCCTCCTGCCGATGTATTGCGTATTCCCTATGGGGGGCACTCATATCCACATAATCTGCCGCGGGAACACATAGAATTCTCTGATCGCTGTTTGGTATTAAAATATACTACTTACTACCTGAACTCCCACCCACTCTACCGAAGACAAGCCCCTGCTGCCTTCGGGCTGATCCGCCCTTGTGAGTGTGATCTTTATATGCCCTCTATTATCCTGTCGTAGGATCTCGTCCACGGTGCGACGGACGGCTGGCGAAACTTACATGAGAATAGGAACCTAAATCCTTGAATTTAATGTATGTTTTTCAATCAATGTCACCAAGAGAAACATGGCTGATGCTTCACTCTTCTAAACGCTCCCTAAAGCACAGCGGCTCCATAAACCATGCACGCTAATCTCCTGAGACTTGAGCGTCGACCGTCGCCAAAAGGCAAATCGTGACGGACGGATCGGAAAATAGATGAGGCTGCGCTTGATAAAGACATTCTCATTACGCATCTCGTTTTGCTTTGCTTTTATTTTTTGTTAAAGTGGTGCAGTTAGTATAAAGGGATAAAAGAGAAATAGTGGTGAAATGAGAAGAATTTAATAGATTAGGAAAGGGATGCAAGGTACCTGGAGGTCAGGCCCATCGCTATTATAAATTATTTATTGAGTATATATATAGTATTTGGGGGTAAAACTAATGACGTTCAAACCATTATTATCGGTTGTTGTAATTTTTCTTACTCCTGTGTAAATATTTGTTATCGTGGCTGATTTATGGTTAATTTTAGCTTACTGTTTTTGGATTGTCGTAATGAATTTTTTACCGTTGCGTTACTCGGTTGTGATAATTCCTTTTTATTCCCATAGGTAATGCAGATTTTTGTTCATTTTTATTATTTTATTGCTAGAAATCAAGCAACTCTCTGTAACTATTTATTTATTAGATTAGGCTACTATAAGAACAAACTTGCTTTTTGGTTATTTCGAGCCATAAAATTATGATTAACATGAAAAAAATGCATCATTACTTTTAGCATTGCCTAATATGTTGTCTAGGGCAGGTTACTTTTCTTTGATCATCAATTTTGAGCTTTTCCTAATTGGGTAAATTTAGGTAATTGCTGCTTCGTCGCTATCTTATATCATTTTGATAATGCTCGGAAACATTGCGTGTCATCTGCCTACTATGTTATTATTTAAGAGTCCTCTGGCGTCATCTCCTATTTTGAGCGCCATCCTTTCATGTATCTCTTGTTTTTCGGTCAATGTACTTATTTAGTGGGCTTTGCTATCATTTAGTTTGGGGAAGCCATCGAAGAGCAAATGAGAAAGAATCTGCCAAAGAATTTTGGAAAAAAACAGAAATGGAATGGCGCCTAAACCGAAATTATAAATCTAAAACTCAGTACGAATAATCCTAACGCAAGATATCGAGAGTATTTTCTGGATCGCTGGAAGAAGAACATATTCAATATTAGCGACGAAGAGGACGAAAACTTCGATATAGAGTTCAATCACAGGACAGTTGATTCATTTGATTTTTTGCTCCTCAAACTTTGAGCTTTCCAACTACCCCTGAAGCATTTAAGTGAGGATTGTGACCACAGTAGTGGGTTTTTGGGTTTTTTTTTTATTTCATAATCACTTCATGGCGGCAACCATAAAGAAACCACCGTAATGCCGAAGTATGATATCTAAGAAAGTACATAAGTCTAGAATTTCTACTAAAAGGTAGGAGAAAACAACAAGAATAAACACAACAAAAGATCCGACGAAGTTTGCGTTCTTTATTACGATCATTATTTGTTTAAATTATGAAGTGAAAAACAATGTAATGGAAAGTGTGGGGGGGGAGGGGGGGAGATGGTGAAAGTGAAAATGGGTAATCCCGAGTAGCTTCAAGAAGAAACTAGTCGGAGCAAATGCCTGTAATGACCTCTTGGATCTTGACCTCACTTGGGGCGGTTTATTTACTTCTCCAAATCCCACCTCTGAGTCTTCTTGTGACCCCTCCTCTTGAAGATGAAGATCAAATCCCCCCCCAAAAATCTGTGATCTTAAAGATCACTTTTATATGAATTAAAAAAAAGAGTAAACAAAAACATAATTATTTTGTTAATCACTCCTCAAAAGTATTACTCCTGATACTCCCCTGATGCCTGAAGCAATACGGGTAACGCATCCTACCTAGCTACTAAAATAGACCAGGTTGATGAAAATGTTCTATTTAAGTTTGACAGTTCAAGAGGAAATGGCCATAACTAATCAAAGTAAACAAAGCATAATTGTCTTCCTGAATCAGTGGTCAATTTTCACAACTTAAACATTTTTAAGAATAATCTTGTCAATTGCATGATAAATAAATCAGACCAATGAAATTGAATAAAAGTATTATTTATATAAAATTCAGATATGTGCAATATTAATAAAATTACATTAGTCATCTTAATAATATTGATTTCTAACAAATTACTGATTTCTTACAGATTTCTAAAAAAATAAAGCAAATAAGTAACATTTTACATCTTTTATTGTAATTTTCATGACCGCATATTCGCTCATATTCGCTCTTATATGACGTGTTCTCCTTTTCTTCCCCTTCTGTCAGTTACTTCTCATTTTTTCTTTATCTTCGCCTGTCCTCCTTTCCTTCTCATTTTCTTCCTCTGTTTCTTTTTTCTTCTATTGTTCTCTTTTTCTTATCATGTTGTCATTTTATTTTCCTGTTCTTTCCTTCTTCTCCTGTTCACCTTTTCTTGTTCTGGTTTCTTTTCTTCTACTGTCTCTTCTCTCCTCTTGTTTTCCTTTTCTTTTCCCTTTCTCTCTTTTTATTTGCCTGTTCTCTTTTTGTTCTCAGTTCACTTTTTCTTCTTCTGTGTTCTCTTTTTCTTGTTCTCTTCTTTTTTGTTTCTATTCTGTTTTTCTTCTGTTCTCTTTATTTTCCTGTTCTCTTTACTGTCCTGTTTTCTTTTTATTTTATTATTTTTATTTTTGTAGTCTTTTTCTTCTTCTGTTCTCTTTTTCGTCTCCGCTTTTTCTTTTCCTGTTCTTTTTCCTCTATTTGGTTTTCTTCTCCTACTCTCTTTTTCTCTTGTTTTCTTCTCTTCTGTTGTTCTCATTTTCTTCTCATGTACTCTCTATCTTCCCCTGATGTCTCTCTTCTCTTTTATTCTACCATTCTCTCTTTCTTTTTTGTAGTCTTGTAGATAGCTTTGTGCAGGAAAGGGGGCAAAGAAAAATAAAGAAAGAACGCGCTTCCCGCGCCACTGGACAGCCGTTAGCGAGAGCCTTAAACCACTCGGCCATCCTAAGTCTCCCCAAAAGACTTATATCAAGCTAAGCATTTAAGCCGCTCGCCTGAACTTCTCGCACGCTACAGACTTTTCTTCTTTTCGCTTTTTCTTGTTATTTTTAGTCGTATGCGAGTCAGGTCGCGAGCGACTCAACATCTCACCCTGTCGGTCGTCGGTCCCTGTTTTGCTTTTTTAAATTTTTGTAATAACACTGTAACTATTTGGCCGATTCTAACGAAATTCAAAACCATTATGTTATTTTACATTCTCTTTCGAATGATATAATTGCCAAAGTCACCCCAACGTTAGCCCGGTAATTATTTCGTTTTGGCAATGACATCATAACTATTCGGTCTATTCTACCGAAATTCAAAACCATTATGTTATTTTACATTCTCTTTCGAATGATATAATTGCCAAAGTCCTCCTAAGGAGAGCCCGGGAATTATTTTGTTTTGGCAATGACATCTTAACTTTTCACCCGATACTCTGCTAGACTAGACTAGGCTATAATATGCTATACTCTGCTAGGCAAGCCTAGAATAGGCTATGCTAGGTTAGGTATTATAGGCTATTTTATACTATGCTAAGCTATAGTAAGATATAATGTACAAGGGTAAGATATACTAAGCTAATTTAGGCTATAATATGCTATGCTAGGATAGCATATAGTATGTTAGGCTAGACGATAATAAGCTATGCTTTACTAGGGTATAATAGTATAGTATGGGTTATACATGTCTAGGATAGTTAATGCTAGGTTATGCTAGGCTAGGCTAAGCTATACTAGGCTAGGTAGGGCATGAAAGGCTTTACTAGGCTAGGCAACGCTATGGTATGCTAGGTTAGGCTATGATATTTCTAAGTTATGCTACACTAGGCTAGTCTTCCCTATACCAGGCTAGAATAAGCGAGGTTTTGCTAGGCTAGGCTAGGCCATGTTATGCATTCTATGCAAGCCTAGGCTAAGATCTAATAGTCTAATCTAGGCTATGCAATACTCTGCTATAGTAACTAAGCTAGGGTAGGGTAGGGTAAGGTAGGCTATGATATACTATACTAGGCTATGCTAGTCTAGGCTAGAATATGCTAATTAGGATAGGATAGGATAGAATATACTAGGCTAGACTCCTGTGAACTAGGCTAAGCTAGGCTATACTAGACTAGTGTAAGCTAAGCTAGGCTAGATTAGACTAAGTTTTAATATACACTTGTAGGCTGCTCTAAGCTAGGCTAGGTTATAGTGCTAGGCTATGTTAGGCTAGACTTTACTATGGTTTCCAGGCTAAGTTTAGCCATACAATACATTCTCTGCTAGGCTAGGCTAGATTAGTCTAGGATAAGTCATACTATGTCAGGTTAAGCTATACTATGTAAGGCTAGGCTACACTAGAGTATGGTATGATAAGTTCTCCTATTATAGGGAATCATAGGCTAGACTAGACTAGGCAATCCGATGCTAGGCTAGGCTATACTATGGTAGGATGTGCTATGATATAATCTACTCTGTTATACTATGCTATGATATACTATGCTAGGCTAAGCAGGATTTAATCTGCTGGGCAATTTAGGCTAGTCTATATTATGCTAGGCTTTATTATGCTAGTTGAGGTAATACTATGATAGGCTATCTTACGGTAAGCTAGGTTTGACCAGGCTCTTCTTCGAGACTATACTAGGCTCTGCTATAAAATTGTATACTATTCTAGACAATACTAGGCTATACTAGGATATGCTATGCTAGGCTTTACTATGCTAGGAGATACTTCAAAACATATACTATACTATATTATACTTTACTATACTATGTTTTGCTATGCTAATCTATACTATATTATGCTATAATATACTAAGCCATGTTATACTATGCTATAATGTGATAAGCACCACTATGCAATAATATGCTTTGTTATACTATGCTATAATGAGCTATGTATACTTTTCTAGACTATGCAATCAGGATGTGACCATTTTTTCGCCTTTCCAATTCCATAAATGAGTTGTGACAAAAGCTTAAGGCCGGCCATTTTAATTAAAAAAAATATATATTTTAATATTATTTAGTTCTGCTTTTTAATAAGCTTTGAGAAAGTTGTGACTTTTTAGTCGCAGACGACAATACAACTATGTCGGTCGGTCCACGTTTTGACTTTTTTTTTATAACATTGTAACAATTCAGCCAATTCTAACGAAATTTGAAACCCTTCTGTTGTTTTACATTCTCTTTCGAATGATACAATTGGCAAAGTCCTCCCATGTTAGCCAGGGAATTATTTTCTTTTGGCAATAACATCATAACTATTCGGCCGATTCTAACGAAATTTGAAACTCTTATGTTGTTTTACATTATATTTTGAATGATATAATTGCAAAAGTCCTCCAAAGGTTAGCCAAGGAATTATTTTGTTTTGGCACTAACGTCATAGCTATTCAGCCGATTCTAACGAAATCTGAACCCATTATATTGTTTTACATTCTCTTTAAAATAAAATAATTGCTAAGGTCCTCCTAAGGTTAGCCTGTGAATTAGTGGGGGGGATTTTACAATAACATCATAACTATTCAGCTGATTCTAACGAAATTTGAAACCCTTATATAGTTTTACATTCCCTTTCAAATAATATAATTGCCAAAGTCACCCAAGGTTAGCCAGGGAATTAGTTTTTGGGGGCAATAACATCATAACTATTCGCCCGATTCCAACGAAATTTGAAACACTTAAGATGTTTACATTCTCTTTTGAACGATATAATTGCCAAGGCCATCCCAAGGTTACTCCGAGATATTTCAAAGTTTTCTCTTTTTATTCTCCTGTTCTCTTTTATTTCGTATTTTCACTTTCTCTTCTCCTCTTCTCTCATCGTTCACTTTCTTCTACTATTTTCTTTTTGTTTTCTTTTTCGTCATTTGTTCTCTTTTCTTCTCCTGCTCTCTTTTTAATCTATTTTCTTCTGTTATATTTTCTTATCATGTTCTCCTTTTCTTCACATGAAGATAAGTGTGCACGGTAGAATTTAAATAATTAAATAGTTGAAAGAAAACAGCATGTTAAAAAAAGCAAAATTGTACACGTGTAGATAAATGTGTACCGTAAAATTGAAATAGTTAAAAAAAACACCAGAATGTTTTAAAAAATAAAAATAGCATGATACACTAACATTAGATAGTGGTAGTTTAAAACCGTCTGTAATCGGACTGTCCTTGAGCGGACCTTAAGGTCTTTGCTGGTCCTTGTTTCTGTAGTTCTGTAGTTCTGTAGTTCTTTTCTAAAACCGAACCGGAACGGTTTTATACATACATTAATAGTAGAAAGCAAACAGGGTAACTATTTGACAGTTGATGGGTAAAGAAGGGCGCCTAATCAGATAGCGTGGAAGAATCTTTTAAGATACTAAACGAATATTTCGCAAGCGTCTTTATTGTTGAGAACATGACGCTGTGGAAAATAGAATGTTCTCTGAAGGCGCGTAAGCGAATACGAAATTACTACGTACATAAATAAAAAGAAACAATCGAAGGCACCCGGTCCAAATGCACCTTAAGCAATTAAAAAACGAACTGGTAAAACATTTGAGCATGATTTTGAATTGATCTATATTTGAGGGGATAGTTCAAAATGAGTTCAAGATAGCTAATATCACGCCGATCTTTAAAAAGGGCAACACATCCGATTCCAGCAACTTTTGTCCTATTAGCCTTACCACAATAGCAGAACAGTAGACATAATGTCTTCGAATCAATACTCAGAGACAGGTCGGTAGCTTACCTCGAGAAAAATAACCTAATCTTAGGAAATCACCATGGTTTTAGAAAATGGAAATCGTTCTTAACAAATCTCGGTATTTATTTACCACAATAGCAGAACAGTAGACATAATTTACCAAAACTTTCAAAAGGAATTTGATTCAGTACCACATGAGAGGTTCTTACTTAAAATAAAAGCTCATGGAATAGGGTAGGCTGGGAATTCTTTAGTAGATCCAATCCCTCACATAGGGTAGTCATAAATGGGAGAAACTCGGACTTGGCCCCATTTACCAGTGGGTTCCACCATGGATCAGTTTTCGGCCCATTACTCTTCATAATATTCATAACGACCTCGATACCGGCTAAGTAGTAAAATTTCTAAGTTCGCGGACGGTGCCCAGATTGGAAATAGTGTTACAGGTAAATGTGATGTCGTGGGACTGCAGCGAACTAAACAAAATTGTCTCGTGGGCAGATAAATGGCAAATGAAGTTACCAAAGTAAATCAAAGTTATGTACGTAGGATTCAAAAATCTTAAAACAAATTATCATATGAGTGGCCAACTTTTGTAATCCTTAGACCAGGAAAAGGATGTTGGGGTCATGATTTCAGCGGACTTCAAAGTGTTCAAGTACTACGTGGAAGCCACTAAACAAGCGAATCAAATGCTAGGATACATTGCCCCCAAATTTCTCCTCTAAGTCTAGAGACATAATCATACCCTTACATAAATCCTTAGTTTGACCACATCTAGAGTATGCGGTTCAGTTCTGGTCTCCGGGCATTAACAAAGTGGGGGAAATGTTAGAAAGAGCACAACGCTGGGGAACTAAACTGATACTCGAACTTTGAAACAAACCCTATGAACGTTTACTCGCGCGTTTACGCGGCTAGCTGATCGAGGTTTTTTAAATTATTAAAAGGCTTTTCCAACATAAATTACTTGTCATTATTCGAATTAGATTATATAGCGAATACCTATCAAAATGGTTATAAATTAGTCAACAAGGGATTCACCAGTGGAATAGCGCAAAAAATTTAGTTTTAAAAGCGGTCAAACATGGAATAGCCTACCCGACCGAGTAGTCGTTCGCAGGTCGGTAAATATATTTAAAAACAGACTTGACAAGTCTTATTCGCGTTTAAATGTAACTTAGTAGGAGCACGGAGGAATATCACTTAACAGACTAAGGCCCGAAGCCCCCCCCCCTCCCCATCATGTCAGTTATTAGTTGTTGTAGACAATGAGTTTAAATGTGTTTTGCATATTCCTTTCTTTTTTTTGCGTTTAAATGTAACTTAGTAGGAGCATGGAGGAATATCACTTAACACATTAAGGCCCGAAGGTTTCCCCCCCTCCTCAATCATGTCAGTTATTAGTCGTTGTAGAGAATGAGTCTAAATGTGTTTTGCATATTCCTTTCTTTCTCTACTGACACTAGTTGAATTTTTTTCCAACACTATCAGACGCTGTCTGCGGGGGAGAAGAGATCGTCCCTGTCAGTTATTTGAGCGCGAGGAATATACATATTATAAATATACAGTATAATAGGTACACTCGTACAATACCAAGCAAAATGAAGAGAACGATTTTCATTTATTAAAATATTTTCAAAAATATGATGAGGTGAGTGAAATTTCTATGGTACATAAAGACATGCATTTAATATATTTTATGAAGATTCTATATGATACAATCGTATATTCAAGAAATTATACTAAAACAAACTAAAAACTAAAATAATGACACAAAATAAGAGAACGATCATTCACAGAATTGCTTAGCTAGCAAATCAACGATGTAGAAAAAAAGCAAGATTTAACAACGATGAAACTTAAAACACTTAATATTTGATGTTAAAGGCTTTGTTTTCTATTACTTTGGCACAACGACGAACACTGGACCTCACCAGTTTCTTGCATAGAAATCGTAATATATGAAAGTATAGTTGTAGATCAGTGAATACGTAGATAGAAATTGCATGATATGAGGGCACACTCCTAGATAAGTGTGCACCTGATAGATATAGAGATATTATGTGCTTAGAATGCGTTCTCAAGGTTGAGGTGGTATAGAACTTATTAGCTCTTTTGTGGACCCTAGGGTCTTTGCTGGTCCTAGTTCTGTATTTATTCTTCCGTTATCTTTTTCTTTTCCTGATCACATTTTTTCTTCTGTTATCTTTTTATTTTCTTGTTCTCTGTTTGTTCTCCTGTTCTCTTTTTCTCCTTTCTCTTTTGTTTTCCTGTTATATTTTCTTCTCATCTTCGCTTTTTCTTCTCCTGTCCTCTTTTTTTCTCTGGTTCTCTTTTTCTTTTCACCTTCTCTTGTTCTCTTTTTCTTCTCCTGTTCTCTTTTCTTCTCTTGTTCTCTTTTTCTTTTCCTTTTCTTTTTTCTTCTCTTGTTTTATTTTCATCTCCGGTTTCCTTTCCTTCTCCTGTTTTTTTTCTGTTATTGTTTCTTTTCCCTTTCTCTTTTCGTTGTGTTCTCTTTTTTCCTTCTATTGTCTTTTTTTCTTTGTCTCTTTTTCTTCTCTTGTTCTCATATCTTCTTGTGTTCTATTTTTATTTTGTCCTTCTCTTTTTGTTCTTCTGTTGTATTTTCTTGTCCTGTTCTCTTTTTTATTTTCCTGTTCCTCTTCTTGTTTTCCGCGACGATTCGCAGCCGTCGCAGAGGCGCGTATGAATGTTCTTTTACCCATTTGCAAACGGAATTGTCTACTCTAGAGTGCTCGATGGTCTATGGGTAATATTTGGCTGGTTATCTGATTGTACTGGCCAACAAATTTGAACTTTATTTTAATCATCAGAGACCTGAGGAAACTTTGCTCATGATATTTTTCTCGCTGATTTCAAATCTGACTTTAGATATTCGAAAATGCAATATGACCGCTGTCGCTGATAGAATATAGCGTTTTACTCTGATTTCTTTGCCGAAACTGGTCATATATGGTTGAATAACGCCATTGCTAGAAAGAAATTGCCTTCTGTATACCTCCATGTACATTGAGAAGTGGAACTGACACAAAATGCTGCATTTAACATATAGAAACTCTAACATTTATCATTCTCTTTAGGCGTAAAATATGATAAAGATAAATAGCCATGTTGTGTTTATTCCACAAACATCATTAAGTTAATGGTACTTATATTGCATGCATAAGAATGGTAAACAATGATTGAAGGGCTAATAAGTCAAAGCTCAAATTCATAAACGTTGTGTATGGGATTTGCGTTTGAATTTTTTCTCAGGATTATCACGATATAACATCCAACAATGATCTCTTACCATGCTCTCATTCCAAAATCCTTGATAGCGAGTTTTTCTGGAAGATTTTCTGGAAAAAAAGTCTAAGTGCGAATGCAATAAATGGATTTTAAGTAACATACGGCATCCTATCTCTTTATAAGATTGAAGAAGGTTTTCCACGCCATCTCTGTATGCAAGTGACTTGTTGATGCCCAGAAAGTATGCACATAACCACTTGAAGGCTAGCCATGCAATTAGTTCAAGAGGAGTGAGGGTATACTCGAAGTCAGGGTCTGCTAAAACTTTCCTGATTTGTGGTCCCACAAATATGCCTTCTTTTAGTTTTGCCGCGCTCAGTTGCGGATTTTTTTTGCACAGATATTGGAATCCATAAGAATTGTCCTTAGCCATTCCTTTCACAAAGTTTTTCATTAGACCTAGTTTCAAATAAAGAGGTGGCATATACATTTTCTGAGGCTCTACCAGGGGACCAGACTGAACACTACTTATTCCAGGTTCATATGTAGATCGAAGTGGCCAGTCACGCTTGTCATAATGTTTTGCAGTGGCACGGCTATCCAACAGGCAGAGGAAGCAACAGTACTTCGTGAATCCTCCTTGATATCCATTAGCATGCCTATGACTTTTAGATCACTACAGATGTACCACTGATGGGCTTGGTAGTTTATGGCTTTAAGAGGAATATCCATATTGTCATATATCTCCTTAAGGTGGACAGAATGGCTAATAGGAATGAAAAGCTTTACATTGCCATTGTGTAAGAGGACAGCTTTCAGACTTGTCTAAGAAGCATTAATAAAGAGACGCTAGTCAGACGTCTCATATATCTGTGACAAGGCTTCGAACAATCCATTTATATCATGGCAGTAGCAGAGAGGTCCATTAACTGTGAAGAATGAAGTTAAATCACGATTACGCTTTCTAAAGTAACCACATGCACATTTTTCTCGAGTAAGAATTTTTCCTGTAGTCGAGATGCTAGAAGTTCTGCTTTCTCCTTTGACAGTGACAGATCACTCACAAGATCATTCAAATCTTCCTGAGTAAATAACTTTGGCTCAGAGTTAGCATCATCATATTCAACATCCGCATCTAATGTGCATGCACCTTCAGTACTGCTATCATCGCTAATATCATCAGGTACGAGGCCATCATCGGGTGGAACGTGGAACTGGAATTGGCAAAGATACATCATGTAGAACTGGTCTGCACGCCGAATCCATGGTTGGATAAACAATTTAGTGCTTGTTCTTTGCAGAAAACCATTTTGTGGTCACACTGCAGAAATAACAATCTTCGAGATGATCTCTGGGCTCTCTCGATATCATAGGAACAGCGAAGGGCATTGAAGCTTTCTTTTTGTTAATCCAGTCACATAATCCATTTGAGCAGAAAATACAAATTTGGTGTGGTGCCCATGCTTTATCTTGGTCACCCAGAGGGCAACCGAAGTAGAGTTTGTACATTTTCTTTATATCATTTGTGATAGTACGCTGCTGAGATCTTGTAAAATGCCCACATACATAGCAGAATTTATCTGGATGATTTTTGTACTCACGGGGCATTGTTACTGCTTTGTGAAATATTTGGAAGCCTCTTATGATCAACGCAGAAGGAGCAGCTTAGAAGATGCATATCACATGAGGAACCTGAAAGCATTAAACAGAATTATAAATAATTGCGCAAAATATGCATGCGGGTTACAAATGTAAATGAATTCTTCTCTATACCCCCTTTAACCAGCAAGAACTCACGAAGCATCTAGTTTGCTCATCTTAGCAGTACAATAATGATGCATGCAATAGAGCAATACCAGTAATATACTACATTTTATAATCGCAGGCAGCCATTTGCAATTTTTGGCATACCTTAAAAACAATACGTGCTAGAGCGAAACCGAAGCCAGATTCGGATTCAGTATGGAAAATGCATTTAGAAAAGTATAGTAAGGTCTCTGATGAAAAATATGTGTTGGCCAGTGTTATTTGTCTGTGGTTTCTCAGATAAATTCCACAACTTACTTTAAGTGGGTTGTGATGTCAGGTCCTTTAAGAGCCTAAGCATGTACAAGAAATCGAACATTCTATTTAGGTGATGAGGAGGACTTGCCCTTGCCTTCAAGGATTGCCATTCGGGGCTAATGTGGGAAATCATTTGGAATTTGGGATCCTTTTAGGAAAACGTCTTTTCCCTTCATCATGGTGCCCTACTTTAGCACGGGCGTGATGGCTTCAAAGTCGAATCCGGCGAAACGTGGACAAATCTCGAGAATTTGCGCAAAATCCATCGAAACTTGCTTGCTTCTCATTATTATTCACTGTCTCTCTTTTTTCTTGTCATTTAATAATTTTTCTTATTATCTTCATTCATCTCTATGGACCTTTGGGCATTGCCATTTGCTCACGTTTCAACTAAACTCTCCCTCGTCTCCCTTCTTCAATTCGAGGTGTCGGGCCCCTTAATGATACGGGGTTGAGTTTTATCTCCGCCTGAGCCTTTCTCCCGCCCTCTGTAGCTGCGGCATTTGGAGGAGAAGCGAGCCAGCGATGATGCCAAGCGCGTCGTGGTGACTGAGGCGCTGAAGGCGCGGGACGAGTGCCGCGAAATGAGACGCCGATTCCTTCTGCACCTCTGGGATCGCCAGCAGAAGCTTGTCGAAAAGAGGAAGAAGGAGAGAGAAGATTTCTACAAGAAGGTACGAATAGGTTTTGGATAAAGGGCTCCGTTTAGTCCTTTCGAGCCCCACGGCCGAGCATTATGTCAATATACAAACCCTTTCAAATGCCCTCGTAACCAAAGATATCTAGCGATTTTAATAATAGCATTAGGAAAGGCATAATTTAATTCAGGCATCTTCCTTTCACGTGAACAACCACTACGCGGCCCACGAGCGAATGAAAGTCAATAACGGAGACTGGGCATAGAGATATAGACACTGTTACTAGATAAATTATCATCCTTTTAATTAATAATATGGATTCATGAAGTTTACACATATTTAAAATTAGTGTTGAAATATTTTCCATTTATGCACACTATGTTTGAGATGATATTAATAGGCCTATTGAGGCGCGACGTGTCTGTCGCTCTCATCTTTGGTCATTTTTACCACCTGCAATTGAGGAAATGAGTTGAATTTGTGCTGAATCACTATGCTCTTCAGATGAGCGTGTGATATGTCCCTACCCCTCTCTTTCTTACCTATACACCTTGGGAGGTTTACATGCGGTCCAAATTTGCCCTTGGTATAAGGTTTCTTGATGCAGACGAAGGCTTTTCTTGGATCTTTCCCTTCCTATTCTAGCGCATCTTCATTCTTTCTTTTCGCCTCTCTCATGAAGGACTTTTGGTCACTGAAAACCTCCCGGCGTTCGACGAGAGGTTTTCGAGATTCAGTCGAGGGGGAGGGGGGCATTGGGCATTTTTACATTAATTTGTATATTAAATGGACGGATGAGAAGTGAGGAGAAGTTTAAGAAACTCCTTAAATGTGTTACATATTCCTATATTGTATAGGGGAGAGTGGGATTTAATTTAATTATTAATTTTATTTTTTTCTCTAATTTTAACTACTCGTATATCTTTTAAGGCTCTCTTAAATGGCTTAACAAAGCGTTTTGTGACGTTTCAATACGATTTTTCACCGAAGGAGATCTTTATCCTCCTTTGAGGAAGAAAGTGCAAGGAGGCCGGTAGGACTATGTTTTAACACCAAATAGCGAGTGGTAACCCTTGTGTGGCCCAAGGGAGAACCACCCTTTCCGAGTCATGGGAGTGGGGAAATAGAAAACCCGGAGTGTAGCAGAGTTGTCTTTGCGAAGGAAGTAGAGGGGAGAGATAGCGGTATTATATGTGGTAGCACGTACTTCAGCCAGTGTGCTTGCTGAGACTCGACGCACCGCTTGCTCCAACCGAGCGCCGAAATTTTATTGAGTCCGCTCCCGCGTGGATGTGTACCAGGTACTTAGGCCTCGATAAACAACTGTTTATCAACTAAGGGCGAACGAGTGTTCCAATGGGCAAACAAAACAACTGAAATGCAATTTCCAGATGGGTATTCTTGAGATAACCACTGGACTTTGCCTGATGGGTATTCTAAAGATGACTAAAAGATTGTTCCAGAAGGGTATTCGAGAGAGGACAGCTGGATTTTTTCCATATTGCTATTCTAGAGATGACCGATGGATTTTTGCAGATGAGTATTCTTTATATCACTGCTGTATTTTTCCAGATAGGTATTCTAAAGATGGCCGCTGGATTTTTCTAGATGGCTATTCTAGAGATAACTGCTAGATGTTATAGATGAGTATTTTATAGATGACCGCTAGATTTTTCCATATGAGTATTCTAGAGACGACCGCTGCATTTTTCCAAATGGGCATTCCAGAGTTGACGGCTAGGTTTTTAGAATGGGTATTCTAAAGATGACAGCTAGATTTTTGAAGATGGGTATTCTCGAGATAACCGCTGGATTTCATAGATTGATATTCTAGAGTTGACAGCTAGGTTTTACAGATGGGTATTTCAGATATGACCGATTGATTTTTTAAAATGTGTATGCTAGAGATGACCGCTAGATTTTTGCAGATAAGTATTGTAGATATGATTGCTATATTTTTCCAGATGGGTATTCTAGAGAGGACCTCTCGATTTTTAGAGATGAGAATTCTATAGAAGACCCCTCGATTTTTCCTGATTGCTATTCTAGAAATGACCGCTGGATTTTTCTAGATCAGTATTCTAGATATGACCACTGGATTTTTAAAGATGGATATTCTTGACATAACCGCTGAATTATTACACATGGATAGTCTAGAGATGACCGCCAGATTTTTAGAGAAGAGCGCTAGAGTTTTCCAGAACGTTATTCTAGAAATGACCACTAATTTTTCCAAATGGGCATTTTAGAGGTGGGTATTCGCGAGTTGTGAGCAAGATTTTTGCAGATGAGTATTCTAGAGATGATCAAAGGAATTTTGCGAGTATTCAAAATCTGAACGTTAAACTTTTCTAGATGGGCATTTTATAAATGAACGCTGGAATTTTCCAGTACTCAATTTTCTTTCTGGACTTTTCCAGACAGGTATTCTAGAGATGACTGCTAAATTATTTCTACATGTGTATTCTAGAGATCAATTGATATTTTCAGACCGGTATTCTAGAAATGACTGCTAGGTTTTTCAAATAGGTATTTTAAAGATGATCGCAAGATTTTTACAGGTGGGTATTCTAGAGATGACTGAAATATCTTTCCAGAAGGGTATTCTAGAGATAACCGCTGACTTTTCCAGATAGTTAGTTAATCTAACTATTCTAGAAATAACCGCTGGATTTTTCCAGGTTGGCATTCTTGAGATGTCTGCAAGAATATTTCAAAAGGATATTCTAGAAATGTCTGATGGAATTTTGCAAATGGTTATTCTTGAGATTAACGCTGAATTTTTCCATATTGGTAGTCAGCAGATTACCGATATATTTTCCCAGATGGGTATGCTAAAGAAGACCGCTCGATATTCCAGATGGGTATTCTAGAGATAACCGCTGGACTTTCCAGATAGATATTCTTGAAATGGCTGCTAGATTTTTCCAGATGTGTATTCTCAAGATGATCGTTGGATTTTTTAAGATGGGTATTCTAAGGATGTCCATGGATTTTTCCAGATGGGTATATAGACATGATCCATGGATTTCTCAAGAAGGTTATTCTAGGGATGACTGCCGAATATTTGAATATGGGTATTCTAGAGATGACTAATAGATTATCCAGGTGGGTATTCTAGAGATGACCGCTAGATTATTCCCGGTGGATATTCTAGAGATCACCGCTAAATTTTCCCAGACAGGTATTCTAAAGATGATTATTAGATTTTTCCAGATGAGTATTCTTGAGAGGATTCATTGATTTTTTCAGATGGGTAATCTAAATATGACCGCTGGATTTTTGCAGATGGCAATTCTACAGTTCACTGCTAGATTTACAGATTGGTACTCTACCGGGTGTCCCAGAAAAAAGTTAACCGTACTTTGAATTAGTATAACTCAAACACTATTAGAGATTTGGGGATCCTGCAAAAAGTGTTTTATTTAACAACTATTTATCTGTCGATTCTGAAAATTTCATTAAATTCCCCATTATGATGTTGATACACTAATGGGTTTAGTGGAGGCTATAAAAAATATGTTTGCGCAAGGAGGTAAAAGAATGAAACGCAGCCTAGGAAGGCTAGGCCACCGTGCACTTTCGAGAGAAGTGTAGGGAGCCTAGGTAGCCTAAGTCACTGTGCCATTCTTCAAGCAAAGCTTAGGTCATTTTAAAGTGTTTTTTCAGCCACGCTCTGGTATGGTCTTGCCATTATTGTTTACTAGAAAATCAAGGCGTTTCTGTGTAAAAGTTTACTTCCATAGAACCTTTTTAATCATGCAATTAACAAAAAGATCAACACGTATCTGTAGTCACCAACCTCATTAAGACTGGCAGTATTAAACAAGTACAAGATTCATTTGAACAACGTTTTCCAGGTAGGCACCCACCAAGCAAGCCTAAAAATTTGGAAAATTGTTCGCAAATACCAACATGAAGGAACATGCTTAAATTTAAATAAAGGTCGTTCGGGTCATATGAGAACCATAAGAACAACAAAAAATATCGAAAATGTTCAGATGACGCTTCTTCAAAATCGAAATGTATCAGTCAGAAAGAATGGGTTACAATTGTTAAAGTCATCATTTAACTGCATTAATAAACATGACTTAAAATGGCATCCCTATAAGATGCATGCAAGAACCAGCTTCTTGAAACTAATGTTCCTCGTCGTAGACAATTTGTCGAATGGGTTCTCCATAAACCTGCTCGTTTCTTGGAAACATTGTGATTGGTCACGAGGCAGCCTTTTTCATGAATGGAAAGGTAATTAGCCATAATATTCGGCAATATGTACCGCTGCCCCCCCTTCCCCGCAGCATTCAACTTTGATGCACGTATTTGTCAGCAGAAAGTGTATCTGTGGATCGGAATATGCGGGAATGGCTACCTTGTCGGCCCATTGTTTTACGAGAATAACTTGAATGGTGCTGCCTACCTGAGCATGATCAACGAAAGGATCTTCTCGGAACTCCGCCAGATTTTCGGCAATCAATTCAATAAACTTTGGTGGATTCAGGACGGTGCACCAGCTCATAGACGGCTTGCTGTAAGAACAAAACTAAGAGAAGCGTTTGACAACCGCATTGGCCCGCTAAATCATGCAATTGAATGGCCCCCAAGATCCCCTGACTTAACACCGTGCGATTATTTCTTATGGGGATATCTAAAGAATAAAGTGTATTCTACTTCACCACAAAGCATCAACCAGTTAAGAGATAGTATCACACGTGGAGTCAATAGACTTAAGGAAAATCACAAGCTAATCCTAAAAGTTGTTCAACTGTGCTCGGAAAAAAATGGGGGACATGTGGAAGGAAACGGTGCTTATAAAATTAAAAAATGAATTTGTATTACTCATATAAAGAGGTGTTATTGTTAAAATGGATTTAAATATATTTGTTGATTTTAAACTTCGAACTTTCATTATTTTACTTCCTTGCGCAAACATAATTTTGATAGCCTCCACTAAACCCATTAGTGTATCAATATCGTAAAAGGGAATTTAATGAAATTTCCAGAATCGACAGATAAATAGTTGGTAAATTTGTTTTGTTTTGCAGTACTCAAAAATCTCTAATAGGTTTTGAGTTATACAAATTCAAAGTACAGCTAACTTTTTTCTGGGACACCTTGTATAGATGACAACTGGATTTTTACAAATAGGTATTCTAGAAATGAGTGTTAGGTGGATTTTTCCAGTTGACTATTCTATAGGTGACTGATATATTTTTCCAGATGGCTATTCTAGAGATGAACGTTGGATTTTTCCAGATAGGTATTCTAGGCATGACTGCTACATTTTTACGATAGGTATTACAGATATGACCGATGGATTTTCTAGTTGGGTATTCTAGAGATGACAGCTATATTTTTCAGATCAGTATTCTAGAGATGACTGCTGAATTTATCCTGATAGGTTTTCTTGAGATGACCGCTGAATTTTTTCAGATGGGTAATTTACAGATGAAACCTGGATTATTCAGCTGGGTATTCCAGAGATAACCGCTGGATTTTTGTATGGTAGGTATTCTAGAGATGACCGCTGGATTTTTGCATGGCGGGTATTCTAGAAATGACTCTTAGATTATCCAAAATGGTATTATAGAGATGAACGCTAAATTTTCCCAGGTGGGATTCTAGATTTTTCCGCTTAACATTTCTTGATAAATATTTTAGAGATCGTAATTTGAACGATGACAGCTTGTTCTTTGCAGATGGGTATTCTAGAGCTGATATAGATTATACAGGTGGGTATTCTAGAAATGACCTGCTAGATTATTTCAGATGCGTATTCTAGAAAGGGCCGCTAATATTTTCCAGATATCTATTCTAAAGATGCTCGCTAGATTTTGCAGATGGGTATTCTAAAGAGTCTTGCTTGATTTTTCAGATGGGTTTTCTAGATAGGATCGCTAGGTTTTTACAC
Source organism: Ceratothoa steindachneri (assembly GCA_963969495.1). Classification (NCBI taxonomy): domain Eukaryota; kingdom Metazoa; phylum Arthropoda; class Malacostraca; order Isopoda; family Cymothoidae; genus Ceratothoa; species Ceratothoa steindachneri. Next base: position 34,119,057 of record OZ018329.1, read on the forward strand.
ATTTTTATTCTAAATGACTCCTAGATTTTATCAGATGATATGAAGAGATGATATTTGTTCATGTTGTATATTCTAGAGATGACCGCTAGATTTTTCCAGATTAATATTCAAGAGATGACCACTGGATTTTTCTAGTTGGTTATTTTAGACTTGACCGTTAGATTTTTACAGATGGGTATTTTAAAGGTGACTGCTGGATTTTTACAAATGGCTCTTTTAGAGATGACTGTTAAATGTTTCCATATGTGTATTTAATAGATGACCGTTGGTTCTTTCAGATAGGTATTCTAGATATGACCAATAGAATTTTCGAGATGGGTATTCTAAAGTTAACCGCTAAATTTTTCCTTACCGGTATTCTAAAGAGACAGATAGATTTTTGCAGGAGGGTATTCTAACGATTATCGCTAGGTTTTTCTATATGGGTATGTTTTAGATCCCCACAGGGTTTTTCTAGATGGTTATTAAGGAGATGACTTCTAGATTTTTCTAGATAAGTATTTTAGAGATGACTGCTCGATTTTTCCAGCTGGGTATCAAAGCAATGACTTCTATATTTTTCCAGATGGTTATTCTCGAGATGACCACTAGATTTTTTTACTTGGGCATTCTAAAGATAATCGCTAAATTTTTCCTTACGGGTATTCTAAAGATGACCGATAGATTTTTCCAGATGGCTATTCTAACGATAACCACTAGGTTTTTTCATATGGGTATTCTTGAAATCGCTAATAGATTTTTCTTGATGGTTATTGAGGAGATAATCTCTAGATTTTTACAGATAGGTATTCAAGAGATGACTGTTAGATTTACCCAGATGGGTATTATAGAGATGAGCGCTTGATTTTCCAGTTGGGTATTAAATAAGGACCTTTATATTTTTCCAGATGGGTATTCACGAGATGAACGCTAGATTTTTCTAGATGGGTATTCCATAGATAACCTCTAATTATTTCCTAACGGGTATTCGAAAGATGAAAGCTAGATTTTCAAGATGGGTATTCTAACGATAATCGCTAGGTTTTTCCATATGGGTATTCGTGAAATCATCTCTAGATTTTACTTGATGGTTATTCAAGAGATGACCGCTAGACTTTTTCAGATAGGTATTAAGAGATGACGGCTCGATTTTTCCAGATGGGTATTAAAGTGATGACTATATTTTCATAGATGGGAATTCTAGAGATGATCGGTAGATTTTTCCACTTAGATATTTTAGAGATGACCATGTTTTTCTTACACGCTTGTTCTGGGCATGTTGTCCACCTTTGGCCAACATGATGAAATGTTTAGAAAATTAATCTTCAAATTGCTTTCAATTTCGCAATTTGTCTTCTCTCACACTTTCACATTCCAAAGAATTTCGTTTCTTTGCAATTTAATGGATTTTCGTCGACCTCGAATTTTGAATTTGCTTGTACATTTTCTGTTCGATTTCAATGTTCCTATAACTTTTTGCCATTTTTCCCCTTATTTTCTACAATCAATTGAGTTCCCCCCCCCTGCCCCGTCTTTAATTATGCTTCAATGGCATAATCCTAAGACATTATCATTTTTGTTTCGATGTTCAAAATGACTCCTTGAAAGTATTTATGGTAGACGAAGTTCGGTGTCGCAGTCAGCCATTTTTCATTATTGATTGATTTGGTCAACTCCTGTTCACTTTTGATTGATTTGATCAACTCCTGTTCATACTTGATTGATTTGCGCTCGCGAAGAAGAGCATCTCGGCGGCTACGGTGGCCAAGGCCGTCAAGGAGGAGGACGGTGAGAGCTTGAGGTCGTGGAAAGGCCTGTGCCTACCCACCGTATGCGAGAACAACGTCGGGAGAGCTGCCGCCGCCTTCTCAACGACTTGAAGTGTCATGGTAATCGAATTCTCATTTTTTTCTGATGAAAAAACCTTCACGGTCGATCAGGTCATCAACAAGCAGAACGATCGCGTTGTAAGCTTCAGCCAGGACATCTCCAAGGCCTACTACGTGTCCACGACCAACCAAGCACCAAGGTTCCGTGATGATGTTCGGCGTCGTGGATTCGAATGGCGAGAAAATACCGCCGGTGTGGTTTACGTCCGGTTACAGGCTCAACACGGCCAATTACAGGTACATCTTCGCCAAGAAAAACCTGCCCTGGGTGAGAAAGATCATGAAGAAGGCGGACTACGTCTTTCAGCAGGACGGTGCCCCGCTCCACGCGGACAAGAACGTGTAAGAATGGTTGGGGTCGAACATGAACTTCGGGTCGAAAGACTTTTTACCGCTGCAGTCGTCTGTCCTCAATCCCTTCGAATACAACGTGTGGGTGCATGTCGAGGGCAAGTCCTGCAAGATCTACCACAAAAACGTCGACCAGCTGAATTTCTAGGTCAACCGAGTTTGAGCCAGCATGAGGAAAGACTTCGCCCACAACGTGTGCGCAGCATTCAAGTCTCGCCTGGAGCGCGTGTTTACCGCCGAGGTGGGCCACATTGATCAATATAATAATTTAAACACATATTTATATGTTAAAAAAATATAAACGTTTCTGACTACAACAAAACTACCATTGTGTCTTTTTGTTGAAAGAGTCGTACCAATTGTAACACGATTTTTGCAATATCCTATACATCTGTTTCGCAAGTAAGGCATGTCTCCTGGCGGGAAAAGCGATTGTAAGTAGGAGAAACTTGCAAAAAAAAAAAATGTAATAAACTTTCATTCTCTGGCTCGCTTCTTCGAACTGTGATCCTGCCTGCGTTTCATTGATCCTGTTGCTATTAATATGTGAAGGCCTACAAGCGTCTACAAGGGGTCATAACATTGGCCTTTAGGCCTATTCTGATGAGAAGGCAGGAGAAGAAATAAAGTACTGTAAATAAGTTCGAGAGAAGAAGAACCGCTCAATAGTACCCCTTCCATTAAGTAGAGATTAAATACTCCGTTATTGAATTTAGATCTTATTAGTTGATATAGTAGAAAGTTTTTAAAACATATATTTCTTTCTTACTCTCTTTAATTATTTCAATGACTTTAAAAGAAAATGTTTTTCAGAATCGTAATGAGTTCAATTCGTCTGCCCAAGAACGCCACAGGTCACGCCAGCTGCAGGTGCAGACTGAGGGAGAAGCCTTACTCGAAGTGATGAGAAGGTCCATGGAGGAAAGACTCAAGAGAGCAGAAGAGAACTTAAAAACTGTCAATCAGAGTAAAGAAGAGATGTCCAGAAAAAATAGGTATTTTGACAATTTCTTTCGCATTCTACAAGTTTCATATATACAAATATAAACAGCTAGATTGAGAGACAGGTCATGTGCAGATGTCAGTTACATTGCGATTCTCACATATTTACGTGTTTATTCACTTTTGTATCTCATGGGAGTACAATTTCTCAAGCAGTTAAACTAGCTGGCGCAATTCAAGTTTTCTGATCTAATTTGAGTTTTTAAAAGTAACAAGTAGTTAAAACAATTTTAAAAAGTAAAAAAAGTGTTAAAAAGAGGTTCATACTGTTAAAAATTGTTTAGAAACTAAATAAAGATTTAAAAGAGTTTACAAAGAATAAAAAAGTTAAAGTTAAAAAGTTTTAAAAAGAGTCTTTGTGTACATGAGCCGCGTCTGCTCCGTAAAAAAGGGTTGAAAAGACCTTTGAGAGAGGGTGGGGGGTGAAGAATGCCAACAAGGAGGGGACTAACTTGAATCCCATGGCTCCCGAAATGAATTCTAACGTCAGGAGATGTTTTATCCCTGCCATTATCATTAACCATACCGAATTCCGTAGCAGTCAAAAGGTGGTTTCTCGATGTTGTCTAAGCCATTGCAGGATCATAATGTTGACGTTCTTGAGCTGCACTCAGTGACCAGAAATATTTAGGTTTTAGTTAATTTAAAAAGAACTTCTGTCTTTGATTTGGAAAGCATCTTCTCGATGGTGATGACAAAATATTTTAAAGAATATGACTACTTCCTGTATTTCTGCTTTGAAATTCTGTATTCTCCTTATTTTTTTAAAGAGAAGAACGAGAAAGAAAGGCGTCAGCGGTCAAACTATTACACGACAACCTTGAGAGTGACATGCTTCGATGGCGGCAGCATATTTTGCACCGGCAGCTGGAGGCGATCAGAGTAGCAGAAATGAGATTTACGCAGAACATCAAAAATAAATCGTCGAATGTTCAAGAGAGATGTGAACAGCGCCAAGCTCACCACAGAAAACTCTTCCAAGAGTAATGGAACAGTCAATGATTTGCACATATGTTTTGGACATAGAGTGACGACAATAACTATTTGCGAGGATTTTTTTTTTACATATCGGGATCAAAGTTTTGAAACGAGCTAATTATGATATAAACATTACATATAAATATTAAAATAAAATTCTCCCCGTCTCCTTTTCAAGATTACAAGAAAAGGAGACTTTGGAAAAAGAGGTCGCTCGCCAAATCATGGCTTCTAAGGATTGGCGGTCGGAGCTGGCGGCCAAAGAAAAGGAATTCACGATTCATAAAGCGAAAACAACTGCTCATGTCGCCGCTGCCCTCAGAAAGGATCTTAAGTAATTTATTTTCATTTTTCTCATCCCTCTCTCTTAAGCCCTCCTAGGCTCAAGTTCATCCTGCAATTTTCGTAAGGTTAGGTTAGGTTATCTTATTATGATAAAGATAATATAATATTCACACAAATAAAAATCTAACACGGAAAAAAATGTGTGGCACAAAGGCGTTTGTTTGGACTTTTTAGGAACTTCCAGGTACTCGCAAGTTGCTAAGTGTGATGTCCTTCTTCTACAACGAACACAGCATCATGATTGACGGTTTTGTGTTTGTTCATACCTAGGAATATCTGTAATATGGTCGTACGCATTCCATATGTCACTTGTTACTGTAAACCAAGGTGAAATGCAAGCTTCAATAAATTCTTCTAAAAGGTTTGGCAATCTCTTGATTGAGGAGCGTAGAGAAAAATCTCAGGGGTTTTTCGGCAGACCAGACCAAATACCTACTGGTGTGGAAGATGAATACCCTTGTTATATTTTAATTATTATTAAATATTACAAATAACCCGAATAAAATTAAATTTCTATTAATTTAAAATTTTCAATTAATTTAATTTATTCATTATCTAACCTAACATAACTTTAAAAATAATGATTTCTTAAAAGAAAGAAATATGTATTTAAAATCAACATAAAAACTGCATTAGTGGAAAAATTTACAAGAAAATCCGAGAAATTGCACCAAACTTAAAAGATCCTATTTTCTTTCTTTGTACGACCATGTGCAGATGATCCTTCTGCATCTTTCCTTTTCAGTTTTCAGATCTCTTGCCCAACCTTCTGTCGCCTATACCAACTTTCCTGCTCCGTGAGCTCCATTGTAAGAGATGACCAATTGGGAGTTGATACTTTTCCAGCCGAAGCACAGGTATAAATGCAGTAGCAGTTCGCTTAGATGCCCTACAAGGAAAAAAAGCTATGAGGGTAAAGAAGGAAAAATCTTAAGAGAAACACAAACAAAGAAAATATAACATATGCAGACATAACGACCGCAACCATCAACTAGTCGAAAGCACAGACACTGACGCTAATATTAAAGAAAGAAAGCAAAGAAATTACGAGCTATATAGTCGTGGCATTCATCATGAACAAGGATAACCCAGGATGCCCCTCAAAAGCGCTGAATGGAATGCTATAAAAAAAAAACCGAAATACCAAAAAATGTTGCCTCCCCCCCCTTCAACCCTGTATGTTAAGGTTTCCCGAATATTTAATTACAAGAACCAACAGAGGAAAGAGGGAATGAAGATTTATGAAACAGGGGAAGCAACAACCAAGCAGAAACGATCCAGCGAAAAATGAAAACTTAAAGAAAATGCGAAAAAAACTCAGTAAACTCATTAGTAGTCATAAAAGAGCCAAGAAATAGAAAGATATGGTTCAAGTATCACGGAAAACTTTGAAAATAAATATATTTACTACCACAACAACTCGTATCCCACAGAAAAACATGAATAACACGATCGAGACCATTAAGAAAAACAATTGCAAATGGAATGACGAACACGGGGGACTTAGAAGCTGAACTGATGAAGGGTAACATCCATAGTGTACCTAGAGAGAACTACCACATGATCAAGACAGAAAGGTACAACTGTAGATAGAGGGGAGTAGGAAGGGGGCAATGAAAAAAGAAAGAATGAAAGTAGCAGGCGAGTTGCGAACAGTTTGCCACTTCGCTGGACCACTGTTAGCTAGTGGCGAGTGCACTCGGCCACCCTGAGTCTCGAAAAGACTCATTCAAACGAAGCTTTTAAGCCACTCACATGCCCTTTTCGTACGCTACACAACCACCTGCAGGACGGACAGATACGGATAATATCAACAAGCAATGTAGAAAAATAGCAGGAAGTGAAATTATAGATATAAACATAAATGGGTGGGTATCAAAGAGAACTCTTACAATTAGTATGAATTGACCTCACATAGGAGAGCTCGTATGATATAGAGGCGGAAGCTGCTATAATAATGAGGGTACTGCAGCAGCCAAATGCCGAACACATCCGTAAAACATAATATAAACCCTTATCAGCCTAAAATCGACGCATGAAATGAAAAATAAGGCAAAAAAATATAAATAAGATAAAGGAAATAATAGCGGCAATTAGAATAACCTCATGATTTAAAAGGAGAAAGAATTCGCTGCAAATACAGCGACACAAGAATGGTAACAAATTAACTTAATAGGATTAAGGTAATTGACAACCTGGATCAAGACTTGTATCCCAAAGGATTCTGGAGCACTAATAAGAGGATGAAGAGAAGACCATCAAACACCCAAATGGAGATCACAGATCAAGGAAGAACTTTCACTAGAGACGCAGAAATAGAATCACTGTTTAAGATTCCCTGGGAAAAGATATTCGATATTTTAAAAGGAGAGAATGTAGAATAGGGTCTGGATCTTACAACCGAGGCAATGGATACACTAAACGGCAATCTAGCCAAAACATACCCGTTAAGTCTAGTAAACTGTAATGTACGCAATGTTGGTATGCGGTTATTATAGCAATAGATAGCTACTTTCAAACACCCTTCTATGACCAAGCAAGCAACATTTAATTTGCGAACATTGTTAGTAAGGTCGTGAACTCCTCGAACCAATCACCATAATTTGTAACCCTAAGGAAAAAAATGGAAATAGAACAAATGAACACCACATACATGTTAAGAAGAGTGGCACGGGTGCAGAAGGATCTAGATCCATACATGGGTTGTATAACAAAAGAAAAGCTCAAGAGGATTCACTGAAATCGTTTTAGCAAAATAGCGGCAGGGTCATCTGGACATACTAAAGTCAATTTTACCAATCTCTCTCACGTGTGGTGAAAGACTTGGTAGCCAATCACCAATTGAACAATAAATAGTTCGGATTCCAAAGAAATAGAAGTACCGGGGTAGCACTGCCACTTTTGACCAAAACCTTATCATAAATGAAGACATATGACCACAGAGTGGACATAGTATAGCGTGGTGTGAAAGAATCATTTGACGAGGTGTGGAGGAGTGGGCTCAAGCTCAAAATAACCAGAATCGGCCTGTTCCAACGGCATCGAAGAACACGAAGCCAATATTACAATAGGTAACCATCATGGTCAAGGGTTCAATCTAAGAAGAGGCATAGCACAAAAAAGCTGCCTTTCCCCAATATTATACATATGACTTTCCACACCTATTTATGACCAAATAATCAACATTCAGTTTGCGAATGATGTGAGTCAGGTCTTGATTTTCCCGAATAGATCACCACATATTGTAGCTGTAAGGACAACATGGGAATAGAACAAATAAACAACTAAGGAAACAGGTCTGCTGACCAAAGGTCGCGTACTCTCACTTATTCTGATTTATGACATTACGACCTTCAAAACTTTTAATAAATCTCAGAATAATCATGGCAAATCTATCATATTTCGTTAGAATCAGCGGAATAGTTAGGATGTCAAAACCAAAACAAAATAATTCCCGGGCTAACCTTGGGAGGACTTTGGTAATTATATTATTCGAAATAGAATGTAAAACAATATAAGTGTTTCAGATTTCATTAGAATTAGCCGAATAGCTATGATGTTATTGCTAAAACAAAATAATTCCCAGGGGTACCTTGGGAAGCCCTTGTCTATTATACCGTTCGAAAGAGAATGCAAAACAACATAAGGGTTTAAAATTTCGTTAGAATCGGCCGAATAGTTATGATGTTATTTCCAAAACTAAATCATTCCCTAGCTAACCTTGGGAGAACTTTTCCAACCATATAATTCGAAAGAGAATGTAAAACAACATAATCGTTTCAAATTTCGTTAGAATGGGCCAAATAGTTATGATGTTATGGCCAAAACAAATTAATTCCTGGGTTAACCATGGGAGGACTTTGGCAGTTATATTATTCGAACGAGAATGTAAAACAACATAAGGGTTTCAAATTTTGTTAGAATCGGCCGAATAGTTACAATGTTATTACAAAAAAAGATAAAAAACAAAAACGGGAACCGACTGACCGACATAGGGAGATGTAGAGTCGCCGGCGACTAGACTCGCACGCGACTAAAAACATTGAATCCGTGATTAAAAGATATATCACAAGTTACCCTAAAAACAAAACCTAGGAATAACATACCGACATAAGGAAAAAGCAAAAAGAAAAAAAACAACCAAAGATCACACTAAAACAATCTCTCCAACGTTTTCGATAACTTTCAAATTATTCAATTTATTATTTGAATAATAATTTCATCTTAATTTGGTTATGACTTATGTTTTTTTATCAGTTATTTCTAATAATTCTTTTATAATATCAAAAAAGAAAATGGTGACGTTCAGAAATAAATATAAGTATCGAAAATTTGTGAATATTTTTAAAACCTAAAGAATTACAAATGGTGAAGTTCAGAAAATGTATTTTTATATATCTCCTTCTATAACTATATTTTAGCAACATCATATTTTGAAAGTGGGGAAATTTAGTTGAGAGTTCCTTTTTAAAATTATTATAATTGGCGAAGTTGAGAAAATGTATAAAAATTTAACCATGGCTGCTTTTTTTTAGATTTTATATTTTAATCTTAGCAGCGAAGCCATTGCCTAATTTTATCTTTCTAACTTTATTTAATTGAAATGATATGATCGAATCACTCTCCGTTCTGATGTTGTTCATTAAAATAAAAACCGAACTTGAAAGGATCCCAGATGATAGGTCATGTTTCTATAATGTTGTTAAGTTGTGGTTGGTTGAAGAAAAAATTTATTTATTTTTTTTACTTTAATATAAATTATAATAAGTGATTTGAAAGATTTTTATTTAGGGCCTTCCCACGACTCAGAAAAACAATATTAAGTTTAAATTTTACATTTTGTTTTTGTATTTTTTTCCTTAATATAAGTAATTTTTACTTTTTTATTTGGTGCCATTTACCATTTATACAAACATTAATATTTACTTATTTACTTACGGCGAATGGTTTCTCTATCATAATTTTTGCGGACGGTATTGTTTAAAAAAAAACCAAGTCTAGAGTATTCTTAGGATTGTCATATTTTCCTGATCTGCTCAATTATCTCTGCCTTCTCCCAAGCGGGGCTCAGTGGGTGCTGTATATCGGAATGGAACTGTAAAGAGTTGAGCATATTTTAGTATTTTACTCACATTCAACGATCTCTTTGAAACTAACTTATGGCTGGTATATATTAGTAATTATAATAAAAAAAAAAACATGTGAGGGTGAATTCATTAAAATTAAAGTCAATTTTTCATTACAGCAAAATGAACGCATTGATTTCGTTCGTGAAGGGTTGGGAAATGTAGTAAGAAAGTAAATATGTATCTTTAAGAGATTTTGAAAAAAAGAGGGAATCTTTGTTTTAAGTCACAAACATCGAAAAGTTAAATATAACAAGTTTTAAGCACCAGTATAGATCTTTTCACTTTGTTTTGTACTAAAGGAAAGTGATAATACCATCTTTTCCTAATTTGATATTTGGTTACCAGAATAGTTGTCAGATACATTTTCATTAGCTATTCCTTCCACCACACACACATTCTCTGTGTTTGCGGAGTTGGCGGATAAGAAGCCAAGGCACTGAAACGGTATAATCTGACCCTGGCTCGTCTCGCTCGAGTCTTACCTTAAGATCCAGTTAATAGAACAAAAGTTTCATCATCCACTTTTTATGACACGCAGGTTATGATACAGTGGAAAATAGCCCCCCTCCCCCGTCCAACACACACACACACCTCTATCTATCCGATGCTAACCATCTACATGAAGGCCAATAAAGTAAACACGTGATAAAACTTTTAAACTTACCAGAGGAAATGGGGAAAGATTGAGGTGCTGATAAGGGGGGAAGGGGGATTTATAGAGCAATTTTACCTATTTATAGCAATTTTACTTATTTATTTTCCAATAAGTTTAATTTTCCTTTACCTCTGTTCCAAGGTTTTCATAAAAAGAGTATCTTTAATTAGAATGGATTGTTTAAATCTATAAGAGCAACTGATGACATGTGACCCCTTTTCGGTGCTAACAAGGAATCTTCTTCCCAGAAATAGGTTTTGCCCCGAAACCTTCGATCGAAAAGTGGCTCGGGCGAAGATAGAAGAACACCGCACGTTGAATTTACCGTATGGATTTCATTCAGATGCACCCTGTTCTCATATTTTTCTCGGTTAAGTTGATATGTTAATTGCTCCATAAAGGGGGCTTTTGTATTATAGCATTAACGAAAACAATCAATTTAAACATTTTGTTTCAAGAAAGTTTAACGCCCTCTTTCATCCGTTTTGGGGTCTAGGTGTTGAAAAGAAAGTGGGAGATTTAAAAGAGGTTCAAGGGACGACCCGAGAGAGAGTACCAGTTTCTCTCGGGATACGGTGGTCAGGAGGGTGGGGTGCTCCTCCCAGTTGGAGCAGGGGCATTAAGGACCCTTGTTACCCACTATCCTTGCCATAGATTTTAGTTCAACCCATTCTACTTGCATTATGATGACGTTTTTTCCATAAGATATTTGGCACTAATAAAAATATGCATGTGGGCCTATGTCCCTATGTGTTCAAGTGCATTAGGCAGAAAATAAATATAAATATAAGTATTGTAGTTTTATTAGGGGAGGGGAAGGGATACCCTCAAATTTACCTAAATAGAAAAAATAAATATTTTAATTCAATAATGAGTTTTCACATAAGGAATACTCAGTTTTACGAAGTTTTTTTTAATAAATAAACCAGACAATGGCTTCGCTACTAAGGTTAAATTTTAAAATCTAAAAGAAAAGTAGCCATGTTAAATTTTTATAAATTTTCTGAGCTTCGCCAATTATAGTAATTTTAAAAAGGAATTCTAGACTAAATTTTCCCCCTTTCAAGATATCACGGTGCTAAAATATAGTTATAGAAGATAAAATATAAAAGCAGCCTTGCTTAAATTTGAATAAATTTTCTGAACTTCACCAATTGTAATTAATTTTCTTTTAAGACATATTAAAGCATTGAATGATAATATTTTTTCTGAACTTTTAACCATTTTGTATTTTCAAACTCTAAAGAAATTCATAGATATTACATTGATAAAAATTTAAAATATACTTACACCAGGCAATGGCTTTGCCACTCTCCCCTACGGGGGGGAGCTTGCGCTTCGCTACTAAGATTAAAATATAAAATCTAAAAAAAAAGCAGCCATGGTTAAATTTTTATAAATTTTCTGAACTTCGCCAATTATAATCATCACTAACTCTATAATTTGAGAACGAGATTTTTTTGAGTATTTGAATAATAATTTCATTTTATTTTGGTTAGGACTTAAGTATATTTTAAATTTTTATCAAGGTAATTTCTAAGAATTTCTTTAGAGTTTGAAAAAACAAAATAGTTTAGTTCAGAAAAAATAAATATGATTATCCAAAGCTTTATAATGTTTTAAAAGAAAATGAATTACATTTGGTGAAGTTCAGAAAATTTATTAAAATTTAAGTAAGGCTGCTTTTTTTATTTTATCTATAACTATATTTTAGCAACGTGATATTTTGTAAGGGGGAAATTTAGTTTAGAGTTCCTTTTTAAAATTATTATAATTGGCGAAGTTCAGAAAACTTATAAAAATTTAACTATTGCTGCTCATTTTTAGATTTTAAATAAAAAAGCAGCTTTACTTAAATTTTAATCAATTTTCTGAACTTCACCAAATGTAATTCATTTTCTTTTAAAACATTATAAAAAAGCATTGGAAAATCATATTTATTTTTTCTGAACTAAACTATTTTGTTTTTTCAAACTCTAAAGAAATTCTTAGAAATTACCTTGATAAAAATTTAAAATATCCTTAAGTCCTAACCAAAATAAAATGAAATTATTATTCAAATACTCAAAAAAGTCCCGTTTTTAAATTATAGAGTTAATGATGATGATGATGTAATTCTTAACTTAGGATTACCGTATGGATTTCACTCATCAGTCCCGGAATAATAACAGAGAGGGTGTATTGTGTTCGACCTTATATAACAACAATCATTTTTTAAATTAGCGAAAAAATATAAATATAAAGCAAAGGGATTATTTGTGGTGAGCCAAATTAAAATTAAATATTAAAAATAAATTGTTGGCAAAACCAGCAATGGAGGGGATGGGTAATAATAATCAGGTGGGTCGCATAATTGTACTTTGAGGGCCATCTCTTGAAGAAACAGGTTATGGAGGAAGGGACTAGGCTGGAAGTTTCCTTCAGAATAGTTAAAATGTGGGATTTCACGGATAAGTTTGCTTCAACTATTTTTCTGTTGATTGTTGAATCACATTTAAAGATAGGTTTTGATTTATTGAAGTCGATGGGGTCGTTTAAGATTATAGAGGGGCTTGCATTGCTCGAGAATTTATTTCCGCAGCGAGTGTCACCACGGTGTTCAAGAGATGCTTTCGGATAGTGAACAACTCGTTTCGGCAACATAAAATTCTGAGCAGCCACTACATGGAATAATTTATATACTCCTGGGACGTTGAGGTTCGGAGGGCGGGTCTTATGATGGAGAAATCATTCAAGAGTAAAAAAAGAAAATGCATTCTGGGAGGTATTCACTAATTCCTTGATGCTTTTTAATTTTGAAGTAAAAAGTATCGAAATATATCGTTAAGTAGAGTATGTGAGGCCTTTCTTAATTGGACAGCTGCCTAAGCATATGCCTTGCGAGTAAGGAATAATTTTATTAATTTAGTTAGCCGACTAATTACACTGGACTATATTTGAAATAATTATCAGCGGTATAGGTTTTTTTCAATGGTTCTTATATGTTTTTTTTGCATGTTGAATACAAAAATGTATCTCATTCAAGTTTTATGCTATCTCAATTCATATAAAAGACAAAAGGAGCAGCTTCGCCACTCCTCCTTACAGAAGTTGCTTGCGCTTCGCTGGCAGACTTTCGACCTTTGGTATACGGCCTATCATGATTCTTCTTTTTTTTCTCAATCTAAATTTGCTCTATTATTTTCCATGCCAAAATTTTAATAAATTTTTTGAACTTCGCCATTTTATTTTTTTGTTATTATAAAGGAATTATTAGAAATAACTTTGATAAAAAAATTAAATATACTAAGGTGACAACCAAACTAAAAGTAAAAATCATATTAAAACTTTCAAAAAATCTTGTTCTTAAAATATATATATATATATATATATATATATTCCTTTTGGGGGTTTGCGTCGATGTTAGTTTAAGATTCGACCTTAGCCGGTTCGTGTCAATGGGGATGGTGTACTTTTTGATTGCGGGGTTCTTTCAAAACAAATAATTCAGAGTGCAAGTTCGCCAAATATTAACAATTAGCTGGTACTCGTTTAGGGTTGCAAGAAAAAGACAATGACTAAAATATACCTTTACTAACAAATAAATAAAGTTGAAATGGGTACAGGTACAGGGCTTAAAGGGAATGATCGTATATGCGAAAAATAACTGTCAGCGCGAGACACAGGAGGGATAAATATGGAATTAGTGGTTAGGTTCATGTCGGTGATTAAAAGAGAATTTGAATACGGAGTTCACACACAAAGGATGGGACAAATTGGGTAGACCAGATTACAGAATAATCTGTATGCGTCAACGATTGCAACTGCTTACGTGTTCGTTGAAGGGAAGGGCCGATCGGGATACGATGACTGTAATGGGGAAGCTGGGTTACCTCACGGGGTGGATGAGGGAGCACAGGTAGTTTGGCCTTCGGAGATGGAAATCCTCGTCAGGTACTCGCCGATTGACTATGGAAGAGTTCACGGATGTTGATTTAGCCTTTGTCATCAAATAGAAATCGTCGGTGTCTCCGATCGCGAAGAGTGAGCGTGTCCTTTGATTGTACGCGGTGATATGCGGGGAAAGTCCTGGAGTGCTACACACTAAACCGAATCGGAAGATTATATAGGCACTCGCTAGTGGGTGAGATGAACTGGCGGGAACCTCTACGACTCGTGCGATCTTAGGGAAAGGCAGCGACTCCTTCGGGAGAACCAAGATAAAGATGGCGTAGAATGTTCGACGAGCTTCGATATATGCCGGAGGAAAATAAGAAGGCTGTGAGGACATGCGAGACGAGAAAAATGTGTCCCTGAGTAAATACACCTGGGGTGCAATAAAACGGCGTGGAGCACATCCTCGCCGTAGATCAGCCTCGCTTCCAACGCTCCATGCAGTGATCTCGAGATCACGTGGGTTCAGAAGGGCACGTGGTCGCCATTCAACCATATTATTCTACAATACGGTTAGGATAAATATTAAAGCAAGTTCATTTATGAATTATAATTTTTCTTGTTCAAAATCAGTTTTACTTTAGAGAAAAATGACCAACAAGTACAATTAATGTTGTATGGAAGAAAGGACTTTTTTTCAATTACTTTTATTTCACTTTCAGAACAATATAGATACATAACAAGGTCTGCTGACCAAGAGTCGTATGCTCTCACTTATTCTGATTTATGACCTTACGACCTTCAAAACTTTCAATAATTCCCGGATTAACCTTAGGAGGACCTTTGCAATTATAACTTTCGAAAGAAAATGTAAAACAACATAAGGGTTTCAAATTTAGTTAGAATCAGACGAATGGTTATGAGGTTATTGCAAAATAATTTCCCGGCTAACCTTTTAAGGACTTTGCCAATTATATGATTTTAAAGAGAATTTAAAACAACATAAGGGTTTTAAATTTCGTTAGAATCGGCCAAATAGTTATTATGTTATTGCCAAAAACAAAATCTTTTTCTGGTTAAGCTTAGGAGGACCTTAGTAAGTATATCATTCGAAAGAGAATGTAAAACAACATAAGGGTTTCAAATTTCGGTAGAATCGGCCGAATAGTTACAATAAAAAGCTAAACGGGGACCGACCGACCGATCAACCTAGGGAGATATAGAGTCGCCCGCAACTAGACTTACAGGCGACTAAAAATACCGTATCTGGCTTTTTCAACTCAAGTTCTTTCAGTAGCGGCGTGTGTCAGTTTGCTGTGAGCTGCTTACTTAACTGGACGTGTGCAGCAGTAACTATTGTGTAGTGTTCTCCTTACTATTACTTCTGACTATAAGGTGCAAGAATGACCCAAACAAGTTCTGTTATATTTGCGGAAAACTGACCTTTCCTGATAGGAAGTCTAACATCACAAGTTTTGTAGGGCAAAACTATCACGCATAAATGATGGCGCACCTTTGGAGTTTAACTTGGTGACCAGGACAAAGCCTTTGCCCCCCACATATATAGGGTCTGCGGCGGTGGAGGCACATGAAGATTGTGTGTCTGCCTTTTGTTATTCCTATGGTGACTGCTATTTCTACATGATAAATATACAAGGTGAGTGTATCAATTTAGTTTGCGTTTAACTTTATATTTAATCAAATCCAAAATATGCTAATAAACTAAATATTGCTATAAAACTAATTTTCACTACACATTTAAATGCTTATTTCATATTTGACTTGTGATTCAAGATAAAAATAGTATTTGCTATGGTTATGTAATTTACGCTGAATAATAGTAAAGTAAATCGAATAATGATTAATAAACTTTCTTTTAGCGTAATTTTTTTTTTTTATTATAATGACACTTTGTTATGGCATGTCTTTCTCGTTCATTTCCGGCATAAATCCGAAAAATTAGAAGCATTTAAAGTATCCAGATGTGCCATATGTCATTATACCAGTGTCTCATGGACCAGGAATTCCAATTCCAACTCTGCCCGGAAATTTTGACATTGACTCACCGTCTGGTTCTGATCAAGTCATGGAAGATCAACCTATGGATAACATAAATATATATCAACCTACGGGTGAGATAAATCAACCTAAATCCCTTAGCCAGGCCAAATTGAACGACTTGACAAGATATTTATGTTTGTCGAATGAATTTGCTCAAATGCTACTAGGGTCATGACTTCGTGAAAATAATATATTAGCTATTGGAACGACATTTTCATGGAACCGCAGTCATGAAGAAGTGTTTAGAGAATATTTTAGTTCAGCCAATGAAGTTTCTCTAGTTTACTCTAACAACATCAGTGGCCACTTTGCAGCTATGAGTTTAGTGTATGATCCTACAGAATGGCAGCTGTTTATTGACTGTTCAAATAGAAGCTTGGAAGCAGTACTACTCTTCAATGGTAACAAGATGGCAAATCTTCCAGTAGGTTACTCGGTACATATGTATGAGGATTTCAGTAACATGGAGATTTTGCTCACTGCTTTGAAATACAAAGATCACAATTTGCTAATTTTGGAGACCTAAAGGTAGGTTGGTGTCGACCGAGCTACATAAATATTTCTGCTCTATTTATTGATATAATCAGTACAGTGATTTAACTATGGATTGTTTTATCAAACAGGAAAAACAAATTGTAAATTGAAACACGTTTTCTTTTCTATTTATAGGTTGTTTTTGTGGTTTTGGGCCTACACCAAATACCGTCGCTTTCCATGTCTGTGGGAAAGCCGAGCGAACAGGCAGTACTATGGACAGCAAAAATGGCCAGCAAGATGATGCCTGAAACCAGGATTCCACAATGTTGTGTCCCATGCTCTTGTGAATCCTGAGAAGGTTCTACTTCTGCCACTGCATATTAAGCTTGGATTTATGAAATATTTTGTTTAAGTACTGAATGCAGAAGGTTGAGTTGATGCTTTCCTGAAGGAGAAATTTCCTCGCGGAAGTGAGGCGGAACTGAAAGCGGGTATTTTTGATGGCCCCCAGAACAGGAATCTTTTGAAAGATCTGACATTTGACGAAAGTATGGGAAGTAATGAGAGGACTGCCTGACTCTCATTCAAATCAATTGTGAGGAACTTTCTGGGCAATCATTGAATCCAAAGTATAAACGAGTGGTGAAAAGGTTCTTGCACAGCTATCAGTGCACGCATGTCCATAAAGATCCATTGCCTTGACTGGTAACATAACTTTCCAGAAAACAGTGGTGACGTTCGAGGAGCAGGAAAAACGGTTTCATTAGGACATTCGAGCGATGGAAGAGAGGTACCAAGGCAAGTGTGATGCCACTATGTTGCGGACTACTTCTAGTTCCTCAAAAGAAACGTTCTAGAAGCGAAACACAGATTAACATTCTTGCGAAAGCCATTTATTCCGCAATAACTGATTTCCTGTCATTTTATTCTTGAATTTCGAATTAATTGTGATTGTTCATAACTTTTTGGTATACAGTTTGTTTGCTTTTTGATAATGTAAATCTTATTTTGAGTAAGGAATATTCTAATTCCTAACAAAAATTGTTTTAATATTTATTTCCCTATAAATTGATATAATGTAGTAAAATGATATACCAACATTTTTTAATTCAAAATGCAAAAAACATATAAGAACCGTTGAGAATCCTAAACCTCTGAAATAGTGCAGACCGGTGTTATTAATTGAAACTACTATAGTTCATATTTTAAGTTAAGTTGTTAACTCTTAAATTTTTAACGTAGTCCGCACACTGTTAACCTGCTGACGACCAGGGACACGTCTAAGGTATCGCGCTGGACAACAGCTCCAAGGTCAGCCTTTGTCAAGCCAATTGGCAAGGCTCTAGCACTTTGGAATTGCCAGAACAGGTATATTTTTAATTTTGTATAAATTATAATTGAAATTATTGAATATTAATATTTCAAACTTTTTCTCAGAAAAACTTTTACAGTATATGAGATCAAGATGGTGCTGAAGACCTCGTGGGCCACGCGGTGCAACTCACAGTATGACTCTCTGCAGTACCTGCTTGGAGAGGTGTCAGATGTAGAGATGGTTGTCAAGTTGAACACTATTCTTCAGAATCAAAAGATAAATAAATATTTTTAATAGTACTTTATTAAATGCCAGTGATAATAAGTTAATAAAAATAAGTCAATGAAAATTATAATAAATTAATAGAGTAATATACTAAGATTCACATATCATTTTAACTTTTCAGAAGCCTCTGTCTGTCTTTGTGGAGGATGACAAGGATGTTCTAGCGAAATATGTCCGTGTCATGGAGCCGGAGGCCATGTACTTGCACAACCTGCAAGCAGTGGACAAGGTCTATATGTGCATATACCTCCCCCGCTTCTTTCTCATGAAGTCCAAGCTCTCGAAGATTAAGAAAGACGGTAATCGGAGGTAACTTTACAGATGTTAAATGCAGAAGAATGCTGTAGTACTTTAGTAACTTTACTTTCATTAGTCTAACAAGATTGAAGATTCATTTTAAGCTTTATTTCTATAGACGATACATTTAAATAATTAAAATTTGTAGTTATACCAAGAGCCTGGTGGAGCATCTTTTGGAACAGCAGCCCAAGGATGATTTTCAGTGCAGGTTTGGCCGGATGTTTTCAGATGTGGACCTCCTCATGTCCATGGCCATAAACCCGCAATTAAAAGTGTTCTGCGTTAAGAAGCGTGAAGAACATAAAGATGTAACTGTACAAAAATCATCAAACACCACATCTTGAACGAGCTGCTAGCTATGTGTACATTGGCGGACAGGCCTGTACAGGAGGAGAGAAGAAAAGCCGCGAGCGAGGATCCTTTCATGGTATTGTAGCGCTGTGCCAGATTCCTATAATCTACAGTAATCCAAATATAAACAATTATATCCTTTATTAGCAAATGAACTCGAACGGAGTGATGAGTCAACCATTATATATATATATATATATATATATATATATATATATATATATATATATATATATATATATATATATATATATATAACTTTTAAAACGCCTTGCAATATAATAATGCTCACAAATTTTGTAAGCGCCCACTCTCACACTCTCGTCTTCGTTTCCATCCACCAAGGTTCGTTTATAAATTGTTCCAACATCAAAGTTTTAAATTCATCTCATAACGTGTGAGTACTCTACTTATATATATATATATATATATATATATATATATATATATATATATATGTGTGTGTGTGTGTGTGTGTGTTACAGAACCATATTTACGTATTATGATTTGGGATCTGCCTTTTTGCATCCATTTAATATATTTTTAATTCCTTCGAATTACCTTTTAATTAACTTTAACATATCCTTTAAATATCATTCTAAAATTTACATTTAATCCTTCATATATCTCGTACGTCCCTCCCTCGTTGTATACCAATTTGTATCTTGTATTATATCCAATCAATTAATATCTCTTTGTGTTATTATTTGTTAATTCTTAAATATAATTTATTTTTCCTACATAATCTCATTATATTCAATCCCTCGTGTGCTTACATCAGGCCATGTGGTTAGGCCTAATACCTATCACAATTCAACATTCATCCAAACAAAAATTTGTGCGTGAGTCAGGAATTATATATATATATATATATATATATATATATATATATATATATATATATATATATATATATATATATATATATATATATATATATATATATATATATATATATATATATATATATATATATATATATATATGTGTGTGTGTGTGTGTGTACCACGGAAGGAAACTAACAAAAAAGCAGATTGGAGTTAGTACTTTCGTCTATTCGAAAGTACTAACTCTAATCTGATTTTTATTCAGTTTCCTTCCTTGGTACATATTCATATTTAAAGTTATCACGTGCTAACTTTCGGGATATTTCCCATATATATATATATATATATATATATATATATATATATATATATATATATATATATATATATATATATATATATATATATATATATATATATATATATATATATATATTAGTGTAGTTGGGTAGCAGTCTTTCTTGAATGCAAATTTTGTTGAAGACCATTATGTATTTTGCCCTAATTAATTCCCTTTGGCAACTTTCTCTTCTTCTAACTCTTTTTTATTCCATTTTGTAGATGGTGGATTACTTGTCACGTATTCATCTCTTTTTTAAATGAATGTGTTTGGTAAAAACCAAACTAAATTACTAAGCTTTCGATCTTATTCGATTATCTTCGGAGCGTTATGGAATTTCTTGCCTCCTTTGCGATGTAATGAGTGGAGTGAGAATCTGGCAGGAAGTAAAGTGAAAGAAAACGATTTTTAAGGGGTATTTATTCGCCTTGGTTAAACGTAACGTTAGAGGAAATAAGCCACTCTTGTGCATGGAATTTTTAAAATAGTTTTGATATACGATACCAGCTTATCGCTTGACTGTCGATGACGGCCTATCTTCATTTATTAATATGGCTTCTAAGATGTTCAACCTAGCTTTATTAACCTCTTTTCTTTTAATAATGGTGTTATCAACGAGCATATCTCTCGTCAGGTTAATATTATGTGCACTCTTCATATGGTTCTTTGGCCCTCCGCTCTGTAGATGCATAGTTGACCGTCTCGAAAGTGTGGTAGTTATCAGGCCAATATATTTAGAATTATTATAAAGCTTACAGTCTTTATTGGGGCAGGTGAACTCGTAAACTATGTTGGTTGACTTGAGATTCGAGGAGTTTGGGCAGATAACTCTAAATATATTGTCATGAAAACTACCACACTTTCGAGATGGTTAACTATACATCTACAAAGCGGAGGGCCATAGAACCTTATGGAGAGTGTACATAATATTAACTTAACGAGAGATATGCTCGTTGATAACACCATTATTAAAAGAAAAGAGGTTAATAAAGCGAGGCTTAACATTTTAGAAGCCATATTAATAAATGAAGATAAGCCTGCCATCAACAGTCAAGCGATAAGATGGAATCGTACATTAAAACTATTTTAAAAATTCCACGCACAAGAGCGGCGTGTCCTAAATGTTCTTTTGGAACGTACATTGGATGCAGGGAACGTCTTCTCAATGTTCGCATTGATGCTCACAATGGGGTCAGTTACAGAACAGGAATGGATCTCTCAGTAAAAGAAAACTCTGTTGTCCGATCTTATTACTATTCATGTAAAATACCTATAAATTATAATCAATTTAAAATATTATCGGCATCAAAATCTAAATCTGACCTTAAAATAATTGCTTCCCTTTTAATTAAATATAATCAGCCTCAGTTAAATAAGTACTCTACTTCCACACCGTTATATATTGCCTGATTAATTTCGTTTTAATTTTTTTTAACTAGTCACCATGAATTAATTACCACTTAAACAACCAACTAGCTAATATTTTTTTTTTATTGTTTATCGACCAACCAACTACATAGATCAGAGAACCAACTGGTAGTATAATTTTTAAATTTCATTCATTCAGCTCTCAGCTTTCTCCGAATCAGGTAACAAATTTTAGTCTATTTATTGAGGTTTTTCCTTTTCTTCTAATTCTAGCCTAATTAATTTCGTTTGAATTTATTTATTTTTTATCTTGATATACAGATTTTTGTCTTTTATATTGCATTTTTATAGTTTTCCTTTTGTTTACATCCTGGTACATTTTTAGCCTAAAGCCATTAATTATCATTGTTCTCATAATTGTTAAGCAATTGTTCTTATATAAATCTGTAATATTCTAGCCTAGAAGATGGGTCCAGAGCCCGAAACTTTGGCAATATATATATATATATATATATATATATATATATATATATATATATATATATATATATATATATATATATATTAACTTTTACATATCCTATAAAAGTCATTCCAAAATTTACATTTAATACTTCATATATCTCTTACGTCACTCCCTCGTTGTATACCAATTTGTCGTGACATTCGCTATGTTCCTGGCTCCTTAACGTCATACCGGACGCACTTTCTTGCATTTCCGCGAGTTTGGGCCCAAAACTCTCTCACACTACGCCAATCAATCACGCGACAATAACGCTGGCACAGGAACAGCATGAATACACAAAATATTGCGTCACTTTTCTCAACTCGTTGTTCGCGAGGTCGAATTACCAGACAGACCTTCCGGGCGCATCCTGGTCGACAATTCATTTCTTGACTGTCCTCGTCCTCTCATTCCTTTCGTTTACTGTTGGCATATTTTTGACCAAATTCACGGTTTTTCACATCCTGGTATCAATGAAACACGCAAGCTCGTCTCACAACGCTTTGTGTGGCCAGGTATGAATAACGACGTGGCCAATTAGACTTGCTCATGCCTGGCATGCCAGCATGCCAAAGTCCATCGACACACGAAAACTCATCTGGTCCCTTTTCCTCTTCCTTCGCCACGTTTTGACGCCGTTCACGTTGATTTAATATTTCCTCTTCCTTACTCCCATGGTTGCAGTTATCTTCTCACCATGATCGATCGTCTTTCTCGTTGGCTAGAGGCAGTTCCTATCCCGGACATCAGAGCCTCCACCGTCACTAGAGCTTTCGCCTCAGGATAGGTTTCTCGTTTTGGTGTTCCGTCCACGATCATGACTGTGCGTAGTAGCTAATTTGAAGCCCGCCAATGGGATGCACACATGCCAGTGCTTGGCTCTTTTCACCTATGTAACACCTCGTACCATCCTCAGAGCAGCGACGCAGTTGAATGTCTACACAGAACCCTCAAAGCAAGCTTACGCTCGAAAGATCTCAACATCACTTGGGTGGACAAGCTACCTTTGATTCTCCTGGGTATTCGCTCGTCCTTGATAAATGATTCGATGTGTTCTGAGGCTGAACTTGTGTATGGTACTCAACTTCGTTTTTCTAGTCAATTCTTTTTTTTTCTTCTGAAAAACCTCTACCTTCTCACCTAGAACCTGGTCTTATGTACACAATTTTGTACGGGTAATCGCTGAGGTTAAGCCAACCACCCCTAGAATGCCCACTAATCACAAAAGCTGCGTGCTGAATTTGATAACAAGATGTTTCCATGTTTTTATCCGTCGCGATTCAACTCGCTCTTCCTTGCAAACTCTCTATGTTGGACCCTTTCTCGTCATTTCTAGGAAGCTGAAGTTCTTCGTCCTTAAGCTTGGTACTAAGCAAGATACTGTTTTCATAAACCGCTTGAAACCTGCCTTTATAACCATTTATGTATGGTCCAGAAAGTCCCCAAAATAACCTTCAAACCACTCTTCTAATGATCCCTGCTACACTAGGGCTGGTCATACTTTGAGGCAACCATAAATTTTCATAAAATCCTTTAATGAGGGTAACTTAAATGATAGATTTTCGGGTGTAGACTTTGAAAAAGAACCTTATTTATACAATTGCTCCTACCTACATCAATTTCCATTTAAATAAAAGTAAATTTTTCCCTTTCGTCACGAGCTTATGTAACCTATTTTTATTTAATACAAGTACACACAAACACAAAGTAATCTCAAATTTACATTATTCGGTGATAGAATTGTATGCAAAGCTCCACATATAGCTGCATGGGTAACTTTGGGTCATATTCAAACGTTAAACTTCACCAGAGTACACAAATCTTGCTTTGACTCATTCCTGGACATCAGACGTCTACTTGTCTCTTGTGTCCTGATTTCTCTATACCTCTTTTCATGTGAGAAATACTTTGAAGAAGACAGCCTCAGTCACCATTCTTACAACCCTTTCAATGCTCTGTGTGTGACAAGGCCAGTCAGGTACTTTCATAGGAGAGGCAATGTAGTTTTCAATTCAGAAGTATTTAAAGAGCAAGTGAGAGGTAGCTCAGAGACATCCTCTGACGAATTTATCAGATCTCCTATCCTGGTAGCATCACAATTGATGTCTGGTGTCCTTCTAAGCCTTACAAAGGAGTCTTCCAGTTGAGTATCTGGGTCCCCTTCTTCCCTGATGGCCTGGATTCTTTTCACCCTTTCATCTCTCTCTGCCTGATCTTCAGAGCATAGGAGGGTTTGGAGGATGACTTCACAGTATGCATACCAACTTGATCTCTTAACGGTTAGCACAATAATATCCAACACGTACTTCCTCTGACACTTAAGGCAGTGAAGTTGATAAAGAATGTGCCTAGGCTCCTCGGTCCAAGAGTGCTTAATCTTAACGTTAAACCAGCATGGGTAATATACAGCAGTGATTAACTCAACAATTAGTCGTAGATTCTTAAAGGCTTTTCATTTGAGCTCATGCTTTGACACTCACAGCCGAAGAGGTCTGCCGGCTGTGGTCAGCCAGCAACTGTGGTTTACTGGTCATATTTTCAATAGAGAAAGCCCTTTAGGAAGCACTCCATCTCTGATTGCCGATACAGTTATATAGCCGTAGTGTTGATCAGTGGAAAGATCTTGCACCACTTCCTGAGGTATCTTGGTAAGAGGAAGACCGAAAGATATTTGAGTGAAATTTGGGTTAATATCCAAGTCTGTAACAGAGTCAAGGAGCTTTCCTATTGGTCAGGAATATATGTTGTCAGATAGTGTTGGGCCATCCAGGTTGATAATTAGATGACGGAGAAGGAGTTTCCCAATGCGCAGGTTACAGACCAACCAAACAAGCTTTCTGCCCAAATGGAGCTCCATTTTTCGCATTACTCCAAAATTTACATCTGTGTTTACATTCGTGGAGTCTCCTCCAAGGGCCATTAAGCTTTTATCCAAACTCCTTTCCCTCAGCCATCGAAACATAGCCTAAACGATCTTCTCTGCATGTGATTCTTCTTTTGTAGCCTTTTCTGGTCCAAAGTGGAAAAGATAATTGATCCCAGGCTCAGTGATGACAGTGTAATGCTTCTCTTTTTTATTTTGCTGGAAACAATTTTTCACTTCCCTCTTCCTCCATCAATAAAATTTGTCACATCAATTCGTCTCAAATCCTTCCTTAAGTTTTCCTTAAACTCATGTTCAATAACTGTCATTAGCTTTTCTTGTGCTCTCTTAACTTTATTCTTATCAATTACTTTACTTGTATCTTCCTCAGTAATAAATCCAGCATCTATTAAAGCTGATGTTGCTATAGCTGCAGTTGGTCTCAATCCGACACCATACCTTATACTAGCAAGAGCAATATTTGGAATTTCATCATAATTCTTTCTTTTCCTGGTGGAAGATTCCGACTCTTGGACAGCTTAAAAATTTACTTCATCAACCAAACTGTTGTCTCCATTGGAATTCTCTGCCTCCAGATTTCCACTTGCCAAAAAATGCTTGATTTCTTTTCTTGCTGCTTTTCCTGCTAAAACATCGCTTTCCTCCTTACTTTTTCCCTTTATTTCTGCTATCCTTTCTTTTTATTTCCTTTCTAAAGCTCTTAATTTTCTATTATGCTCTGGAATATCAGGATCCCCAATTTGAAAGGTACTTTTACTTCCAACCTTCTCCTTTTGTCCTTTAATAAAGGTCAGTTCCTTAGTAGGTATTTTTTTCTCTTTGCAACGACAACAGTTAATGTGAGCTTCAATCTCACAGCCATTACAACCTACTTCTCCACAACTGGAAATTTGACATTTGCATGTCAATATATCAAATAACTTATCTAGTTTTGCAATGAACCTCTCTTTTACTTCATTTTTTTTTATTTACCAAGGGAAACTTTTACTGGCTCCTTCCACACCTCCTTAAGCTTTGATATTATTGTGACCTTTTGATTTACAACAGGTGGTTTGAAGAGAGCATTAGCTTTGGTCCACTGATTAATCCAGCCCTGATACATGTCTTTTACCAGCTTGCTACTTCATAATTTCTCCGGTCATCTTCACTTTGCTCCCTCAGGTAGATGCCATACCTCAAAATATCTCTTATTATTAGTAACTCAGACACCATCGGCTTTTACCCAGTCCCAACAAAATTAGTCAGATGAGAACTTGATTTGGACCTTGTCTTGATTTTTGCCATTGTCACACTAATCGCAGGTATATCTGCAAATGAAAAGATGGAACTTAGATTAAGAAATAATCTGTACCAAATAATTATATGTTATTCTAAAATGATCCACAGACTTCACTAGCATTCAAATAAAATTTAAATGCTGTATAAACAGTTACCAATTACAGTAATTACCAGAACTGGCAACACTACTGGAATATTGCCTTCCACTGAGTAATAAGTACTGGCTACTTGCAATTTTAGAGTTAGACCAAACTAAATTAAGGGTCATATTTAACAAGTCTCCTACTTCTCATATCTCTCTAATACATTTTTTTAGACAAATATCTTTCAGACTACATAAATGTATTAGTGATAGAAAACGGTAAACTTGATCTTTTATGGGTAACTAAAATAATAGTAAAATATAGTAAATGACCCAGAACTAACAATATTTCAACTTCAAATTGATGTAGGTTAGATCAATCAGAATTTAACTTTTCTGACAAAAGTATGTTTTTTTCGCCAATATTCATCATTTGAATACGCCTCATCACCAGTTTCATAAAATCTAGAGT
The DNA here is from genome assembly GCA_963969495.1 of Ceratothoa steindachneri. NCBI lineage: Eukaryota > Metazoa > Arthropoda > Malacostraca > Isopoda > Cymothoidae > Ceratothoa > Ceratothoa steindachneri. The sequence continues at coordinate 34,145,803 of OZ018329.1, forward strand.
ATGACTCGCTCTACTGCTACACAACCTTCCCCTTCCGTTTTGCTGCCGCCGCCTCTTGTGTTGCAAGAACCTTCGTCGGCAACGGTGGTCTGTCATGAGCAAAGCTCTCCACTACTGGCCATCCCATCAGCGGAAAACCGGACTCAAGACTCACACGTCGGAAGGAACCAAGAAGCGGATCACCTTCACTCCGTCAACCTCCACTCGTGTCGCTGCCACAACAAATAAATGTCTCAGTACTCATAGTCAAACCACTGGCACTGTGGCACGCTCCTCCGGTCGCGTTGTAAGGGGGCCTCGTCGTTATCAGAACTACAAGTTTATATTAAAAGAGGTAGGAAGTATTTGTAGCACTGTACCATATTCTTATAATCTGCAGTACTCCAAATATAAACAATTATATCCCTTATTAACAAATGAACTCGAGAGGAGTAATGAGTCAACCATTATGTATATATATATCAGAGGCAATTCCAGGTCATCAGCGTCACTCGGGCTCATCACAGATTTCGGATAAGACACATGTATAAAAGAAGGTAAGAGATGTAATGCACACCGAAAAATGATATGTGCACTGATAATTTAACAATAAGACAGAAATATAGTTTTAATATAAAAATTAATCCCTTCATTTATGTATAAACTCCAGTTATGAAGGAGTCGGCCTGCCTGCTCCAAGAATTTTACGTTTATCCCCAATATTTCTAGCCGCGAATGGCTTATTTTTTAATATCTAGAACTATGTCTTTCTCCATTTCTAAGTTAAGGGTAAGAATAAAGCAACCCTGCAAAACACAACTGATCTTTATACACAGAGGCACAGAATAACAGCAATCAAATAACGACAGCGGCGTTCACAACAAACATTAGCCAGAGCCTGATCTGACTGTCGCCTGTAGTGTACTCTTGACAAGAGATGCCAGTTAGTCTTTTACACTTACCAGGCTCGTTCGTATTAGCCCGAGTTGCTGCCTAATTTTTCGTTCCTTTAAGAATATTGTAAAACGGAAACCTGTCATAGATTGGAATTTAAATCCTAATATCTATAGAAATCTATTGTTTGAAAAAAACATTAAATTCTACGATTATAGACAATAACTCGGGCTGTAATTTCTGAGCCCGAGTCAAGCACGCGTGAAAGATGTCGAGAGAACGACTGCTAAGAATGATATCTTTTGACACATGGCACCTCTAAGACGACCGCGAGACGCTGAACGAAAATATATTAACTGCCACCAAGCTCAATAAAAGGAGCCCGAATTATTGGCTGCAATTATTTACTTGAAGTCATTGTTGGCAAAAAATAAATCAGCTTGCAAATACACGTTCACTTTACAAAATTTATACTCGGGCCAAGTCCGAATAGCCCGAGTCACGGAGTCGCAACTGATATATATATATATATATATATATATATATATATATATATATATATATATATATATATATATATATATATATATATGGAAAATTACAACAGATGATGCGTTAAGTATATAGCACAAAATGATACCATCCGCTTCTTATAGCTCACTGGAGAACGCCCTAGTTGCCACCAGGAAAGATCAAGTTTCAGTTAGTCATTTCTAGTCAACTCCCAAAAGGTGATTCGAATACCAACCTTATATTTAAGATCTCTTGCTTTTTTGAGGAGAAAACGGGGAATTAAACATAATTTCTTGGGTATCTATGCTAATCACCTTTTGACAAATATGGAAAATTACAAGAGATGGTGCGGTAAGTATATGGCACAAAATGACACCACCCGCTTCTTATATCCCCACTTGAAAAGCACAATTGCTTATCCGCAGTCACGTCCCATTGCTTTGCCCCGACATATGATATAACGTGAGTTGAGCTAAAAGTTTTAGCGAGAGCCAGCGACAAGAAGAACCGGGCATTCTTGGAAGCCTAGATATCCGACGACGACTGCATAAATAGACACATTGGGTCAATCTCTATCCTAACTTTCATATATGTCATTACGTTTGTTCAAATTTAATTGATCCTTCTGTCCTTTACTCTTACTTAAGAGGCTCTACCACATTCCCAATACTCATGCCTCCTTTACTGCATTTACTTCCTTGTACGCCTGAATGGTCCTTTGCAAGATATGGCCAACTACTTTGCCGTCCGCACAACGGCTATCAGTAAAGTGGCCTTGTGCCAGTCTGGCCATTCAGATTTTAAATCTCCAGCTAAAACAACAACCTGGATAGAATTCTCCGCGACCATCTCACAGCTATAAGACCTTACGTGGTAATCAACAAATACGAAGGGACCGAATTCGAACTGGAGGCTGGACTCCCGCAAAGAGAGCTGCCTCAGCTTCACGTTCTACTCCATCGAAATAGCGGATCTACCTCCACTAAGAATAACTATGTCTTAACATCGAATTCGCTGACGAAAAACCCCAACTAGTGGTCACTGAGTACAGAAATGAAAACTTTCAGTAGGGGATGACAGCCATTGAAATCAAAAAAATAAAATTATACGAAAGAAACTGAAAAATAAAAACAAACCGACAAAGATTTACTATACTCCTAATTTCCAAACAAAAGATAGCTAATATCGAGATATAAGACAAACTCTACTGATATTATTCCGAAGGCAAACTACTCGAACTAAACAGTTTTGCTTGGTCACCACATTGAGGCGTCTATTGTCAGTTATCATTGAATACTGACCTCGCTCCTTTGGCAATATTATGTAGAGGCTGGCCCAATCACTAATTGTTGGTTCAGTAAATCCATTTTCGACAAGAAACGTCACCTCTCGACGCAGCCGTTCGCAATTTTCGGGGCTGGATTTGTAGGAAGCTTGCCTCACTGGGTTAGTTTGATTTTACACTGTTATGTCGTGACATAAAACTTTTGAGGGTCGTGGCACCTATTAAAATAAACTTCGATGTTCGCGTAAAATACCTATGGCATCCTGCTGGAGCTTACTAAGATCTATTACAAGTTCTGTAAAGCTGTTTCGTTGTCCGTTTAGTATCAGAGATCCCGGCAGTCGACTCAAACTCTCATTTTTATAAATTCGTTTCCTCTTCCAGCTCTTCTCCTTCTTTATTGTGGCTAAGGTGCTTCCTAACATCCTCCACCCTATCGCGTGAGGGACCAATAGGTCACTTGTTATTGGCCTATAGGTTATTGGTTAGCAATCTACCAGGGGTTAGTTAGTTGTTAGTGGTCAGGAACCGGCTGACTATATGTTCACCGGTGGAGGTCGATTTTGCGGTTTCCCATCCAAGTCCTAACAAGGCCCAATGCTGCTTAACTTCGACGTAACGTTATTGGGGAACTCAGTTATCCGGCTCTGACCTTGGGCTGACTCCAATTTGGTGGTAAGATTATGTTCTCGCTTGTTTTTAGTGATGTAGGCTGAGTAAGAGGACCGGTTGGATTATCCGCAGGAAAAGGAATCTCAGAAGACGGATTCAAGGACTCTTTATTGGGTGGTTAACTCAGTAGGTTTAGACGTAATAAATTTGATTGAACTTATGTCGTGTATTTGAGGCAGGCTTACTAATGTTTGAGTCTATTTCGACTGACTGTTACCTGGGGTCTACCCAAGACGATATATAATGTATCGAAAACAGTGGGTGTGGCCCACTGTTAGCTAATGATACTGTTTGGGCAGAGCTTACTCGACTGAATGTTTATTTGTGTGTGCACGGGGATAGGAAAAAAATCTTTATCTCAAATTTCAAGAATAAGATTTCGTCTTTCGCAGCTCTTTGGTAGTAAATAAAGTTGCGCATCTTTCATTTTTTCAGCTCGGTATCAGTGACTTCACCTGTTTGGGCGTTTATTTGTACAGCTGTGGCATGGGCACGTGTAAGTGTATATGCATGAGAGTGTGTAAGTTTTTGAGCGTGTATGCGTGTGAAAGATTCTCGAGTTCATTTTTGCCTAGCCTTACTCCAACAGTATATATTATTATTTACATGATCCAATCTATATTATTATTTACATGACAAAAATGTTATATATTGTTATTAACATGAAAAAATGTTATATATTATTATTTATAGGAAAAAATGTATATATTTTTAGATTAATTCATGTGCATAATTATGTACGTGCCCATTTCAAGCATTATAGACTTATATGACGCTCATCAGGGAGGCTTCATTGTCAATCATATTACCCCTTGCAATGTGGCACTACAGACTCTCCACAGTCGTTTCAATTAAGTTTACACTTTTACAATCAATTGTATCCAAATACTCCTTCAGCAAATTATGTAATGTGGCACACTGTTGTTTTATTCCTCTTATCGGGTGTACTGTTTAAATAATTCTCTGAAATAACCCTGGCCTTTACAACATAGGGACACGAGAATCTTGCTTGGAAGGGGCTACGAAGTATAGGAAAAAGCTCTGAGACCCTCTCTCCAGGCCTGAACTCTTGTAGATAGAGAGGAATAGGAAAAGGGGCAAAGAAAAAATAATAGCGTAGGCAAGTTGCGAACAGCTTCCCGCGTCGCTGGACCACTGTTAGCCAGCGGCGAATCCACTCTGCCATCCTGAGTCTCAAAAAAGACTCATTCAAACGAAGCTTTTAAGCCGCTTGCCTGCACTTCTCGTACGCTATACTCTCTATAAACAGCTTTCCTGCGAAATTCTGGAGCAAACTTTCCTGCAAAATTCTCAGAGGCACCCTAACATGGTCTCCATATATCAATTCAAATGAAGTAAAACCGGTACTCGCATTATATATATCTCTCAAAGTAAAAATTAAATAAGGTAACTCTTCATCCCACTGGGAGGAATTCCCAACACTATAGGCTCTAATTACATTTTTCAAGGTCGAATGACAACATACTTTAGCCCCGAGTGTTTCATGATGATAATGAGTAGAAGTTTTTAAAGTGACATCCTAGAATGCTTGCAACTTACAAAAATATTTTAGAAGTGAAATAAATACCCAGGTCAGTCCATATCACCTTGGGAAAATAACTATACGTACTCTTATAATTTGCTCTCATAAGAGGAAATGCGAAATGCGCTTTCACACATGATCGTTAGAAAATACTCTATTCCATCCTTAATCCTAGGGATCGGACCCACTATATCTAAGAAGATCGATGAAAATGGCTCTCTATGTATCGAAATGTGTTTCAAAGGCAGGTGTTTTATTTTCTCATCTGCTCTTTTCCTGCATTTGACTTACATAGCAAGTCTGAGTTATCTCCTTTACTTCTTTCCTTATTTTCAGGCCTAAAACAATATTTTATTATGCGATAATAGGTCTTATTCACTCCTGAATGATCACCCATACCGTTATGAACTAAGTCCAGTACCTTGCTTCTATACTCCTGGAAACTACTTTCGGATTATCTCTCCCCACCTTTCGTCCTGGAACATTGTACCTACGCCTCAGTATTCCTTTGTTGAAAAATATTTAGAATCTAACTTATTTTTTGCCATATCGAAAAACTTTCCAAAGGTATTATTAACCCATTGTCTGTCCAATAAGGTACGTTTGCTCCTCAACGGACTCCAAATGTCTGTTTTGTTATCCATTTGTCGGCTAAGAACAAGGATTTGTAGGAGACTCAGTTATGGACAGGGCTCCAAACAATTGCGACATAAATCGAATAGAAAACTTATGGACCATCCTGGAGAGATATGTTTACGGAAATAGCAAGCAATTAACCACAAAATGGCCTAATAGAAGCCATCCAAGATGCCGCAGAGAATGTTTCTGCTGATTGCATACCAATTTTGACATCATCAGTAGACAGCAGATTGTTAAAATTATTCAGAAGGGTTCCATTGTTCAGGAGCTCTTAAACAGTTCTTTTCCTCAGCGAGAATAACCCCACCCGACCTTTGGGTTACCCTTGAATGGAATAGATCTACGGGAGCACAACCCCGAATGAAAAAGCTGTGTTGGGGTCTCACATCGGGTTGCTTTCTACAAACCGGATGTCCGGCAGACCTCTGCAACCTCTCACAGTCGATGGTCGTCCTGATTAACTCTTGCCACCATCAATTTTGTGTGAGGCTAAGCTGTGGGGATAGGCCCAGCGCAAGCCCTTCTCCACATAAATCCACTCACTGCGCAAGCACAGCTTTATTCATCCTTCATCTTTTTCTTTTCTCATCTCTTTCACTCTCTCTCTTTCATTCAACCATCCCCTTCACACACTCATCCCTTCATTAACCCTCTATCACCATAGCCATAAATTCATCTCAATTTTCATCGAGTGAAGCTTTGCGAGCAACTAGCAGTCTATATATACTCAACGCGAAGTATTAAATTTTGGAGCGACTAGACTTGGTGAATTTAAAAATGGGTTCCGTAAACGCAAATGCGGGTATGACAATACTTAATGACAATTATAATGCTTAATTCTTAACTCTCTATTCCTCTCATTGCCCGCCTATATATACAGTTTCATTTCCAGGGGAGCGTGGCCTAGATTCGAGTCCGGGTTAAATCTGTCGTCGGGACTCATTAGTTCCCTGCCCTAAGGGCGTAATCTTTCACGGCTGTCTATTACAATTTTACAGAACCGTGCTATAATTTCCTTTGGTTGGACTTTGTGTTTACTCAGGTGTTCCGTAGACTTCCGTATTCTGATAATTTTATCTCGAGATGTTAATTGTTTGTTTATTCGTTTCCTCTTGTTGACGTAGGTACTTGACTTTTTATCCCTTTTCTAGCGTTTGCCCTTTTTGTATTTCCGGATATTTAAGGATTGCACTGATCAAGCTTATTGACATTCCAAATGGTTTCATCGCTATATGCGATGAGACCAAGGACATAGACCGGCTCCTATCTGATGAAGGGGCCGAAGTGCTAAGGGAGATGGACTTGGAAGCCAAAACTCCACCAGCGATGTCTGCAAACAGGAGTATTATCTGCCGAAAGGTGGAGAGCTGGGTGGGAGAGAAATCCCCCGCGGACATAAAAGGCGAGGTGGAAAGGAACCATACATAGGCTAAGGTCAGGAAAGTCATCAAATTTCGTGACCATACCCATGTCTTCAAGGTGACCTTTCAAACTACTGAAATGGCTCACAAGGCGTCAACGGAGGGACTCCTCATTTTTAATATGAGGATCCCAGGCAGCAATATAGAACACGAGAGATACCACAGCGTCCAGAGGTGCTTCGTCTGTTATGCTTTAGAGAACCACACAACCGTCAATTGCCCCCAAAAGGGAACAATTTGGTGCAGCGAATGCGCCACACAGGGTTATCGATATGACGCTGTAGCGGGCCGAAAATCTAGACTAACCCCCAATCGATCCAACCCGCTTTCTACACTGATCCGGACGTGAGAAATCGAAGGAGAATGAAACGGATTGTATATACAGTCCCTTTACTTACAAAAAAAATACAATATTCACATAAATATGGGGTAAATATTCACACAATAGAGAGGGGGCGATTATATTGGAGATCTCGTTACTATTCACAAAAAATACAGCTAAAGTTTCGTATATATATGAAAAAAATAAAATAAATAAGTCCCACTTATTTATATTATTAATCGATCCTAAGAACAATTAAAAAAATCAAACAAGCAACCCCAAAAGATCCGGACTACAACAGTCAATATATAGTTAACAAAAAAAAAGAAAAAGAAGGCCTCACGTGGTACAAAGAGGGTGGGGGACGTCCAGCCACCAGAGACTCGAGTGAGCAAAATGCCTATGACTTCCTAACAATTGGCACCTCTGCGCTTGATGGAAGTGAAGTGATCTTATCACTCTTGCGTGGCTATTCTAAGCCCTCTTTCCTTAATAACACTAATAATATTTTGTTTGCTATATAAAGATATATGACCTAAGTCCTTTCCACAATATGGCGCCTGGAAAGAAAAAAAAACATCTTATAATAACATTCTAATCAATAAAAAACAAACAAACAAAAAAAACAAACCCATTCCCACTCACACACACATTCTTACAGAGGGAGGGAGAGGGTATTGAGAAAAGGGGTGGGAGAATGGCCCTTTTTACACACACTCACATTCGCTCCACCACACCCCTCCTTCCTTAAGCCATTCGACCACAGTCACTCACAATACACTCAATCCTTACTCACAGTACCTTTTATACTCAATCACATCCTTCTGCACCCATTCACACTCGTCTACTGGTCCCTGGCTACGCGTAGCAATCAGTCGGAGTTGTTCATCAGTCTTCCTGTCAGTCTCATCGTCACTATTAATCTTCTCGTCAACCATACTCTTAGCCCTCATTACCAGTTCTCCCATCTCACGACAGAATTCTTTCATACTCTTCCGTTCAGAACCTTCACTCTTCATACCCCGATTCATCAGCTCCTCACTCACAGCTCTCATCCAACTCAAGGTACACTCTTGCGAAACAGACACGTCACTCATATTCCCTGTATTCTCAACAGGCATACCAGAAACCCCTTCGACTGGTTACCACCAGAAACCTGAAAAATCAGCCACTTCATCATTCACTACATCAAACTCACCCCTAGCATAACCATTCATTAAACCCGAAAAATCAGCCACACTAGGTTCATTCAGCCCAAACACACTATAATTCATACCGTTCCCAAAACCAGAAAAATCAGGCACAGGCAGCTCACTCACTCGTCTACTTATACCAGCCAAATCACTCACTTGTTTACGCAAAAACTCAATCTCTCTTTCAAGAACCCCCATACCAGAAGCACACTGCTCGGACTTACTTTCATTCGTACTTACATTCTTCCTTTCACTCTTCTTTGTACGCTTTCTACTCCTCGAGACTAAGACTAGCTCTTTCCCAGACAGATCCATACTATCACATTCAATCTCATCATCATGCACTTTACCTCATTATACATCCATTCACATGTCTTTTCATTCGCAACATTCACCCTGATATCCGTGGTATCATCCATACCTACCTCAGTGACAGTGGAGAGGTGTCCTAGTACATCTCCGACTTGGATACACCTCACCTGCCCTTTCACACTGGGGTCTACCTGCACATATACAAAAGGATGATTCATTCTCATCAAGCCATCAAACACACAAGCAACATGCTTTACCTTATAACACGCATCCTTTCCAACGATTATCACAGTGTTCTCACCCACATTCAAACTAACATCCTTACTCCAACTCACTCTAACAGACACCCTTTCACCCTTCACAAGCCTTACATTCTCCATAGTAGTCACCTCAATACCAGTAAACACTCTCCTCAAAACACTACCATCTTTCCCTACATATAACTTATACACCCCATTTTTACCAATCTTTTTCTCAATCTGATCACTTGCAGGATGCACAACCATACGATTCATTTTCATAAAATCATAGCCTAAAATCACACCATACTCACTACTCACCTTATCAATCACCGAGAATTCACATTCATTCATCAACATACCATGTATTCGAACAGCTGACCTTATCATTCCAATCACAGGCACTCTCCTATTACCAATACCTACCAAACTACCCTTGCACTCAGACAGGAGGGCTTTCTCGCTAACCTTGTCATACACATCTTTATACACCAAGCTCGCCTTGCATCCAAAATATATTAAAGCCAAACACTCAATCCCATTCAATTCTACCTTCACACTCAAACACTCATACTTCCTACCAGACAGCATTTTCACACTAGACAGACTTACCAACGCACTCATGCACCCAGAGGATACTTTACCAGGTACCCTCTTACGATTCAGTTTACCGCTTCAGACTTTCCATTCACACCTTGCGCTCTCAGTCTAATCCAACACTTTTCACTCGAATGTCTTTCCATCGCACAATAGCTACATACATTCCTCTGGTCACGACACATCCTCGCATAATGAACAGCCTTTCCACAATTACCACAAGCATACTTCACACTTCCCCCATCAGTTGCTCCACCATTTAACCTCGGACAATCTTTCTTCAAATGGCCTATTTCTTTACACTCGAAGCACTCTTTCACACTTTTCTGGCAATCCTTTATCATAGGCCCTTTTTTACCACAACCAAAACATGCACCAGACGTCCACCTACATTCTGCCAACATATGACCTTTCCTTCCAACCGATGACATTCCACAATCTTTCTCCCACCATTCGATCTCTCGTTTGCTGGGACATACCTCGGTTTCTCTCTCATATATCCGTTCCCACGCTTGAAATTCATCTGCCCCCTTCCATTCGGCCACCCTCCATTTTCCCATCCATTCTGCCGGCCTAGGAAGTTTGACATCACTCCAGCTGGTGCAGCCTTCAAGGCATCTCTGTAGCTGACAAACTGCTGGGGTGGATGAAAGCTCCTGGGCTTCTTACCCCCAATATTCACACTGTACCATCCATCCTCTTCTAATTCGCTTTCATCATCAAATCATCCATCTTCTAACAGCTCCAACACATCCTTCCACATCAACCGTTCACCTGACAGTCTCATTCTCTCCTTTCTCTTTCCACTCAGCCATTCACTCACCTTTAGCGGGATCGTGTCCAAAAACTTCCTCATCAGTGGTTTACACTTGCACACCTTGCACCTTTCGCTTTTGACACCTTTCACACGTAGTTGCAACATCATTCACAACAGTTCTCAGAAACGGATGGAACACACGCTCCTTCATACGTTGGTCAACCTGCTTCTGTCTCTCGTCCATTTCTTTCCTCATCCCGTCTGTCTTCTCATCCAGATTTGCTTCGTATGTTATGCTTTAGAGAACCACACAACCGCCAATTGCCCCCCAAAGGGAACAATTTGGTGCAGCGAATGAGCCACACAGGGTCATCGATATGACGCCTGCAATAGCACTGACAAAAAGTGTATGAACTGTAAGGGACCCCATCGAACGATGGCCCTTAACTGCCCAAAGAGAAAGGAAATCATAAAAAATAAAAGATAAAGAAAAGAAGAAGAAAAATAATACCTATGCAAGCATTGTGAAGAGAAGTGAAGGGATGGCCTCAGCAATGGCAACTCCCTCACCGATGGTCTTCACAAACGACCTAAGTGCAAAGATACTGATCTGCATAACACATGCAAACGTGGCAAATGCGGTAAAACCTGGATGCTACAACTAGGTTTTAACGCGCTATTAAAGGCTAATAACCTGCCATCCATCATCGTGCCTGATGACCCAGAATGCTCCAGGTCATTCAAGGATAGCGTTATTAGAAATAGTAACAACGACGAAAAAAGCCACTGGACTGAAAGAGGTCATTGAATCTCCCACATCAGAGGAATCCGAAGAAGAGGACGAGAATAATGACAATGAGGAACAAGAATCCACATCTTCGGATAGTGACGAGGGCCCATGCACTCGCACAAGAGCGACGAAGAGTCGGTCAAAGACTCCTAGTCCTCCCCCGAAGAACGAAAAGCCTGGGCACTCCAGACCCGCCCCACAGGCCAAGAAAAGCAAAAAGACGAAGAAGAAACACAAGTAAATACATCTCACAATGGAACGGAACTCACTAAGAATCATGGAAATTAATACCAACGGCTGGACAGCGAAAAGAACTCTCTACAAAAATTTGTTCAGAGAGATTGATGCAGATGTCATCTTGATTTCTGAACATGGGATTGACACTCGTAGCTCCGAAATGAAGATCTGGAACTACGACGTGTTAATCACGAATTACTATCAAGAGCGGTACGACGGTGCCGCCATCGCCATCAAAAGAGGGATCAAGTAAAAACCAATAAGAAACCTGGAAGAATCCTATCTTGCAATAGAGGTTGAACTCGATATAGGAAAGCTGGTCATCGTCACCGGGTACCAGCCGCCGAGACGAGAATATTTGCCAATCCATTCTCTCTCTGGCCTATTTGGCAGAAGGACCCCCACCATATTATTGGAAAATCTTAATGCCAGATGTCGGGAATCTGGGTACAGGACCTTCAATGGAAATTGAAGGTGCCTGGATACTATGTTGGACCGAAATATGGTCCATAGAATAGGCCCAGACTTCCCAACCTATACTCGAGGAAGAAGTGCCACAAAACCAGACATTTGTCTGGCTAATCGTCAGCTGCCGTTCAATTACTACATGGAACCAGTCCAGGTACCATGTAGTGATCATATAGGGATCCTACTTACCATCAACAGGAACCCTATACAAGTCCCAGCTCCAGTCAGAAAAGACTACAGGAGAGCAAACTGGGCACGGTACGCGTGTCTCCTCGAGGCCTATCGTTCACCAAATCTGGACGAGGTAATTCTCGAGGAGATAGACGAGGCACTCAACGACCTCAACGAACATCTTATGAATGCAGATAGGGCTTGCATCCACAAAACCCAGTATAAAACCATCTCCTCATACAGGTGGACTGGGTACATGAAAGAACTCTTCAGAGAATTGAGAGTCATGTACGAGTTAAATATCATAAATGCATCAGTTAACTCGCTACAACGAAGTAGAGAGATCAAGGAAGAGCTCAACCAGTTGATCCTCGAACAACACCTGAGACAATGGGACGATGCGATCGAGAGCCTCGATCAATGGAAATCCAAAAAGAAGATGGATCCATTGAAACAGAAGAGAGAAACATCGAAGTAATACTCCGGCGTTATTGGGAAAAAATCTTCTGCATATCAGAAAAAGAAAACAAAGATTTTGATATAGAGTTCGAAAATAACATCGTAGACGAGCTTAACACGGAAATACACGGAACACATCCTCACCAACAGGTAGATAGAATGCGTGATGGAGACACCGAGATCACCGAAGAAGAGATCCTTGGCGCACTCCGCTCATTCCGACAAAAAGCCACAGGCCAATCGGGGCTTACGAAGGTAAACTTCGAAAAGGCACCAGCCAACATCATCGAAGAAATGAGACGTATTTTTAACGCATGTCTGAATACAGGGTACTTTACAGATGCTTACAAGACGGCAAAGAGGATCTTCTTGCCCAAGTACGGAAAGGACCCAACGTTGAGAGAGAGCTACCGCCAAATTTCACTCCTGGAATTTGGCGGGAAGCTCTTTGAGAAGATCCTCAACGGGAGACTGGTGTCTCACCTGGAAGAAAACTCCCTCTACAACCCATGTCAATTCGGGTTTAGAAAGAAGCGAAGTACGGAAATGGCAATCAATATCATAACGGAAAAGCTTTCCCAAGCCAAACGGGACAGGAGTTATGTGGATATCGTTTGTCGGGATGTATCAAAGGCGCTTGATAAGGTGTGGCAGCGGGGCATGCAGTATAAGATCTTACGGCTGGGTCTAAGTGAAAACTTAGAAAGAACTCTGTGTGACTATGTCATGGAGAGAGCGGCGTATGTCAGTCTAAGGTGCACGGACGGACCAAAGTTTCCGCTCACTGTGGGCCTCCCGCAGGGAGGGTGTCTGTCCCCCATCCTTTACTTGATATACACCGCGGATGTCCCAGCCCCTGTGTACCCCTCTTCCCTCAATATTCAGTACGCCGATGATTTCAGCCAGATAATCATATCTCCATGGAGGAATGCGTCGTGGCAAGCTCGCATGACAGCGATGGAAATCGCGAACCTGAACAACTACGAGGCTCAGTGGAAGATAAGAACAAACCAAGAGAAATTCAAGGTGGTCCCCATTGGACGCACCCTAAGGGCAGACGTGCGTGTAGGGGATACGCGATACCCCTACACCAACGAATGAAATGTACTCGGTATGAAAATCACCTCTAACGGGTACAAGAAGCACGTCGAAGAAAGAATTTCTCGAGCCTCGGCCGCTGTCAGAACTTTATATACATTTAGAAATCTACGTGAAAGCAACAAGAAGAAGATCTACAATGCCCTTGTCAGATCTACGTTGCTTTACCCCACCTCCACCCTCTCATGTGTCTCAAAAACACAAAAGAGGCGACTTCAAGTAGTGCAAAATAAATGCATGTACCTAATCACGGGTACACGCAGGCAAGAAAGAAGACGGCAAGAAGATCTGCACAGAGAGTCGGGGATAATTCCCATTAACAAAGTAATAGAAAAACGGACCCGAAAATTGAATGATCTGGTTAATCGGGAACTGAGTGATGAAATCACACAGATGATTAACCAGAACAGAAGAGCAGACTGTCGCGCCAGATTTCCCAGCTCCGCCAACCGAGTGGCTGGCGGGGACGAAGTGCCGTTCTATACAAAATGTGATGTAATACCTGTAAAGAAGGAGAAGTAAACCGAACAAGACAAGAAACTCAAAACTACAAAAACAAACCACCGATGAAGACACCTTTAAACCAAGATTGTGAAAAAAAACCCGATTACGACAAGAACCCTACCAAAGATGAAGAAACAAAAAGACTAAAACACACACGAATACAAATGATACCAACAACAATAAGCACGCACCTAAAATGTAATAACAAAACACAAACACATAAGCAATGCATAACACACACAAAATTAAACTAAAAATTATTAAGACGAATGGCTTGAACGCCATAAATAATTATTTATAATTATTACAAATCTACAGAAACAACAAAGAATACACGCTACCAAAAAAATAATAAAAGTGATAGGTCTGATCGCCAGCTCTAGGCATCTATTTGCACCCTACCACACTTCTTTCTCTTTTCTCCGCTTTTCTATTTTCTCTATCTACCCACACACCCTATCGTCCTCCCTTACATGCACCCACTTTAAATTAATCAGTAATCAGTAATTCTTCCGAAATGTGGGTTGTATAGGTTGTTTGTGTTAAGATGGTTGATCAACCTTTCGTTAAGGAGCTTTTCTAGGACTTTGCCTAGAAATTCCAGGAGCGAGATAGGACGGAAGCTTTCGACTTGATGTTTAGGTTTGCCCGGTTTTGGCAGGAAGATCATCATTGACATTTTAAATGCTTGGGGAAAGTATCCCATATTTAGGCAGGCATTGAAGATCTTCACTACCGATTCGTGCACATTATCTGGGGCATAAATTAACTGAGCTTAAAATATTCCACTTTGTCCTGGAGCCTTTTGTTTAAATGATCTTAATGCTGTCAGGTATTCATTCATAGTAAATGGCTTTCCTCCCCTCAAGGGATTGTCTCTTTGTTCGTCGACGTTTCTAAACGGTAAAATGAGTTCACGTTGTGTTGCCAGGCTACGTATGATTTCCTCCTCATAGTTTAGGTCGAAATTCTGATTTTCTTCAGGTTCAATAGAATTTTTTTTGTCCAGTGCGTTCGGAAATGCTCTTGTAACTCCTTATTTTGCTCTACTTTCTTGTTCTGAATTTTCAGGCTTATTTCTTCTTTTTGATGTGATCTGCGTAGTTTCCTGAATTGTCTCCAGAATTTCCTTGGATCCTTTTCTATCTCCATCTTACCTATTATGTTATCCCAGAGCCTGCCTGAATTTTCCTTGATGAGGGTGTCTATCCTCCTTCTAATTATGATAATGTTTCTGTACCTTTCGATCGCATGACCCGATACCCTGATTTCATTTATTACATTTTGAAATGCATCCATTTCATCTTGGATCTCTTGGGTCCATCTAGGTACAAGTATGGTTCTGTATTCTATTGTTGTGGTGTGTAAATTATCTGCCTCTCTGATTTTACTGGTGATTAACTCTAGTTGGGTATCTATTTCCTCTTTAGTTTGGTTGTTAAGGAATTCGGTTTCTATTGTGTTTAGGTATTGTTTGAATCCATCCCAGTTTGTTCCGGAGCAAGCGAGGGACGGACACCGCGCTAACAATAATTACCGAAAGAATTGCTACTGCCACTGCGCGAGGCAACAGAGTTGACATTGTGCTTCGTGATGTTGCCAAAGCATTTGACAAAGTGTGGTTGCCTGGCCTAAAGGCCAAAATTTGCGACCTTAACCTGGAAATAAACCTCCGCAAAATACTCTGCAGCTATCTAGATGAGAGGAAAGCGATATTGCAGATAAACGGCAAAACGGGCGATGCAATCAACCTACAAACCGGGGTCCCACAAGGAGGCTGCCTCTCACCTACGCTGTAAACAGGGTATACCAGGGACCTTTCACACCCAACTGATGAAAGTTCGTTGTACATACAATTAGCGGACTATATCACTCAGATAGTCACCAGCGATAGTAAAAACCCCAAGGACATCACCCTAAGAACAAGTATAGAAATTAAAAACCTAAATGATTACGAGAAAAGGAATAAAATAAAAACTAACAAGGATAAGTTCAAACTATTTTCCATGAACAGAAGGAAAAAAGCTGCTGTACGAGTAGATGGAGAGGCATATCCTTTCTCAACAGAAGGACATGTCCTCGGACTAAAAATAACAACGAACGGCTATACAAGTCACCTACCACAAAAAATCATAGAAGCAAAATCTACCTTATCAGCGTTATACAGATTCAGGCAACTTTCAACCAAAAATAAAAGAAAACTATACCTGGCCCTAGTTCAACCCAAGCTCCTATACCCAATTGTACCATTGAATACACTAAGTAACTCCCAAATCAGGAAGATCCAAAGAGTCCAAAATCAAGCCACTAGATTCATAACAAACACAGGAAGACTAGATTACATACCAGCAGAAGAACTACATCGCAGATCTACTATTAAACCCATAAACATAGTAATACAAAAAAGATCAAGAAAGCTGTGGGAAAAGATTAAAAATACGATTCCACAGAATATAATAAACCAAAGCATCGTACAAGAAGACCAAATCCATCGTACGCAATATAAACAACGCTTCAACGGTAGCCTGAAAAAAACGTTAATAAACGTCAACCCAATCTATAGGTAGTAAACCATAATGCAACATCTTGAAAAGACAACCAATTACGACTACCAAGTATACAACCCAAATGAGAATCCCGATGAAGAACTATTATAATTACATAATAGCATTAATAATAATTAAAAAAAATAAAAAAAATACAAAAATAAAAAATAAAATAAAAAACAATGAAATGATACAAACGCTCTACTGAGCAAAAGAAAACAAAGGCTCCAATGCTTAAAATAATAATGTATTACAAAAATATAATAAAATTAAAAGAAAAAACGAAAGCGTTAGCCAGGCAACATGGCACAAATTTCTATCATTTTCACATATCATCCTACACACATTAACACTCACACAACACTTTTATTTCTATCTATCTTATCTCACTCTCTCTGCACATTCTAACTTTATTTATCTTATCTTATCTTATCTTATCTTCAGAACTGAGTCAGTGGAGTGAGTGAGTGGTGTTCCGAGTCATCATGTCTGGTCGTGGCAAAGGAGGAAAGGTTTAGGGAGGTCCGCTAAGACGCCCTCACCAGACACTCTCATATTCGAGCCTCGTGATTCGGAACAAGAATATCCTCTAGAAGAAGACGGTCCATACGTGCACTAAGAGGAGTAAAAAAGCCCGAAGGGGGCCATAGGGCCTCCCAACCGGGACTACAAGAGGGTGCCCCTCCGCACTATCGGTGGAGCGACCAAAGCACCAATTCCAACAGTCATGTAAACCATCTTCGGCATGCTCAATATATCCCTAATTAGACTTATTGATACTCCCAACGGCTACGCATCAGTGTGCTGGAAAGAGGAAGATATCGAGAGACTGGTATCGGAAGAAGCCAATAAGCCCCTACATGCGATTGGCCTCGAAGCTGTTATCCCCAAAGAAATCCTCGCACGCCGAACTATCATACTTAGGAGACTCGACCCGTTCTTCACGGACAACTCTTGTAAGGACATCAAGGTCGAGCTAACTAAACAACAGAATTAGACAAAAATCGACAAAGTCGAAAGATTCGGTAAAAACATAGTCAAAGTAATCTTTGCAAACATCGAGATTGCTCAGAGGGCCATGGAGGAAGGACTCCTGGGATTCTTACTTCGTATCGCGTCAGAAAAAGTTGAATCGGAGGAGTTTATCCAACTCGAGTTCTGCCAACGCTGCCTGGCCGTGGAACAACATCCCACTAAAGAATGTATGGCGGCTGACGTCACTTGCTCCATCTGATCCAAACTCGGTCACGAATGGAAAGAGTGCACTTCCGAGAAACAAAGATGCACTAACTGCGGATGGGGCAACAAAACCGTGGCCATGAGGTGTCCCATCCGCAAAGAAGCCATTCGGACAAAACGAGATGTGATGAAGCAGGTAAAGGAGGCAAAATCTAAGACCTACGTCGAGGCAGTGGCATCAACCAAGAGCATCAGCACAGAGAACTCTGCCCCAAAACTGGTAATGCCTGGTGAGTCCAAAGAGATTATGACCATGATCGTCTTTGCTCACTTGGAGAATCTAGCTAACCCTGGTTCATTTACAGAGGAGTTAAATCGCCTCCTGCAAAAGAACGGTTTTCAGAAAAAGCTATGGTTCCCGCCCAACCCCGCATCGCAGGAAATGTTAAGGATACAATTCATCGACGTTCCCCAGTAAACAAACACTGGAAAAGAAGAAGTTGTGAATTGGCACCATAAAACATCGGAGGAAAAACTCACAACGTAAGAAGACTTGGAAAAAGACGGAAACACGAAAAAGTTCACAAAGAAGAAAAAACAAATAAGGAAAAATAAAAATCAAGTGGTACAAGAGGCGAATAAAGAAGAGGAAACAAGCCAATCTCAAGAAAGCTCAGACGAAGATGAAATCCTAAAGTATCCGGGATTTCCACTCACGGAGAAAAGGGATATCCTTCTGCGGGGCTGTTTCTTCGATGCCATGGACGTGGACCTTAAAGTTCATGGTCCCTCTCAATGTCGACCCCCAAAGGGACACGATGAAAAACTGCTCGACGGAATCAACAAAGGCAAATACAAATGGACATACGAAGGACCATGGTCCCCGAAGGAAATAGGTGGACTATTGATGGAGCGCGCGATTTACATCCCGGACTCGTGCTTACATACCATCGATTCAGCTGTCTTTAAGGTAATGGAGAATGGCCACAAGACTTCCGAGTATTACTTAACATCCAAAATAGCAAGAAGTGAACAAATCAAAGTGATTAAAACAAGTTGCCAAAAATGCGAACAATTGAACAAATTAAAGCGTCTAAAATAAGCAATCTAAAGTGAGAAAAGTGAATGAATCGAGTGAATAATAATTAAAATGGCCTAATAGTATAAAATATAGAATAATAAGGAAATGAATCGAGTGAATAATAATTAAAATGGTCTAATAGTGTAAAACATACTGTACAACTATTTAACAGATTAGATAATAATTTAACTCGTGTGTAAATAGTATTATCATAAAGTGCTACCAAAATAAAGTTTTAAACGAAACAAGAGAAAATAGTAAAACCAGAATAATTAATTTATCTAAATAAGACTAAAAGAACAACTCAATTAAAAATAAGTGCTAAAATAAATAAAATCAAATATAAAATGATTATGTTAAAAATTTACTTCAAACATTTTTTTATAAATTTGACTTAAAAAATTATCTCTAAAAATTATACTAAGTTTAAATAACAAAAATTAAAAACATTTCATGTATTCTTTCAAAACAATATATAGTGCTAATAAGTTGACCTCCCCGTTGATTCGGGGAGAATCTGTTTTCCTACTCATACTTACCGTTTAGTCTTACTCTTCTCCGCTAAATTTTCAAAAAATATAACTTCACCACTACACCAATCTATTGTTTCATTTTACATACGAGGGGCAGTCAATAAGTTTTGCAATTCGGATATAAGGAAACGAGATATGAGGAAAAGTGTTTTATTATTTTTCAATATAACTGCCCTCGACTTCAATGCACTTGCGCCACTTGTCCCTGAGGCTTCGAATTCCCAGAAATCTCCCGACTGCTCTTCAATCCACTCCTGGACAGCGAGTTGGACATCTTCATCGTCCCTAAACCGGCGTCCACGCAGTGCAGCCTTGAGCTGGCGGAATAAAAAGTAGTTGCTAGGGGCCAGATCTGGACTGTAGGGGAGGTGATTGAGCTCCTTGAATCCGCACTCGCGCAGGGCACCTTGTGCAACTCTGGCCTTTTGGACTTTGACAACGTTGAAGTCGATCATGGGGCGTGAGGTTTCTAGGGAGCCACGGGCAGAGATCTTGGTCGTGGCCAAATTGTCGTGGATGATGTTGATAACACTTCCATGTGATATTCCAAGTTCTCGCTCGATTTTTCGACCTTTAGCCGTCGATTTTCGAGGATCATCCTCTCCACACGGGCCACATTGTCCTCGTTGGTCACGTCTGACGGGCGTCCTGGACGGGGGTCACCTTCAAGGGACTCACGACCATGGCGGAACTCTCTATTCCAGTGAGCAATGGTTGCATAGGAAGGGGCGGTGTCGGTGTACACTGCAACCAGGCGTTCATGGATCTCATTTGCATTCTTGCCTTCTTTGGTCAAAAATTTGATCACTGCGCGGTGCTCAACCTTCTCCATTGTTGAAAAATTTGTGACTGACGATCTGCGATCAGCTACTGCTTCTTAAATAGACGAAGCAGGAGCGTGCAGCTGCAGGTTCTGACTTGTCATAACTTGTCCTAACACGCCCACAAACATCCATCTCCCTTCCTCTGTTTTGCCCTACCGATTCGCAAAACTTATTGACCGCCTTTCGTATATGTATTTAAATTTTTTATTTTAATATTTGTAAAATGGAAAAAAATCATTGTATATTTATTGCTTTAATACATCGCTGATTCGCTCTTCAGACATGACTGCGAAAAATTCCTGGCATAATCAGTCCTGGCATCTATCTTCGAATTCGGAAAAGGAGGAAAATATTTGGGAATATTTTCAATTTTTTCACAAGACTCCTCCTAGAAGCTGAGGTGCTCGGACGCAGGGATATTGAGCACTCGAAATACAGCTAACGCTACTTTCGCTTTCCAACGCCCGACCTTTTGGAGAAGAAAGAAGATTGGAATACTACAAGAGAAGTTTCCACAAAGGTCTTTAAAGAAGAAACCTTCCTCTCCAACGGCAATTTTCCCTTACGAGGGACTTAAAAAAGAGATATTCTACCAGGTGTTCATAATTAACTCTATGGTTACATAAACTCATCACCCCCTCCGCTCTCGCCTTCTAAAGCGTGTGTATTGCCATTCATAACCTAGTTCGAACTATGCCCATCCTGAGACAAGGAATAATTCGAGGCGGTTGGGAAAGCAGGTTTGTTGACTAGCCCACTGTAGAACCTTCCGTCATAGGCATCCCGGACAAGAGGTGATGATACAACCGTTGGGGAAGAGTTCTCTCTACTCCTGATGGACCGGCAGTGATCATAGAGGGACAAAAAACCGTCTCTATGTGAGCTGGAAGCAATGTCGATAACCAAACACCAGAAGAGGCGGCCCCCCCGAGTGTTGGTAGTTGATTCAATCACGACCCATCATAAAGTCCGCCATGAGTCATCCTTCTGGATGGCCTCCCCGGGTCCATCATATCATTCATCCGTCATCTTCACCCAGGCAGATATACCGGCTATGCTAAGGATTGTGGGGGCGGGGGGATTATTCATTTTCTCATTTTTCACTTCAAAACTATAACATATTTTTACCCACGCAAATTATTAGGTACAAAGAAGAGAAGAAAAACACAAAGAAGGAGGTTTACAAGCCAGAAATGGACGACCGTGAAGGAGCAAAGAGGGTCCCTCTTCGCATCCTTCCTGGCCGGAAGAAACTAACTCGCGAATTGATTGACACTAAGGACTATCTACGCTGATATTGAGGCAATATTCCTTAGACTAAAAGACCAATACAACAGTTATGTGGCGCTATGTGACACATAAAAGGACTTAGCCAAAAAACTGGAAAAGATTGGACTCGCACCTTGACCCCCTCCAGGACTAAAAAACCAAAAGATTTGTGATCTGCAGACAACTTGACCCTTGGGTCGGTGAGCACACTCCAAATAAAATCAAGGAAGAGCTAGAAAAATGTCAAGATTGGGCAAAGGTCGAGGAAATAATCAAATTTAAAAACCAAAGTGGTATTTAGATCGACAGAAATGTCCAAAAATGCCTCGGAACATGGACTGCTTGCCTTCTACACTAAGATCTCACCCGAGCAAATCAAAAGGGAGATATTTGTATCCGTGCAAGTATGCTTCACCTGCTATGCCCTCGACAAACACCCGACTAAAGACTGCACTTACAAAGGGAATGCATGCTCAGAATGCGCAAGCCAAGACCACATGTGGAATCAATGCAGGAGCACGATAAAGAAATGCTTAAACTGTGGTAATGACTTGGTTATGACTTGCCCACTAAAGAAGCAGATCATAAGGAATAAAAAAAATGGAAATAAGCGCAGAAAAAGAAAGAAGAAAAATTACCTCCTACGCTGCAGCAACTGCAAATGGAAAACCCGCGACACCATGTTTACGAAGTGTGCGTGCATAATGCATGCACACTTCGTAAACATGGCGAAGCCAGGCTCATATACAAACGAATTAAACACCATGCTGGAAAAAAAATAGGCTTAAAAAAATGTGGTTCCCCGATAACCCTCCTTAGAACAGCCGATATAAATGCCGATTCTGAAGAAGAATCTACCGACGAAGAAACCTCGAAAATGACCCCAGAAAGCCAAAAACCAAAACCAAAACTCGATACTAAATATTTGAACATCAAAATTTACGGTTCCCACGCATACCCGTTGCCTAAACAAATCAAACAAAAAGAAATCGTGGACGGACTAGTTAAGGGAAAGTACAGGTGAGAATATGAGGCAGACGCCGATGAGACAGAGGTACACAATGCACTAAGCAAGAAATGATACACATCATCCCTGAATCGTGTCATAACATCTCAAACGGTGAATTTAAGAAAAAACGAAATAGACGCACTCGTTCCCCAGGTCGCCCGGAAAAAATGAAGACGAGAAGAGACCTCAACAAATACTAAAAAGAAATGGATAAGTGCCAACGTAAAATTAAAATCTTTACACTAAATGTTAACAGCTGGAAAGGAAAAAGAATTTCATACTCAAACATCATAAGAAAAAAAGATCCAGATATAGTCATTTTGACCGAACTACAAATTATACACAAACAAGATTCGATGGTGTAGCAATTAGCGTTAAAACTGGAATCCACTTTACAGAAGTAAAGGGCTTAGAAGAGTCGTATCTGGCCATAGTAATAAAAATGACTACAGGAGATCTAGTCATAGCAGGGGGATATCAGCCCCCAAGACGCTCGTATTTGCCAACTCCAAATTTCATCAAACTCTTTCGTAGACAAGCCTCAACCATACTAACAGGTGACCTCATTGCAAGATGTAGATAGGCAGGCTACACAAGCCAACCAAACGGAGCAGGAAAAACTTACTTAACAACCCGAACCTCGACAACTCCTGACATAGTACTGATGAACCCAAACTTCAACTTAAATCACCACACAGAACCAGGCCCTGCAACCTCATCAGACCATCTAAGTATGATAACCCCCATTTCAACTTCACCCATTCAAATTAAAATTCCAAAAAGAAAAGCCATCAGAAAAACAAACTGAAATGGTTACAAAGGGCACTTAAGTATACTAGAAACTGGATCCCTAAACAACCAAGGAACAGTAGAAATAGAAAACCAATTAAACTAATCACCGAAAATATCATTGAAGCAGACAGAATACATACCCCAGTAATAGAATATAAAACCCTACCTGCTCCCAGATGGAACAACGAAATAAAGAAAATGATGGAAGAATTTCAAAACTTAATTAAAGAAATCACAGAAACGGGCACTAATATAGAAAGACACAGAAGACTAATTGCTATCAGAAGAGAGGTAGATATTCTAATAAAAAAAAAGTCAAATCAGGTTTGGAATAATATTATAAGTAAAATGGATGTCGAAGCAGACCCAAGGAAATTCTGGAGAAACTACAGAACATTACGAGGATCTCAACCAAAGGAAAATATAAAACTAAAAATATAAGACAGGGAAGTGAAAAATAACGAAGAACTCTAAGTGCACTTCCAAAATCACTGGAAAAAAATATTCTTGTTAACACCAGAGAAGAATCAAGAGTATGATAGGGAACACGAGGAGGAAATCATACAAGCCCTAGAGGCGTAACAAGAAAACACGGTACCATACATACACGTTGACGAAGAGAGAGACCACCCCTTGGGGTAGGAAATTTCCTTCACAATGGCTGAATATAAAACAGTCCTACAATCCTTTAAACAAAAAGCACCAGGTCAAAGCGGGATAACAAAAGCACACTTAATAAATGCTCCAGAAAATGTGCATGAATCGGTAATGAAGATCTTCAATGCCTGCCTTAATATTGGGTACTTTTGCCACATTTTTAAGCAGGCAAAGATAATCTTCCTACCGAAGCCGGGCAAACCAAAACATCAAATCGGAAGCTACCACCCAATCTCGCTCTTGGAAATTCTGGGCAAAGTCCTAGAAAAACTCCTAAATCACAGGTTAATTAAACACCTAACGGATAATAACCTGTACAACTCAGAACAACACGGGTCAGGAGTAAGCGAGGAAGGGAAACCGCGCTGGCGATAATAACCGAAAAAAATTACCACAGTAACAGCGCGAGGCAACAGAGACGATATAGTACTCCCTGACGTTGGTAAAGCCTTCGACAAGGAGTGGTTGCCCGGCTTAAAAGCCAAGATCTGCAGCCTTAACCTGCAAACTAATGTCTGCAAAACATTATGCAGCTACCTGGATGAAAGGAAAGCCGTACTTCAAATAAACGGCCAAACAGGTGACCATATAAACTTGAAAACTGGAGTCCTCCAAGGGGGTTGCCTCTCTCCGACGTTGTATACCGTTTACACAAGAGACCTTCCGCAACCAACTCACGAATGTGCGATGTACATCCAACTGGCGGATGACATCACACAAATAATCACCAGCGACACAAAGAATCCCCGAGACATAGCACAAAGAACAGCTAGAGAGATAAAAAAACATCAATGACTACGAACGAAGAAATAAAATAAAAACAAACAGACAAATTCAAAATAACACCTGTAAACAGAAGAAAATCAGCTGCAGTAAGAGTCGATGGAGAAGCATATCCATACACCACGGAAGGACGCGTCCTCGGTCTAAAGTTAACAACAACAGGGTACAGCAGCCATATTACACAGAAAATTAATGAAACAAAAATTACCATGTCGGCGCTGTATAGATTCAAAAACCTAAGTAACAAAAATAAAAGAAAATTATACATGGCCCTAGTTCGCCCAAAACTCCTTTACCCAATAGTACCTATGAATTCAGTAAATAATACACAATTAAAAAGATCCAACGCATTCAAAATCAAGCCACAAGGTTCATCACTAACACAAAAAGACAGGACGGCATAACATCTGAGGAACTCCATCGAAGATCTTCACTGGAACCCATAAATTTAACCCTACAAAACCGTTCAACGAAACTGTGGGATAATATAAAAAACATAATTTCTCAAAACGAAATTAACAAAATAGTAGTACCGGAAAATGAAATCCGGCATATAAACTACAAAAATCGTTTTTATGGCAGCGTAAAAAAAAACAACTTAAATAACGTCAACCCGATATTTAGGTAAAAAACAAACAAGATTACCAAAGAAGACAACCAACCATACAAACAATATGTGAAACCGAAAAAAACAATCTATTATGAGAAACCCGATGAGTCAAAAGTCAAAATATTAACTAGAGTAACAAAAATGAGTACCACTAGAACTTAAAAAAAAAGCGAAAGCGAAAGTAGCACAAAAAAAACAAAAAAAAACTAATAACTACAAAAAAATATAAGTGCTCGATTGAGCAAAACGAAAACAAATGCTCGAATGCTAAATTATTATTATTATTATTATTATTATTATTATTATTATTATTATTATTATTAGTATTATTATTATTATTATAATTAATAAACTTCACATCGAAAGCAAAACAAAACAAAAAGGAAAGTTTTAGCCAGGCAACCTGGTACAAACCACTATCATACTCATCCCATCGTTCATCCTACACTCATTCTCACCCCATCAACACATACTCTCTACACAATATTTTATATCTATCCTATCATTCTCTCCACATTCTAACTTTGTACTATCTTGAATCTTCAGACATGACTGCCTTATACGACTGTGGAATTCTACTCTCGCGGATCTCGAAGAATCGACAAAGGAGTTATCAAACAGCTACAGCCAGTGCTTTACCTTCCTAACACATAGAAGTGTTAATTGTTTTCAAACTTTTATTGACTTCAACGAGAACTCGAAGTGAAAAACCGAGTGACAAAAGTACAAAATCAAAATAAATCTGATATTGCCTAATACGGTAATTAAACATTCAGTGCAAAAGTGAATTAATATTAGTGTAGTGCCCAGACACTCGCCAAACTCCGGAAGTGTTATAATCAGGAACACGTTAAATAAACCTTAACAAACATTGTTTGCCTGGTCCATTAAATATTAAAGTGGGACCGATTGCCCCAAATTTAGAAGCAAGTGATCAATTTAGTGAACTCCACGCTTATTCTCCTTAAGTAATTAAACTCATTCAACCTTAGAAACAGTGCTCCAACAAACAAAGTGAAAAAACAAGTGTGTTTTTTAAGTAGTTGAGCCCTCCACCGGAGACTTATACCGACCCCTTACCAAACCGTGCAAGTGAACAATCAGAAGAAATATCTAAAGGATATATACTTATCAAAGAAGAAAACTCGGAAGAAAGGTACCTGGACAAGGACATATAAAATTTTCTTTATTCTATATCTTTTCCTACTCCCCCTCTATCCAACTAGGTCTCTAAATATAATTACATACAAATTCAATTATATACAAATAGGCAAGTCATAATTTTCCACCCCCCTTCCAGTGTCCTCTATTAATACAATTGTGTGGTTATCATGGTTCACTAAAAACCCACTACAAATATGTGGGAAACAACAAAGATCTCTCTCAAAGCCCTAGCCAGGGCAAAGCCCTACAGGGGGACAGCTTTCGCAACAATATATTCCAAAATCAATATTGCTTTGGTTAGATTAATCGAGTATCCCCAAGGCTAAACAGCAATCTGCCAAAATGAGAAGGATGTCGATGCCTTGACGGCACAAAAGTCAGTGGACGTGCTAAAAGATATCGGACTAACTCCCAAAATCCCTCCCCAAATACTCACCCATAGAAGCGTGATATGTAGGCGTCTAGACCCATGGGTCGGGTCTCATGACTCTGAAGAACTAAAAAGTAAAATTGAATCCAACCACAGCTGGGCGACAGTGATTGAAGTAATAAAATTTAGAGAACATACACATGTCTTTAAAGTCGTATTTAGGGACACAGGTATGACTTAAAAAGCAATGAGACAAGACTATTGGCGTTCAACGTGAGGATCACTCCCGATCAAATAGAGAGGGAGGAATTCACAGAGATTAAAATATGTTTCAGATGCTACCGCATGGACGACCATCCTACAAGAACATGCAAACAAGAGAGAGGAAAATGTTGGGAATGCAGTGCGGATAACCACAATTGGAGGAGCTGCAATAGCGAGCGAAAAAGGTGGCTAAATTGCGGCGGAGACCACCGCACCCTCACAATGACATGCCCTTTCAATAAAAACATAATAAAAAAGAAGAAAGAGGAAAAAAGACAGAAAGAAGAGCAAAAGAGGAATAACACGTACACCCAGATGGCGAAAACATCCAAAGCAGAACCAACAAAGGAAAATACTGTGCTACACGTAGAGGACGAAAATTCAACGCAGATAATAGCCTGTATTTATTACGCCCACATTGCGAACCTTTCTAGACCAGGGACTTTCAAGACAGAACTAAATATGATGATGAAAAACAACGGAATGCCACAAATGTGGTTCCCCGACAATCCTCCATCAGAAGAAGTACTGAATAAATATTAAACTTGTGGAACCCACACAGGGTCAGCTACCTACTCAAGCAGGAAGAAACGCCTCCAACTGCAGGGATCCAAGGATTGCTGCACAGGAAGCGCAAAGAAAGCGGAAACAGGCAATAGCCAAGAAAAACAGGATCATAATGCACAGGAGATGGTAACAGAAACTGAGCAGGAACAAATAATAGGGAAAAACTCAGAACATGCAGCCAGAGAATAAAAGAGGTTAAACCGCAAATAGAGGAAAGGATCACCAACGTCTACCCCGAGGAAAAAACATCAGATTAATGCTAAAAGAATAAATCTCAAATTCTTCGTTACAGGAAACACTCTCTATCTCAAGGAACACCAAGCTCAGGCCATCACCGATGGAATTATAAATGAAAAAATCAAATGGCAATACGAGGATAAAATGCCAGAGAACCAGATCAAAGAGGTCCTCTAATAAGGAAATATTAAATACACTCCAGAAATATTCAACAATATCTCTCAGAGTGAATTTAATAAAAAACGAAACAGAAAAGGCAGAACACCCCCTCACCAAGCCTCAGGGTCAAAGCAAGACAGAAGAGAAGACTAAGAAAAGATACAACCAAGGTAAAACAAAACAACAAGAAAAACAGAAGAAACATTCTACACAATGGACACTGCAAATAAAACCCTAAAACTAATGTACATGAACGTAAATGGTTGGACAAGGAAAAATTCCGAATATGGAAACATTATTCAGAACCTTGACCCAGATATCATTTTAATATCCGAACGCGGCATCGATACAAAACACAAAGACATTAAAATATTCAGGTACCAAGTTTATTCACCAAGCCATACAGATGAGGCCTTCTATGGAGCGGCGATAGCAATCCATAAAGGCCTCATGCACAAAGTTCTATCTCAATTAGACGAATCATACGTAGCTATAGAGGTCCAAACTACCATAGAGCCCCTAACTATCGCTACTGGGTACCAACCCCTAAGAAGAGGGTACATTCCTATCCATAACTTCTTGAAGCTGTTTGCCCATAAGGAAATGGTGATGTTCGCTGGTGACCTAAACGCAAGATGCAGGGCCGCTGAGTACACCAGCACCAACGCGGCGGGACGAAATCTAGAACTTCTTCTAGAACGTAACATAGCTGTGCGCATTGGACCAGAGTTCCCGACCTATTACTCACTGAGAGGTGCAACTAAGCCCGACATAGTTTTAACGAGCTCAAGGTTTCCTTATAACTATCACATCACCCGCGGACCCGTGATACCCAGCGACCACGAAGCTTTAACAATCACACTTTCAACGAGCCCAATCCAAGTACCAATAAGGGAAAGGAAATCATATGCAGGAGCAGACTGAACCGGAGAGGTAAAGTGATAATTGAATCTGAATACTTAGAAGTAAAATTTAGAAAATACTGGTCAAATATATTTAAAATTTCCCCTAAGGAGAAAGAAAATTTTGATACAGAATTCGGGAACGAGATATTAGACCAGTTAAACGAAGAAATAGAGCGAACATATCCGTTCAATAACACTACAGCGGAAAGACCCATGGTAGGCCTAGGGAAAAAGATCTCTTTACAGAAATTTAACGAAACCATGAAAACGTTTAAACAGCGTGGCTCAGGTCACTCAGGCTTAACGAAGGCAAACTTTAGCAACGCTCCACACAACATAAAACAAGGGCTAGTTAACATAATGAACGCGGCCCTCAATACAGGATACTTTCCCGATGGGATACATTCTTAAGTCGGGGAAGTCCTAATCTCCCCACCAGACTACCACCCGATCTCTCTTCTCGAATTTCGAGGAAAAATCTTCGAAAAAATCATCGCCAACAGAGTGCAATCCTACCTGGAAGACAATAACCTGCACAATCAACAACATCACCTATTTAGAAAGCAGAGAGGTACGGACACAGCCCTGGCGATGATAACAGAGAAATTAGTCCAAATAGAAATAGAGAAGAAGCATGCTGATCTAGTATTGAGGGACGTCAAAAAAGCATTTAACAAAGTGTGGCGCAGAGGACTACAGTTTAAGCTCCTACAACTGGGACTTAATCTCAGATTGGAGAAAATAACATGTGATTACGTCATGGACAGAATAGCATTCTTCAAGATAGGGGAGTATCAAGGAGCAGAATTTCAACGGGAACAGGGCGTTCCCCAAGGTGGATGTTTTAGTTCACTGTTCTACTCGATATACACTAGAGGAATCTTTGTATATCCAGTTTGCCGACGACGTGACACAGATAATGGTCTCCCCATACAAAAAATGAAAGGACAATGGCAAGGATGACGTCATATGAAATAGAGAACCTAAACATTCACGAACGTCGCTGGAAACTCGCTACTAATCTGAACAAATTTACCATCATACCAATCAAAAGAAGTAAAACAGCACCAATTTATGTAGGGGATGAAAGATACCCATACAAGAGAGCAGGCACAGTGTTAGGATTAAAAATAAATGCCAGGAGATACAAGGACCAAATTAACGGCATAATTGCAAGTACGAGCCACGATATAAGAGATTTATATCAATTTAAAAACCTAGGGAGGAACAATAAGAAGAAAATCTACTTTGCCTACATCAGACCAAAAGTATTGTATCTCCCCCATGCCACTAGCGGCCATTCCGAAAGACTTGGATGATGGAATTGCAAAGAGTGCAAAATAAAGCACTCTTAATAATATGCAACGCTAGAAGAGGGGAAAGAAAACGTCAATAGACACTACATTAAGAAGCAACATCAGGGCACTAAACAAAGACCTAGGTATCAGAGCCCTCAAAATTTGCCAGAAGGTGGAGAGGAACTCAGACTCAGATTTCGTCAGGAGTCACTTTGGAATTCCCAATCTAATACAGAACCACGCTCAGAACATATTTCCCAGCAGCAGAAGAGCTGCGCGGCACAACCAGGAACCGATATACGCATAAACTACCGTATAAACAATATATCCCAGAGACAATAAATACAATAGACAAAGTCACAGGACACACACCCAGAAAGGCTTGAAAGCTACATATGTATAAATGTTTTTTTACAAACTAATAATCATAGAATTTAATCAAATATATATATATATATATAAAAAATTCAAAAATCAAAATAATATATATATATATATATATATATATATATATATATATATATATATATATATATACATATCAGACTAACACAAATATTAAAAGACTTTAAAGGCTTTGAAGCTAAATTAACAAAGATGTAAGTAAAAGAACAAACACACCAGCGTAAAGAAACACGAAACACAGAGATAGCCTTTCCCCAGGGACCTATTTTATCTATCCCTTATTTCCAAATTTCACCACTAAAAACCTTTCACTAACTAACTTTTTCTTTATCTCTTCTCTATCTATCTAATTTCTCCACTTTTTATGTCCAAGTCCAAGTCCAAGTCTTCAGACATAAGCGTTACAAAAATGATCAATCACATTCAAAGATTATAAAATTTCATAAGACTACAAAATGCTCATATATGAGGTAATTTTGAGTTAAATATGATTATATTACGGGGTTCCAGCACCACAGGACTTCCCCCCGAGAAAACGGAGTGTTTTAGCTTATTATTTATAAATGCAACGTTCGTACAAATATTTTATAATTATATACATATATACACAAACATATTTCATTGTACTCTGAGGCAATAGCTGCAACTCACCACTACTAGCAAATATTTAATTGTCCGTTTGCATGTATGAGCTACATATCCTTCTTGCAAACAAATCCTCCTTTTTCAATTTTTTTTGGTGTGTATGCAACACATGACTCTAACTAACCGGGATCAGGAGATGGATAAAATAAAACTTAAGGTTAATAATAATTATATGCTATATTTTATTTTACACGAATAAATATTTAGAAATAATGGTACGAAGGATCTTTATCAATTGTTACTCGTCGGCCGGAACGAGTATAAACGCTCGCTTCACTACCATTCACTTGGGTATCTGAACGGATTCCACGTACTGTAATTATTATACTGTTCCGGTGCATCTAAAATTACAGGTCCATTTACACTCGATTGATTATTTGTTGGTTGCGAACAATTCTCACTTGTGTTATTAAATATGTTTGGCAATTTTGCCGGTTTTACCCTATCTATTGATATCGTATCCTGATGTCTATTTGGCAATTCTATGTAATTTATACACTTTGTCGTCGCATTCGACAACACGGAACGGGCCTGCATAGGCGCTTCTAAAGGTTTACTAACGCAATCAACCCGGACCCACACATACGTGGCATCACGTAATTCCTTGCGCACGAATGGTTTCGGTACCGAGTGCAGATGTCCTTCAGAGGTTTGTGTAAAATCAATTTGCGACATGGTTTTTGCTAATTCATTGACGAATTTGGAGTTATCTTTTGACGATGAGGATGAAACTAAGGGTTTTGGACAAAGAAGGGTTGCTCCTGTGATTGCAGTAAACGGTGAAAACCCCAAATCAGTCGGCAGGGATCAGATGCCCAGAAGAACAACTGGTAGAGACATTAACCATCCTCACCGACGAACCATTATAGAGCTCTTCGGGGTTCTATGTGAACTTTCCACGATCCCGTTTATGGTAAGTCGGTAGGCCGTGTTTCGCAGGCGATTGAAACCAACGAGGGCTCATAATTCCTTGAAAAGTTCGGATTCAAATTGTGCTCCTCTGTCAGTTATTACATACAAAGGCACGCCAAACCTGGAGATCCAACTGTCTAAGAAGGCTAAAGCGACCGTCGTGGCACTAATGTCTAGAATCGGTAACGCTTCAATCCATCTTGTAGCTCTGTCTATGCATGACAGCAGGTAACGGTTATGACACGGGTATGATTGCCCAAACAGAGTGCAGGGTGGTAGTAGACAAACAATGTCGATGTGCACCGTTTCAAATCTTGAAGTGGGCATAAAATGGGCAAGATTGGTGACTTAGTGAGACGATTAACTTTAGCTTCTTGAAAAGGGAGAGATTCTCGTGTCTAGGAACGTAAGACTCTATCCATTTTAGTCCAGAAATACCTCGTTTTCACTAATCGAAGTCATGCTTTAATCCCTGGATGGAATATATTACGCATTTGTTCGAAAATGGACATTCTGCAGGCTGAAGGAACAAACGGTCGTGGGTATTTTTATCTTATTTCACAACAAAGTTGACTATTCCCGGGAAAGGGAAATGACTTTGAGCTTCACTAAGAAAAATAAACATTGTATCGAGTAACCAAATTTCGATACCGCAATACGCCCTGTGTTACATTCAAATGAAATTCCTATTCCAAAATTTAAGAGTCTGCCATCTCAGGAATTAGTTGAAAATGTTTCTGAAAATATTTTAATGGACTCTGAGGAGTCAGACATCGAATTCAACCTCAGCGTAGTTGTAAATGAAAGTGATCGGCAAAGGTTTAACCAGGCCGAGTTGAATGATCTTGTAAGGGATCTAAATTTACCAAAAAAGGCTGCGGAAATTTTAGCTTCAAGACTTAAACAGAAAAACACGCTTAGTTCAAACACATAAATTTCATTTTACAGAAACAGAGAAAAAGAACTTCTTAAATATCTTAGGACAGAGCATAATTTAGTATATTGCTGAGACATACCAGGTTTGTTAAAGGATATGGGGGTTCAGTCTTACAATGCAAGTGATTGGCGTTTGTTTTTAGACAGTTCCAAAAGAAGTCTTATGTGTGTGTTGCTGCATAATGGCAATCTATACAGTTCAATACCAATTGGGCACTCAACAATATTAAAAGAAAAGTATGAATATATATAAACTGTTTTAAAACTTATCAAATATAATGAGCACGAGTGTATCATATGTGTTGACTTAAAAATGGTCAATTTTCTGCTAGGGCAATTTTATGGGACAGGGGAGCTAAGGAAGAACATTATTCCAAACAAATCTGGCCAGCACGAACATCACTATCGGAGAAAAAAATGTAATAAATTCACCTTTAGTGAGCAGAGATAAAATCATATTTCCTCCTCTGCATATCAAACTAGGCCTCATCAAACAACATTTAAGAGCTTTAGATACAAACGTCGAGTGTTTCTAACACCAAATTTCAAAATTCTTAAGTTTAAGTGAGGAAAAACTCAAAGCTGGAATTTTCGACGGTCCGCAAATAAGAACATTAATTAATGACAGCAGTTTTCCTAATGTCATTCGTGGACTTGATAAAAAGCTTTTAGGAAATTAGAGGGCAGATAACTACGAAGAAGTCGTAGGAAAACTTTAAAGGGATTACAAATAGCTAGGTTGCAATATGAGGATAAAACTGCATTTTTTGAATAGTCATCTTGACCAATTTACAAGTAATTTAGGTGCTGTAAGTGACGAACAATGGGAGAGATTCCACCAAGATATTAAAATTATGGAAGAACGTTATCAAGGACGCTGGGATTGCTACATAATGGCTGATTATTGCTGGTGCTTGAAAAGAGACCTGCCGTCAACAACCAAATACTCAAGAAACTCCTATAATAAAGTTTTACTAGAGTGAAAGCTTCACATCACTTTGTTTTGTTTTATTTTAAGAAATTTATTTCGTTATAATGTAATTTTATAATAGTTTGAACTGCAGTTATTCATAAAAATTGGAAATAAATGTTAACGCATGACTTCATTTTTAGTCCTAATTTTGAAAAAAGCTGGAAAATAACGCATGGGCTGTTTACAAGAATCAGGACCGAAGTGAAATTCGTTTTCAACGCACAAAAATGTCTTAGAATCAAGTGTCAGATATTCAATAAATATATGTTCCCCATATAATAAGAGGAATGAGCTCTAACTCTCTCAGATCCAAATTTCTTTTCCACACATTAGAAAATCATGAATTGTGTTTTTTGCAGTTTTTGGTCGTCAGCTAAGGTATAATACTGATTTTAATAATTATTTTTGAGATTTAACTGTACTTTAGACATGTATTATATGAGATACATTCGATCGCAACGGTTTAAAGGACTTTATGTATATTCTATATTATTACATAACTCTTTCTGAATAACAGAATACAAGTATGTCCTAAAAAAGAAATATAAACATAAACGAATCTGAAATTGAGGGGGGGAGGGGCTTCAGCTCCCTAGCCCCCCCCCCCCATCCCTAGATCGGCGCCTGTGCAGGATAGGATAATTCATTTCAATGACAGTACAGTGGTTAATAGGCAATTCCTGGAGATGAAGAATGACCTCCTTAGCATCTACAACAGTAAAAGAGCGAAATATTTCTGAATTTCTAAATTTAGTCTTCAAATCGTTTCTAATTTGAATGCAGGCCTATTTTTCATTCACATTCAGTCTGTCATTTTTATCTCTCTCTCTCTCTCTCTCTCTCTCTCTCTCTCTCTCTCTCTCTCTCTCTCTCTCTCTCTCTCTCTCTCTCTCTCTCTTTATCTCTGTCTCTTTCTCTCTTGTCTCTTTTTCCGTCTTGTGTTTGGATTTGATTATAATCTCCATCTGATTTGGAGATGAGCTCACCGCCGTCATTTTGCAATTGACTCATAAATGATTCAAAGGTCTTTATTGTTTGTACAACATTAATACCATTAGCTTTTTTTTGCTTGCAAAACATTGTATAGAATGTCGGCATGTTTAAGCGCAACATAAAAAAATGATAATAAAAAATTAAATGCTTTATCTTCAAGTGCTCTTTTGAACTCAGTAAATTTGTATATGCTTTTCTCAACCCAGCGATCATAATCCTTAATTCTTGTGAAACATTCTATTAGATCATTTTTTCTCTTTAACGCTAGCAACAATCCGATAAAGAAAATTCCAAGGTATTTGAGGTACATTGGGAAACCTTCCATTACAAAGAAGACACTAAGCCTATTTAAAATGGAATAAAAAGCTTAATAATTCTATTTGAAGAACATACCAGATTCAACTGATGTGAGTAACAATGAATGTAATGAGCGTGTGGAGAAAACTTCAAATGTATATTGTGGAAGAATAAGGAGAGAGAAAGGCAATTCTTTTTTTTCTTACCACCTTCTCTGGTACCTCGGTTCTCCGTCCCCTCCGCCCCACCTCTGACTTCCCCAGTTCGCCGTTGACCGTCTACCCCAAGCAGTTCGCGTGAGGGCGAAACGCCATTATCGCAGACGATTTAGTTGGCCTCGCGTCCCGTTCGCAGAGCTGCATTTATCTGCCCTATATATTGCGAAAATTAGAACAATGGGAAGGACCATTAAGGGGGTATCGGGACTTCCTGCTATGAACCCTTATCGCGACCCAAAGCAATTAAGGAAGTATGTTGGTGATGAATCTCTCTCCCCGTCTAGATTATTTCGGAGTATATATTCGATACTTCGGAGTTCACAGCCACATTGTGTCTGAAGCCGCCGTCCAGTATGTTAGCCGTAACGTCTTTGTTAGTCGAGAGGGAATTGTCTACATTGTCTACAAGTAGGTTAGATTTGTTAGGAAGAGCCTTACTTGTTTTGGTAAGCTTTCTCGTGTGCCGAAAGACGAACGCAGCATATTCAGGATATCTTCGTTCGATCGTTTTCATAAGCAGAGACAGATCCTAGGACTATCAGGAATGGCTTTAATTGCTTACGTTCAAGAGGAAGAAGGAAACGAACGGGGATAAAGCAAAGAATAAGCACAGAGAGCAGCAGAATAAATGAAAGAACAAGCACAGAGAGAAGCAGAAGAAAGACAGAGAGCAGCAGAAGAAAGGAAAGGACAAACACAGAGAGAAGCAAAAGAATGACAGATAGAAGCAGAAGAAAGATAGAGAGAAGCAGAAGAAAGACAGAGAGAAGCAGAAGAGAGAGAACAAATACGACAGCACAAGAGAGAATTAAGCCGTGATCATGTCGAAATGACTTCTGTGGGATCACGTAACTATCAGCCACAAGCACCCTAGTATAAAGACAGAGAGGATTTTTGTTCTTATCTGACCCACGTTGAAAAATTTTTCGAAGTCAACAATTGTGATTTAGACTCAGATGTAGTTGCCCGTCTACTCCCCATCTTAAACACTCGTTTGTGTGAAATCCTTATTTCTCTCCCCTTGGAAGCAACCTAGGATTATCCAACCAGAAAAGCAAAGCTCCTCTCTGCTATTAATATAAATCCCGAGTTCTATCGGGTTAGATTCCGTTCGGCTAGGGTACATCCGGGACAAACGTTTAAACAATTTGGGTTCACCTTTCGCCGCAATTTACAGTTTTGGCTGGACTCCTCACAGGTAACTAACGACTATGAGTCATGAATCGATTTTATTTTAAGGGATCAACTCATGGCTACCATTCCCGGAGAATTGAAGGCCTTCGTAACTGATAGAAGAGCTTCTTCGTTTAAAGAGGGTGTAGAGGAAGCCGACCTCGACGCTTCCAGCCACGACGTCTATCCCACGGAGATCAAGAAGAGTCACCCGCCGTCCTCCAAACATAAGTTTGGGCCTAATAAGTTCCATGATAAGAATAATGGTAGTTTCGTGGAGATTCAGGCGCCCCACCGGGGACCACTCCTAATCAACAGGTCCACCAGGTAACCACTTTATTTCCCCTAACTATTTTGCATCGTCATCGCAGTCGCCACCTGCTCCCTCTCACTCGGAACAACAGGTAAATTTCCTGTTCAATAAGAGCTGCCCGGGTGGGCTCAGGTTTGAGAACGGCATGATAAATGGGTGCCAAGTGTCAACCCTTGTAAAAGACACGGGTTGTACATGCATAGTAACCTCGGACAAGCTGTTGCCCCCAATAAGTCACCAGCATAAAAGATTTGCGATCGTTCACGACATTTTAGGTCGTGCCACTAAGTTCCCTGTGGTAAAGGGCTACATACAGTATCAGTATTTCACAGGATGGGCTGATGTAGTCGCCGTCCCGATAAAGTTTTGTTCTGTTCTTATCGGACAGAGCGCGCAGCTCTCCCCCAAACCCATCGCTCAACCAGTGATCACCAGGGCCCACGCTGCGAAATATACAGTTACCAGGGTAGCTTTAACATCCTCGTCAACCCCGGACGTCGAGTTATCCAGCAATGATCAGTTTGCTGAAGATCAAAAGAAGTGCAACCCCTGTGGGAGAAAGCCAGAAAAAAGGAACCCGAAACCGTTCGAGGGAATAGAAGAATTGACTACATAGAAAAAGATTCGTTGCTACATCGATCTTTTGTAGAACCAGATAATGCTCTAGTCACTACCCTGTGTGTACCCAGGATGTATGTACGTCAAGTTCTGCAGATGGCTCACGACGGCTTAATGGCTGGGCATTTCAGCCATAATGAGACGGCCCAGTGCGTCTTGAAATATTTCTTTTGGCCAGGCGCTGCCAAAGGAATATCCGACTTTTGAAAGTCATGTGGCATCTGTCAAAAGCTCACCGCCAAAGTTCGTGTTACCCCCGCTCCCCTTTAGAAGACCCCAATAGTGTCTGAACCCTTCTTCAGGGTCGTGATCGATTTGATAGGCCCTCTCCTTCCTCCGTCTAGTGAGGGACATTCCTATATTTTGACCCTCGTAGGTTGTGCCACTCGTTTCCCGGATATGATTCCCTTGAAGAACATTGATAGTATTTCGTGTGCAGAGGTGTTGATTTCTATTTTCTCGCGTAGGAATTCCGAAGGAGATCCTATCGGACAGAAGCCGTCAATTCACTTCAGAATTGATGGAGTACGTAGGAAAGCTCCTGCTGGTCAAACCCCTTTTCTCAACCCCTTATCACCTCGCTTCAAATGGGATGTACGAGAAATTAAACGGGACTCTCAAATCAGTTCTCAAAAAATTGTGCCACGCTCAACCACGAGAATGGCACCGCTACCTTCCCGTGGCTTTATTTGCGTGTCGAAAAATCCCACACCAAACGCTCGCATTTACTCCGTTCGAGCTATTGTACGGATTAAACGTCCGCGGGTCACTGAGCATCCTTAAAGAATTACGGTCAAACCCCAGGCTTGATGAAGAGATTAAGTCATCCTACGCTTATGTGTTGGATTTGCGTACTCGCCTATAAAACTGTGCAGACCTTGCCTTCAAGAATTCTAAGGTGAATTTGTAAAAATACAGAACGTATTTTGACATCAAATCCAAATCACGTAAATTCGAAGCAACCAACGAACTACTACTTCTGTTGCTCTCAAAGTCGAATAAGCTCCTATCTCAGTGGAAAGGACCTTTGTCAGGAGTAGAACCCCAAGGTCTGGTCGACTATTTAATTCAGACCCCTTCAGGTAATAAAGAGTACCACGTCAACCTGTTAAAAAGGTACCACCGACGCGCGTGCGTTAATAATGTGGTCGCTTTAGACGAAGAAGTTGTCTTAGAGGCAACTTACACAGTCGTTCAAACGGTCTGCGTGGAGGCACGCGACGAATACCCTTTGCCTTTTCTCCCTCCCCCACAAACAGACTCAGTCCCCGAGCTCGATTTTAACCCCCGTCTCCGACCCATCAAGAAGGCTAAGTTGGCGAGCCTACTAAGTGAATTCTCGGACGTAGTCTCTGAAACCCCGGGTTGTTCAACCCAATTCACTCTTGAGATTGTTTTAAAAACGCAAGAACCAGTAGGAACTAAGCCTTACCCTATTCCCATTCATTTACGCCCCGTGTCTAACGCCGAAGTAGAAAATTTGCTTAGGTTAGGGATCATTGAGCCTTCCTCATCTGACTATTGTGCCCC
This sequence comes from Ceratothoa steindachneri, assembly GCA_963969495.1. Lineage (NCBI taxonomy): Eukaryota > Metazoa > Arthropoda > Malacostraca > Isopoda > Cymothoidae > Ceratothoa > Ceratothoa steindachneri. The sequence continues at coordinate 34,185,156 of OZ018329.1, forward strand.
AATTGTGATGGTCAGAAAAGCCAATCAATCATTTAGGATGTGCGTCGATTTTCGCAAATTAAATTCAATCACCCAGTTCGACGCCGAGCCAATACCTTTGATTGACCAAAACCTACATCTTTTAGAAGATGCAAAATTCATCTTCGAAATAGAACTTTGTAAGGCCTACCATCAGATTCCGCTCTCCGAATCTTCTAAGCACTTTACAGCTTTTGCTACAGAGATGGGCTTAATGCAGTTTACCCGTCTCCTCTTTGGTTTGGTAACTGCGTGTGGAAACTACAATCAATGATGCGTCAAATTGTAGACAGCCTAGTCAGTGTAACCTTTTATTTTGACAACTTATACATGGGACTAGCACGTACAGTCCCTTCGCGCTTTGTTAATCCGTTTGCGCGCACACGGACTCACGATAGGCCCGTCAAAGTTTCATTTCGCATATGATACAATTAAATATCTTGGTTTTAAGACCGGAAAGAACCAGATTGTCCCCAAAGAAAACAAAGTTAAAGCCATAGCTGAAATGACGCTTCCCCGGACGAAGAAGCAGCTGCGGTTATTTCTGGGTTCTGCTTCATTTTACAGGCACTTCGTCCCCAATCTCACCCCTATAGCGTCACATTTTAATGATAAGTTAAAGAAAACGGGAGCCGATCCTGTCAGTTGGAATCTCCCCGCGATGTCTAGCTTTAACCGGCTGAACGAGAAGCTGATCTCTGCTCCTATTTTGAGACTCCCGAATTCGAACAAAAGGTTGGGGATTCATACTGATGCCTCTCGTGATGGTATGGGTTGTGCCCTCATACAGTATGAAAACGATGGGAGTTGATATCTCGTTGCGCATGGGAGCAGGAAACTGTCTGCCCCCGAGAAGGCTTACGCCACCATTGAACTCGAGGCATTACCTATAGTATGGTCATTTCAACATTTTTTTAATGTACCTTATAGGAACCGAACTCGTAATTGAGAGTGACCATAAGCCATTGTCGTACCTTCGTAATTTCAAGAGGCAAAATGAACGTCTAATGCAATGGACTCTACTGTTCAGGGAATATCAAATCCGTATTGTGTATATCAAAGGTACTCAAAATTGTTTAGCGGATAGTTTAAGCAGAAATTCTCTAGAAGACCCTATTGCCATTGATTAAAGATACCATTAGCGTATCTCCTTGTAAATATGTTTACGGATTTGTTTTATATATAGGTTAATTGTTTAAAGTATTGAATAATTATTCTCTGTTTGTAGTGTGTCTTTAGTAATGGTTCATTTTTTTTTAGTTAGATACTCAATGTGTTGTATGGTTTAATTTTAATTCTAGTTTGTTTTTTTGTTTTTATTGTACCTGTGCATATAGTCTGAAATAATAATTATCATCATTATATGCTAACCCCGCTCATGTCCTAAATTTGTTTGTATCTCGTTTCACTAATTCAATTTTTATTGCATAGCCCCCTTGATAAAAAATTAGTCCGAGACATATTTTTCGCGCCCGACTTGTGGGAAAAAAAATGTCTTCCTAAAAATGGATAAGTGTGGAAGAATAAGAAGAGAGAAAAGGAGTTTATATATTTTTTCTCTTCCCACCTTCTCCGGTACCTCGGTTCTCTATCAGCCCCCCCCCCCACCCCACCTGCCTTTCCCAGTTAGCCGTTGAACGTCTGGCCCAAGCAATTCACGTGAGGACGAAACGCCATTATCGCAGACGAATTTAGTCTGCCTCACGTCCCGTTCGCAGCGTTGCATTTATCTGCCATATATACTGCGAAAATTAGAACAATGAAAAAACCATTAAGGGGGTATCGCGACTTACCGCTTTGAACCCTTATCGCAATCCAAGGCAATTAAGTAAGTCTGTTAGTCATGAATCTCTCTCCCCGTTTAAATAATTTCGGAGTATATATTCAATACTTCGGAGTTCACAGGCAGATTGTGTCTGAAGCCGCCGTCCAGTACGCTAGCCGTTAACGTCTTTGTTATTCGAGAGGGAATCGCCTACATTCTCGTCCAGATAAGAATTAAGTGATTTTTCGAAGAACCAAGGGAGAGCTAGTCGTCACTCAGTGTTCTATGTGGAGATAGTTTAAGGCGTGCTTCAACCATTCTCACCACGTCTTCGGATTTTAAAGATCGGAAAATCCACCCCCGAAGCATCCTCCGTTTGCCTCTTAAGGATAAGAGGCCCCATCTTCAATTTCCCGAAGTTGGATTGAGCGTCTCGTGAGACGCCCACTAATTCAAGGTCGAACTTACCTACCTTGTCCTACTCTCTGCACATCAAGGTAAAAGGAATTTAACCGCTGCTTCGTCACGCTCCTCCCACCTTTACCACGTCGAACCTCAAGGATCCCCTTTGTTCTCAGACTTGCATAATTGTAAGATTGTTTCTTGCATTGCCATTTAACTTCCCTTTATGTGTATGTAATCTTTATTCCTATTAAATAATATATTTTTGTAGCCGTGTTTTAATATTTATTGGCTTAGCAACTGTGTTTTTAAAGCACTCTTAGAGCCATCCGCAAGTGGAGCATTAATTTCGTTCTGCTAGTGTGCGTATAACAGCGTACACCTGGTCATACCACGACATATATGTACACCATTACCAGCTCCTTTCATGACGGCCGCTCCGTCGTAAGCTACGCAACAAATTTGTTTGGGAGATTAATTTTTTAAAGGTTTTAACCAGCACATTAGTCACATCACTCGCTGGTTGAGTCTTTTAGAAAACGCAATATGATTACAAACTGTGAACAGCCTGGTGCATTAGTTGTTTCGTCTGCTTGTAGATAATTTTTTTTTTCAAGAATTTGACTTTTTCTTTGTAGTCTAAAAAGGTCATTTTGAATTGTTTTAGAAGTATTTTCTGCAACTTTACTATATTTGAGATGATCATTAAGTACACTGACTGTCAAGAGTAGCTGTATAAATCGTATCTAAAAATATCCCCCTATTAACAAATTGCTCACTTACATCGTGCCCTCGTAGACACAACTCGTGTGAACCACAAAAATGTGAGCAATTAACAATTATTGATAAAGTGTGTGTATTTTTATCAACTAATTCCTTATGCTTTCGAATACTACAGTCGCTAACCAACATCAATTCCTGTTCAAACGTTTGTTATCTCAGCATATTTAATTGAGGAGTATTATTTATGTGAGTTGTGCTACTTTCTTGCCTCTGAATTCTTTCTCATAAATGTTTTAAGTCATTACATCCAGTACTGGTCGGTAATCATTTCCCTTTAAATAAAAAGCATTTAAAATGGAATAAAGATATTTTTTGTATCACTGACCGTACGCCATGACTTCATGTGAAACTAACAATGCGAAAAGAGGATAGAAACTTATTTTCCACTTGTTGAAAATTTTTAAAATAGTTTCTTAAATTTAATTATCACCACCTGGAAAAAATAAAATAATCCACTCTCACCAGGATCCTTGTATGCAGAGGTTTAAAGAAAATTCTAACTAGAGAAATATGCTAAGTAGCAACTCGCGTTCTTGGGGCGTCTATTACTCGGCCCCAAATTTGACATGTTAGAGTGAAAGAAAACGCAGCAAATACGGGTGGTTCGTTAATTAATGTCCCGATTCCATTTAATTTTGTTAGCGGTCTAAGGGCCAACTCATTGTGGGCCCATACGGATGTTAAAGAGAATTACAATACTTTTATAAATTATATTTACTCAGGGGTGGATCCAATAGGGGGAGGGGGCATGACTAGAGGGAAATTTCACACAGTGTTCCTGGCTTGCATCGCTTTTCGAATCGGAACCTCGTGTCTTGAGTCCTGGCGGACACACGGCGCGTGCGCTTGACTCGCTGACCAGTCGGATCGCGCATCCTGACTCACACACCTAGCCCTTCCGCTCTTTGTCAGCTAGCCAGAGATGGGCATGTGCTCACTGTCATATTTCACTTTGGAACTAATTCCAGCATCCTCTCTATCTACTCGCAACTACACCAGCATCATCTCCATGACATCCTCTCTCTGAAACACAGCAGCGCAAAGTAAGATATTTTTTTATTATATATTGTTACGGATATGGGGTGATGTGAGGGGCTGGGCTTTTCCACGTGATGCATTAGTTCCCTCTCATTCGCAGGGCGTGTACCATGAAGCGAGCGGGCGATATGAAGATCACCTCGTTCTTCAAGACCAAAGTGGCCAAGACGAGTGGTGATTGCGAGCGTGATGTCAATGAGCTGGAACAACAGCCAAGCAATTACACATCGACAGCCTGTACATCCGACAGGGTAGCCAAATCTCACCACGAGGAGCAGGAGGCCAAGGAACTCACTTCTCTTTTTTCGCATGGCACACTGACACTCCCTACAGTTCCAGTGGGCGTTGCCAACTTCATTGGGAACAAGGCGGCCACAGACTCCGATAAAGTGGCCTTAATCGCTACCCTTCATTGAAGAATGTGGTCATAAAAGGAGATTCCAACCAAGTTGGTGCATTACATACCCCTGGCTGAAGTACCTGTTGTTGAACGAGGGTGGATGCTGCGTTGCATGTGTGCTGTTAAGTGGAAATACGGTCGGAGTTATAGTCCATATGCTGGGCACTCTGGTGTTAAAGCCGATGTGCAGGTACAAAATAGCCACTGAACTGTTCAGCAGTCACAATAAGCACGGATATCACGCGACAGCTATGAAGAAAATGGAGGGGTTTGTCGACACTTTGCGAAATTCGACGAAGGCTGTCAACACCATGCTACAGGCGAAGAAAGAGCAAATCGAGACCCACCGGTGCCTGTTGGTTCCGATTATTGAGAGCATTCTCTCCTACGGGTAAAATATGCTGCCTCTCCGTGGGCTTCGAGATGGCGGTCCATTGGACCTCTCTATTCCGAGCAAAACGGTAGGATTTTTCAGAGCGCTTTTGCGTTATCAAGCCCAGGAACGAGATGCCGAAGTCAATCGCCTCCTCACCAGCTTTTCCAGCCGAGCCAATCCACCCTAATTTGCAAAACCATTCATGACGAGCTGATCAATATCACAGGTGGGTGACACTGCTATTTTGACATTATCAGCAGGTCTCACCATAATCATATTTCGCTTTACAGGTCGATTGATGCTGGAAAGGGTCTTATCCGGAGTGTCAGGGGTATTCGCATTGCTAATGGACGAGACCACGGACGTCTCAGGGAAGGAGCGAGCCGCAATTATACTTCGACACGTCGAAGAGGACATCAAAGAGTACTTTCTCACTTTCGTCCATGGTGAGAACCTCACAGGTAAAGGCCTAGGCCAAACAGTTCATTCACACCGTATATGGCCTTGGTTTGGACATGACAAACTACCGGGACTTCAGCTTCGACGGAGCGAGTGTCATGGTGGAAAAGTTCAGAGGTTGTGCCGCCATCGCCATGGAGCAATACCCCCTTGCCAAGCCGATCCACTGCTTTAATCATAAACTGAACCTGGTGCAAGACCTGCGATGTGAAAAAAGTGAAACTGGCCCTTCAGACGCTCAACGAAGTCCATAACTTCATTTATTCCAGCAACATGTGGACGCTCCGGTTCTCCAAAATCGTGAAGCTTTCCTCAGCTAAGCGGGAGAAGTTGGTGCTCTTGTGTCTCACCAGATGGGTTGAGCGGCATGATGCAGTCCTTGTGTTAATCGAGATACTGCCTTACATCGTGGTCTTCATGGAAGAGGAAATGAAGTTGGATGCAAATGCTGGCGTCTTACTCACCACGATTAGGGACCATCGCTTTCTCATTAAGCTAGTTGTGACGGAGTCAGTTTTGGCCCACACACTCAAGCAGGACCCTGCAGAAGAAGGACGGTGACTTGGCATCTGTGTACGCAATGATTCGTGAGATCGAGACTGTTTTCGCCAAGTTTAGAAAGAATGCCAAGGAGCACTTTTACACTGTATTTGCAAAAGCCAAGCATCTCCTGATTGAAGTGGACTCAGCTCACGATGACGTCCCTGTTCCCAGAGTTTGTGCACGACAGACACAGCGGGCTAATATCCCAGCCAGGACTGCTGAGGAGTACTATCGACGCTCAGTTTATACAATATATTCCGTTCGTTGACCAAGTGATCGCCCAGCTGAAGAGAAGATTTAAGGATGATACCATGTCAGTTGCTCTCCGGCTGAAGGAGCTTCTCAAGGGTTCAAAAGCTGACGTGAGTGCCTTCCTTAACGCTGCTAAGCTCTACGAGAGCGATGTTGAGTCATTGGTGCTCGTGCAGGCGGAGGCGCAGCGGTGGACAAATTCCACTCCAGTCTTCGGGAGGGTCAAGAATGCGAAGAAGTACGCCGAGACTCGTATGTTTCCGAACATTACAAGCTCCTGACAATCCTAATAACTCGGCCGGTCTTAAATGAAGAGGCTGAACGCTCATTCTCAGCCTTGAAACGGCTAAAGACGAAAATGAAGATAACCATTGGCCAGGATTGTCTCAACGCCCTCGCACTACTCGCCGTCCACAATGACATTCAAGTTTCGACTGATCAAGTGATTGACAAGTTTGCGAAGAAAAACCGCCGTTTTCTCTTCTCGTAGGCAAATGAAGGGGGGCATTGGTCATGGGCCTACAATTTTGAGAGAGCCTACTATTGGAAAATAAAAATATTTTTTCTATTATGTGCCTTGTTACTTAAGTAAGCGAAATGACTTGGAAGTAGCATACATCATTATAGTCTACACTATATGTACATATTCATCATTTATGCCTATAACTTATTCGTATGTATTCAGGACTGATTATTTGTACGATCATGTATGTATTACTCGTAAAAATATGTACCATAATAAGCAGCTTCAATAAATTCCACTCATAAAAATCCTGGCTTCGCCCCCTTCCTCCCTTCGCTTTTTCTAGATCTGCCACTGTAGTTACTACATTTATGTGTTCCTTGACAAAGTCTGATATTTTTCATTTGGTAGAGCCCGTCCCGTCTGGACGTTAATAACTAGCCTCCCCTGGGTGTACGTTGGTTGAGGTAGAGGTAAGTGAGATAGCCTCTTCGAGAGTGGTACGATTACCAAGGGGTGATTTGTCACCGAATTTTGGCACCTCTCCTGGGGCAGCCAAATGGTTTGCTTGGTTCGGCTGCCTAGTTGCTTCCTCAGTGAATGCCTTGTATTTACAAGGCTACGACTCCAAAAAGAAAGCTCTCTGCTTGCTTAATAGGCTTGGTAAATTGGTGATAGAAGCTTCCTCAAAAAGGTAAAGGAATTTTAGAGCTGGATTCAAACATCTTTATTCGTAGGGAGCGTAGACTAGTTTTCAGGGATTGAAAAGAAAATATATCATCTTTTTCATGTACTAAATAGTGGAAGATAATATGGATAGTAGTAGGAGATAGTTGTTAAAGGTGGAAGAGAGGGTTTTCCCTCGGTTCAGATGGCATCGCAAGCAATTACTTATTTATGGTTTATTTATTTTTCCTTTTTGATGTTTGTATTTAGTGTTTTCCTCAATTTGGTTTATGTTTGTTCTTCTTTGTATTCGTGTGTTCTTTTTTGTATTCGTGTGTTCCTCTTTTTTGTGTTTGTCTTATTAGATTTATTTATTTATTCTGTTTGGACTTCTGAGCTTTCAAGCCTTCATAGGCGGTCGAGTTCAGCAGTTCACCTCGTGTTCGTGTTGCTTCTATTTCTTACGTTAATATATATATCAGAGATGTTGTCTCACTTTGTTGTGCTATTGTTGTACCGTGTATCAGTGTTTTATGTAAATAATGGTGCTGTGTTCCCCTTATCGCAAAGTTTGGTGCTTAGGAATAATCGATATCGGCCGACTTTCTCACGCAATCTTGCAGGGATCCTGATTTTGCCACCTGCTGCTCTTAGTTCCGGAATGATGTCGTTTGTCAGTGATGACCAGAACTTTTTGCCCATTTTCTGTGTTATTATATTAATTGGCTCAAGATGTTGCCTGCAGTGCTGGTCCCTTTGCCCAAGATGTTCGTTACTTCTGCATTTGTTAATGCATAGGGGTGCAGAATTCTGAAATCGCTGGAACCTCCTCATAGAGGTCCTGCTGACTGCTTGAGTCACTACTGCAGGGTAGATGAGCTTAGCCTGGATGAACATCAGGTATATTTTCCTGATGTTGGCCGAGCTAAGGTTTCTAAATCTGTACAGCTTGGAGATTTCTCCTTTCGTCAGATTCTATCTATCCTTGTAGTGCCTCGAGTATCCATGGTCGTAGATTTTAAGGCCTAGGACGGTGCCTTCAGCGGAGTAAACATATCTCCTCCCATTTATCAAGATGGGCCACGTTAACCTGCATCTTAGCGGGATGATCCTGAACTTGTCCCTGTTTATTCGGATCTTCCATCGTCTCTCGTATTGGTTTATATTAGAGATTTCTGCATTAGTATGAGTTGACTGTGCCCTTGCTTTCCTCTCCGCACCAGAGACGATTTGAATGATGTCATCTGCGAATTGCAGATACATCGTGTCCCTGTGTATCAGAGTTGAGAGGTTGATTGTGAAGACCAGGTAGAGCCGAGGGCTCAGACAGCTCCCCTGGGGAACGACCGCTGTGAGTTCGAACTCTGGCCTTCTGTGCTCTTCGATCACGAGACGCGCCCTTCTGTCCATGACGAAGTCACAAAGGATTCTTTCCAGGACTAGGTTTAGCTGGAAGCCTAGGGTCTTGTATGGAGTCCTCCCAGCCAAACTTTGTTGAAGGCCTTCTGCACGTCCCTCAGCACGATGTCTACATAGTAAGCCTTGGCTCGGCAATACGCGATCTCTTCTGTTAGGAGCGCCAGGGCCGTTCCTGTGCCTTTTTTGGACGATCATCTTTTTACTTCACAAAATGTTACACTATATATAGTTTTTCTACTTAAACATAAGTGAGACAAAATCAACTAACCATCGTTAAGGAATTTTTAAAGGACAAATTAACGTTAGTCATTTTTTCACATAAACATAATCGACACAAAATTGACCAATCAGCGTTGACGGCCGAGCATTCAATTTTCAAGCATTGTTGACGTACATTTGGATAAAGCAGCTTTTTACTTTGCTTAGGATTGGACTTTGAGTAACGCTGATGAAGACGAACAGCCTATCTTGGAAGTCTTTTAGGTGAAATTCTCTTCACCCTTCAGAAAGAGAATTAGTTTCTTTTATGCATAACTTGGATTGTCAATAAGTGATGGCTTAAGCACCTCACTGCGTCCGTCCATTCTCCTGCGTGGGAACCTGCCTTGGATGCCTGCCCTTCAGTAATTTCATCCTAACTATGCCGGCCACTTGGACTGACATAATTAAGAGCTTATGTGAAAGCTGGTTTGGGGACTAGCCCACAGTGGATGCATAAGTCAGAAAATTTCTCGTAGCTGGGACTTAACTGCAAGTCCCGCGTGGAGGAGTGATACTCATCATCCGGGGGACTCGACCAGCATCATGAAGGGAAGTAGCACCCATCTCTATATGGTTGGAAGCGGTTATGGCGTATGTACCCGGAAGGAGGTAGCAAAAATTTAGCCGTCGTTGATTTGGCCGCTAATGCATCAAGTTAACCATGATTCATCCCTTCTGGGGTTCCCACTAGAGGCCCATCCCATCCATCATCATCAATCATCCTGGAAGCAGCTGAGCAGGGAACCAACTGGAGAATGGACGGTAGCGCTCTCACCGATATTTCTGAACTCGCTTCACAAACCACTACCACCTTTACCACCCATCTCACATTCTTTTTGACACAAAATACAAAAAAAAAATACACTTTGGTTTTAGAGGACAAGAAGAAAAGAAGAGGACATAGTAAGGAACAAGAAAACCATGGAGAGCCTCACTAAGAGAGTCCCCCTCAGGAACATACAAGGAGAAAGGTCCCCGGAAAAGAGGAAACTATGCTAAACCCTCTACTTCAAACTCAAGGTGGCCCTGATGAATCTGATTGAAGTTTCATCAGATTTTATAGCCATCTGCGCGGAGACCAAAGATGTAGGCCAGCTCCTATTTGAAGAAGGAGGGGGGAGGGCACAAGTAGCAGCGAACCGCAGTGTCATTTGCCGCAAAGTGGAAAGTTAGGTCAGCAAAAACACAACCGAAGAACTAAAAGAAGATATTATTAGGAGCAACCCATGGGCGAAAGTTCGGGAAATAATCAAATTCCGCGAACACAGCCACGTGTTCAAAATAACTTCTCTACTACCGACATGGCCAGGAAAGCGACGACAGACGGAATCTTGGTCTTTAATATGAGAATCTCAGGAGAAAACATTCAGCAGGAGAGGCTTAATAGCATACAAATGTGTTATGTATGCCATAAACTAGAACAACATACAACCATGACCTGTCCGGAGAAGAACAAACTGTGGTGCAGTGAATGCGCTACAGAAGGACATCGGTTCGATAAGTGCTAGAGCACTAAGAAGAAATGTCCCAACTGTAAAGGGGAACACGGAACCATGACCCTGAACTGCCTAAAGCGCCGAGGAATAATCAAAAGGAAGGGGGAAGAAGAGAAGAAAGCTAAAGAGATGACATACGCGAGTGCCGCCAAGAAGAGTGAGGGAAGACAGCACCTGCACAGATAAGCATCACAGGAGATCTGAGTGCAAAGATTTTTATCTGCATTACCCATGCAAATGTGGCTAACGCAGTGAAACCTGGCTGTTAAAACCAGGTCCTAAATGCACCCTTAGAGGCAAACAATCTTCCTTCAGTGATCATGCGCACGGACCTTGTATGCTTCAAGGCATTCAAGGAGTCAGTTATAAGAAATAACACTAATGTTAAATCTGGACTGGAGAAAATCGCCGAAACTCCCTCATCGGAGGAATCCGAAGATGAAGACAACGACGAGCGCCCCTGCACTCGTAGACGAGCTACGAAAAGCATGTCCAAAATTCCAAGTTCCCCCCCCCCCTCCCCCGAAGAAGGAAAATCCTGTGCACAGCAAAGCTGCCCAGACAGCCCAAATGAAAAAGAAAAACAAGAAAAAACACCGGTAAAAACAATTCACCATACTACGGAACGCACTGAAGGACCCCAGGTTGAGAGATTTAAGGGCCAATTTCAATTCTAGAATTCGTTGGGAAGCTCTTTGAGAAGATTCTCAACCGAAGACTGTTATCGCACCTGGAGGAGAACTCCCTCTACAACACATAACAATTTTGGTTTAGAAGAAAGCGAAGTACGGAGATGGCAAAAAATGTCATCACGGAAGAGCTTGCCCAGGCCAAACGGGAAAGGAGTTACGTGGACATTGTTTGTCGGGATGAATCAAAGGCATTTCGTAAAGTGTGGCAACGGGTAATGCAGTACAAGATCTTACAGCTGGGCCTAAGTGAAAACTTAGAGAGAACTCTCTGTGACTATGTCATGGAGAGGGCGGCGTATGTCAGTTTAGAGTGTACGGACGGACTGAAGTTTCCGCTCACTGCGGGACTCCCGCAGTGGGTGTATCTACCCCCCACTCTCTACTCGATTTACACCGCAGATGCTCCAGTACCTGCGAACCCTACTTGCATCAACTTTTAATACGCCGATGATTTCAGCCAGATAATAATATGTCCTTAGAGAAATGCGCCTATGCAAGCTCGAATGACAGCAGCATAAATTGGAAGAATAAACATCTACGAGGCCCAATGGAAAATAAGAACTAACCAGGAGAAATTCATAATAGTCCCTATCGGCAGGAGACTACTTTCTGGTGTCAGGGTGGGAGATAGGTGCTATCCCTGCACCACGGAGTGCAATGTACTCGGAATGAAACTCAGTTCTTCCGGGTACAGGAAACACGCCGCAGAACGAATTTCTAAGGCCTCAGCTGCAGCCCGGACTCTACGTATGTTTAGAAATCTCCGTGAAAGCAACAAGAAAAAAATCTACAATGCAATTGTAAGATCTGCGTTGCTATATCCCGCTTCCACCCTCTCTTGCGTCTCAAAGGCGTAAAAGAGGAGACTACAAACTGTGCAGAATAAATGCGTGTACCTAATTACTGGTACACGCAGGCGAGAAAGAAGACGCCAAGAGGAGCTACACAGGGAAGCGGCAATAACTCCCATTAACGTTGTCATCGAAAAACGGACATGAAATATGCACACGCTGGTTAATCAGGAATTGAACGAGGAAATTGTTTAAATGATTAACCAGAACAGAAGAGCTCCAAGTCACGTCAGATTTCCGAGCACCGCAAGACTACTGGACGGCGGGACTAAAGTGCCGTTCTACGCATAAAAAAATAATTGTATTTACCAAACTGATAACGACGCAAACCGATCATGAGAATCAAACCCCGATTAATGAATAACCACCAATTAACAACAAGGAATTCACCGATGAAGCCCCAAGAACACCAAACAAGCTCTCAAAAAAGAAAAAACAAAATACACTCACTACAAAGCAAACCCCCAAAACAAATAAAATAAGCGCATAAGTTAAAAAAATAATTAAACACAACATCAGCAATGCACTTAACATACCCAAGGAAATTATGTTTTTAAGACAAATGACCTGAACGCCATAATAAATCATACTTAATAACGAAAACAACAAAGTAAACACACAACAATTAAAATTATTGAAAGTGATAGGCCTGATCACCAAGTTCGTGTATCCCTTTGCAACTCTCCCACACTTCTTTCCCTTCACCACTTACATATTTTCTTCAGTCTACCCATACACCCTTTTGTCCCCTCTCACAGACGCTGCTCACACTCTTACATCAATTGGCCAATCAGCGTTGACTGCTCAGACATCATTGAAGAAACAACGCTAACTCGGAAGACACTTCGTACATCTGATAAAAGAGGTACAGGTTTGGGAAGAAGACGTAAAACGTGTAAATTTTCTTCACTTATCCTACGACGATTTTAAGAAAGAGCAATATATACAAGGGCGCATAGACGAATTTATGTCAGCCTAATACCCCCCCTCCCTACTCCCTCGAGGGTGCAACGAATCAGAAATGAACTGGACTGCCCACCTTCTAGCCTCGTCGATACTATGTCGTTCTCTGTGATAGACATAATTGAGGGTGACAAGGAAAAAGGTTTGAGGACTAGCCCACTGCCGGGGAGCCAAACCAAGATTATAAAGGGAAGCAACATACGTCTCTTTGTATGTCGGCTGCAGTTCTGATACCCAAACCCTCGAGGGGCAGTACTCCCCAGTTAGCAATGGTTGATTCCAAGCTAAACAACAAAAAGCTCCCCATACAATCACACCTCGAGAGCACCCCCCCGTCCCATCCCGTGTTCACCCATCATCATCTCATCCTCTCCATTTGGCAGTTAACGTTCATGGACGCATAATTACGAAAAAGAGGGAATCTCCCCTTAAACCAAGTACAAAAGGAATATCGTTTGAAGAGAGAGAGAGAGAGAGAGAGAGAGAGAGAGAGAGAGAGAGAGCGAGCACTAAGCTTTACTCAGAAGTAAGACGACTTAGACCATCTAATAGAGTGAATAAGAAGACCACTACCCAGTGGGGCCATTCTCTCAAAGAGATAGCCCAAGAAAACACTACCAAAATCCCGCGGCGTGCTATAGATAGACAATCCAAGCCCAGCAGACAAGAGAAAAGTTTATCGATGTAATGAACGGAAAACTGAGCATAGCCATGGTTAGACTATTGGATTTGACATCAGGATATGGCACTATCTTCCAAAAAGACAGGGACATCGAGGCCATCACTAAAGAAGAGGCACTCGAGGTCCACCGGGGAATCATACTGCAGCCTGCCATACCACCACATGTCCTGGCCCACAGGAGCGTGGTGTGTCGGCGTCTCGACCCATGGATCGGGCAGCACACCGAAGAAGACACAAAGGAAGAAATTCAACTTCGACAAACCTGGGCCAAGGTAGTCGGAGTGATTAAATTAAAAAATAGAAGAGAGAGCATTGAATACTCATAAGTTTTCAAAGTATAGTCTTCGCCGAGACAATAATGGCACAGAAGGCTAAAGAACATGGACTCCTCATGTTCAACGCTAAAGTTAACGAAGAACAAATTGAGAGAGAGAGGAGTTTACTCCAGTCCAGTTCTTCTACCGTTGCTATAGGATGGAACAACATACGACCAAGGAATGAGAAGAACCCTTGGAGACGTGCTCCAAATGCAGCGAGAAGGGCCATCATTGGAAACAATGTAGAAACACATACGAAAAGTCCACCAACTTCAGACAGGGACATAGATCGATGGCCATGACTTGTCCAGTCAAGAAAGAGGTGATAAAAAAACAACAAAAAAGAAACAAGAGGAGACGCGGAGGTCCAATACCACCTATGCCCAAGCAACGAAGGCGGCACTCACACAGGTAGACGCAAAGAAAACCTACCTCAAGATCTAAAACGAGAACTCGACGAACATTCTGACGTGTATACTCTACGCGGACGTCTTGAATTTGATATGACCAGGTAGATTTGCAAAAGAGCTAAACCAAATGCTCACGAAAAACGAAATGGACCAAATGTAGTTTCCAGACAACCCCCTTTCCGGGGATGTCCTGCAACTGGAACAAGACAGCACCAAAAAACATAAGTGCCAAACAGGATTCAAAACCAAGAAAGAGAAGACAAACGAAGCAGTAGAAGTGAAAACTCCTGCGTCAAAAAAAAGAGAAGACAATGAAGAAAATAAAAGCGCAGAGACGGCTACGTCGGACTCCTAGGAGACCTCAGACTCATCGGACTCAGAAGCCGCTCCTCCAATCAAGAAAGCCAAGGGAAAGAGAGGCAAGAACAACAAGCTGGATGCCAATAGTATCAGCCTCTCCATCTACGCATGCGAGCAGTTTCCCTTCCGCGAGGATATGGATCCCCAAAGAATCTTCCATGGCATTAAGTAAAAAATCTTTAAGTGGGAATTCGATGCTGCTATCGAGACGGAAGCAGCAGAAGAAGCATTGCTCCGCCAAAATGTCGAACCACATGATGCCACGTGTGAGCAGGTATCTAATACCCAATTGAGGAAGAAGAGGAACGGGAAGAAGAAAAACACAACTCAGAGACACTAAAAGGACAATATGGAGAGAGTAAGCAACAAAATGAGGATCCTGACACTCAACCTTGACGGATGGAAGAGTAAAGCAACGGTATATGCAAACATATTCCGTGTACTTGACCCCAACATCATATTAACAACAGAGCACTATATTGAGACTACATCTGGTCAAATTATAATACTGGGCTACAGAATGGTCATGAAGAATCATTCACAAGAAAGGTTGGATGGTGCTGTGATAGCTGTCAAGGGAAATATCTCATTCAAGCTCCTTCCAGAGTTGGACAAATCCTTTGTGGGGTTTGAACTCCACACATCGGGAGGAAACCTCATGATAGCCGCAGCTTATCAACCCCTTCATCGAGCCTACCTACCCATAAACAAATTCTACACGCTGTTTGGCCATCACGGAATGGCATTCTGCAGATGCAGTGCGGCGGACTATGGTAGAACCAAGGAAAGCGGCTGAAACTTGGAATTGATTATGGGAAAATGAAACATCCAAAGAATAGGGCCGGATTTTACGACCTATATCACTTTCACATTAGCCACTAAGCCTAAGATAATCTTAAAAAGTGAAGGCTTCCCCTTCAACTACCATAGGGACCCGGGCTCAACAGACTCTAGTGATCACATGGCGATCCTCACCACAATCTCACTCGCGCCGATCCAGCTACCAGTCACTCTCCGAAAAATCTACGCCTTGGCCAACTGGGAACGTTACAAGAGATAACTCAGTCTATACGCCCCACCTGACCTGAGCGGTCTAGAAGCAGACCGCGAGCGTGTACCCAATACATGGTACAAAACCCCTCCTCAACTCAGATGGACAGAGGAGATGAGGGTGATCGCTCGTGTTCACAGGGAAGTGTATGAAGAGATAAGACTGGCAGTCCAAATTGGGAGAGAAGCTCGCTACTACGGCGCCTAAGCGCGAGCTTATAGACGCTATCAGCCTCCAACAGGCGGAAATATGGAACAACTTAATAGACAGAGTCGATAGCGAGTTGAATCCGGATAAACTCTGGCAGCAAATCAGAAAGTTGAAAGGACAAACAGGAAAAGCAAAGGCTCGAATTAAAGAGAACGGGGATTATATAGAGGAACCGGCGTTTCTGGAAGAAAGATTTCGAACGTACTAGAAAAAAATGTCTTCACCATGACTCCAGAAGACATTGAAGAGTTCGACTAGGAATTCGAAGGCGAACCGATAAAAGACTGAATCAGATCATACATCGAACGCATCCACATCACCAAGTAGACGTAGGCAAGGAGATGGCGCACCATGGCCACACCATAACACCTGGGGAGGTCATGGTTACTATAAAGTCCTTTGAATAAAGGGCGCCAGGCTGGACAAGAATTACTGAATGCCCCATATCAGATTATTCAGGGAATCACAACCATATTCAATACTTCCCTGAAAACGGGTTACTTCCAGACGGCTTAAAGATTGCTAAAATAATCTTTATACCTAAGGGAGGTAACCACCCTGATCAACTGGTTAATTATGGGTCATTCTTACTGCTTGAGTTTGTGGCGAAGATCTACGAAAAGCTCCTGGCTGACCGGCTTCGAGACCATTTAGCAGAGCAAGGAGCTCATAGCCCTCAGCAGCACGGGTTTCGTAGGAGACGGGGAACGGAACCGCCTTTGCCCTCCTAACGAAAAAACTCGTGAGCAGAAAGCTGAGCGAAAATACGTAGACGTGGTACTGCGAGATGTACAAAAGTCCTTCGATAAAGTTTGGCTGAAGGGTCTACAATTCAAGATCTTGAACCTTAGGCTAAACCCAATCATGGAAAGTAGAGCCCAAATTTCGATCGAGTTCTACACATGACCCGAATTCGAACTCGAGTCGGGTGTTCCACACAGCAGCTATCTGAGTCTGTTGCTGTACCTCGTGTACACAATAGAGCTCCCTGCTCCAATGCAGGGCGATAGCATGTATCTGCAGTTCGCAGATGATAGCACGTAAATCGTCCTAAGTCCCATCAGGAACGTAGGAGTTCAAGCAAGGGCGACAGCTGCTGAGATCAAAAATATCAACAGATTTGAAAAAAAGGTGGAAAATTAAGACGAACCGTCGGAAAGTAGACGACATCCTCGTAGAAGACGAACACTACCCGTACTCTAAGAGACAAAATGAAGTAAATATTCTTAAAATGACTGGCATCGGAGGAACATGGAAACTAAGCAAGCAAATAAGTATAAAATGATAAAGGAGCTGTGGAAAGGGATAGCAATCCCAAGAAGCCTGTATGGGTATGAAGTCTGCAAAGTGACAAAGACAGAATTGGAGAGAATGGAAAAGATCCAAAACAAAGTGGCAAGAATTGCCCTAGGGGCCAATCCTTATGTAGCAGTAGAGGCACATAGGGAAAATGGGCTGGAGTAGGTATGAGGAGAGGGTGGCAAGGATGAAAGCAACCTATAAGTTGAGACTGCAAGGGATGGGAATAGAGACGTGGGCAGGCTATGTGCATGCTGCATACGATAGGACTGAGTGGCGCAAAGAGGTAATGAGAGTGAATATGAAATATGAAATAGAATCAATCTATATAGAGGACAGATCAAAAGGAAAGCTGAAATGAAAAATATTAGATTCAGGAGAAAGGCTCTGGAGAAGAAGAATAAATGAAAAGAAAAGTCTGAAGGTATACAGAGGCAAAAAGGAGCCTTGCATTGAGAATATGTATGATGGGCGTTTTGCAAGCCAGCTACTATTCAAGGCACGGACTGGATCCATGGAGATGAAGGGGAGGACATACAAATGGAATGGAGGAGAAGACAGATGCGAATGATGCCTATTGGGGGCAGAGAGAATCTATAGAACATTTGATTGTGGAATGTGTGGGCCACAGTCTCGAGAGGGAGAAATTGAAAGAAGAATTGGTGATAGAGCTGGGAAGAGAAAAGTGGGAGGAGATGGAGAGAAGGGAGGAATATGGACTGAGTGTGGTGCTAGGATTTGAGTGTGGAAAAAAATATATGGATGATAAGAGAATTAGAATAGTAAGAGTCACAAAGTATGTTTTGCAGTGAAATGAACAAGGCTAATAAATTATTTATCTTCTCCATAGAAAATAAATGCCATATCCCGATACAAAAAGTGGCTCAACAACCTGAACCTGAACCTGGGAGATATCACTGCGGGGGGGGGGACCCCCCTACGATGATCCTGAGTTTCAATCAATTGGGGGGAGGCACAGCCCCCCAGTATATAATATATTACGTCCACTTCATGTCCATCATCAATAATCTCAGTCCATCTGTCCAGAACCTTTATGAGCTGTAGCACCGTTGATCGTCATGAGATAAAGCCATATTGTTTGTCACTAAATAAACTATTGGTTCTCATCTGTGCCATTATCTCCTCCCTTATCATTGTCTCAAAAATCTTACAGATTATACTTGTTAAGCTGACTGGTCTATAATTCTCTGGATCACACTTGGAACCTTTTTTAAATATAGGAGTAATATGAGCAATTAGCCAATCTTGAGGAAGTTCCTTATGTTTAAAGGGGTACTGATAAAGTATTTCTAAAGGGACTAATAATTGTTCCATTGCTTCTTTTATAATCTTAGAGTGGATTCCGTCAGGTCCTGGGGATTCATGCCTCTTTAGATTTTTAATGATCTTCTTAATTTTTTCCTTATTAATTTCCAAGTGATTCAGTGTTGGTACATTTTTCATCACACAGTATAGTACCTCATCTTCTGGCTCCATGACAAACACCTTCGAAAATTGCTTTGCTAAAACTTCAACTTTTTCCAGATCACGTTCAGTTTTTCCATCTTCAGCAGTGCCTTTGTATAAGTCAGGAATCCTTGGTTTTTTTTTTTGTCTTAGTTTGCACATGTTTCCAAAATATTTTAGGATTATCCTTCACATTTTTTGCAAACTCCCTTTCTTTTAGCTTCACGGCATTTCGGGTTTCTTTTCTAATTTGATTATTCAGTTTTCTGTATTCCTTCTCAGTCTCTAAATACTCGTTCCTAGTAGATACATTCACATTACTCTTCAAGGATTTCATTCTCATCCAAAACCTCTGTTTCTTCTTTATCTCAACCCGTAATTTCTTATTCATTGGTAGATTGCTATTCGTCCTTTTCCTGGATTGATTTAAATTCCCCATCTTTCTTGTGGGTACACGCTTATCTATTGCAACATACAATTTTTACTTAAATTTACTCCACATTTCGTCAATATTAGTAGCCTCGGATAGGTATTTCATCCAGTCAATATTAATATTAAGTTTCCTTCTCAGCAACTCATAATCTGATTTTTCATACAAATACATAGTTTTTCTATCATGAGCCACGATCTCCTCCATATTACATGTATCTTGTATCACAGCATGATCACTTCTCCCCAGTGGATTTCCAATTATGACCTCTTCAAATATTGATTCTTCATTTGTGAAAAATAAATCTAGTGTATTACCCACATTTTTACCCTTTATTCGAGTAATTTCCTCCACATGCTGGGTCAAAAAGCAATCACGCACCTTTTCCACAAATTTTGTTCCAAAATCATTCAATTTTCCAATTTATTTATGGTAAATTAAAGTCTCCCATCAAAATCTTAAATGTAGCCTTCATCTCAGTTACTTATTGCAATAAATCCAGCAACAGTTGGTCATTTTCCTCCTGTCTGTTTGGACTCCGATATACTAGAGTTACGAGGGGCGGTCAATAAGTTTTGCAATTCAGATATAAGGAAACGAGATATGAGGAAAAGTGTTTTATTATTTTTCAATATATCTACCATCGATTTCAATGCACTTGCACCACTTGTCCCTTCCTGAGGCTTCGAATTCCTGACAACCAGAAATCTCCATTTATCTCTCTCTCTCCCTCTTTCTCTCTCTCTCTCTTTCTCTCTCTCTCTCTCTCTCTCTCTCTCTCTCTCTCTCTCTCTCTCTCTCTCTCTCTCTCTCTCTCTCTCTCTCTCTCTCTCTTTACAAACTATACTTCGGATAAAGTTAGGGAGAGATTAGTAGATTTCATCCAGGATAATTTTCTTGTGCAAAAAGTAGAGGAACCTACGCGTGAACAAAATATACTGGATTTGATTATTTCAACAGAGGAAACTTTGGTAGAAAACGTTTGCGTGGGTGAGCATTTGGCGACGTTTGACCATAGTGTAATTAGGTTTGAAATTAATACGAGCGTTGAGGTAAAAGAGAGTTCACAACTAATCCCACGATTTAGGAGTTGTAATTTTGAAACCTTCCGTAATCGGATTAAAAGGATAGACTGGGGAAGATGTTTTAATAATAAGACAGTACAAGGAATGTACTCGGAGCTACAGCAAAATGTGCTCACGGTGGATTCCGAGTTAGTTAAGTACGTTCGTCGAAATAATGGAAAGTCAAAGAGAGCACCTTGGGTTAGCCCTTTAATAATTAACTTAATTCGAGAGCGTAATAAAGACTATTAAAGTTTTAAAAAAATGAAACGACAACAAGTCGGGAAAAATACGTAGACGCTCGACGGCTGGTAAAGCGGGCCATTAGAGAATCTAAGTTGAAATATGAAAAAGACCTTGCTATAAATTCGAAACACGAACCGAAACGGTTTTACAGTTAAGTTAACAGTAGAAAGCCCATAAAGGGTTCAATAGGGCCGATCAGAGGTAAAGATGGTGTTGTGACGGACGTCCCAGAACAATTTGCTAAAATATTAAATTAGCACTTCTCGAGCGTTTTTACTATTGAAGACGTGACGCAATTCGAAACACTAGGCGAGGACATAAATTTTGAAAGACAAAATACCCTATCCAATATAAATATAAATGAAGGGAAGATTCTTTCGTATATTAATAAAATGAAAAAGTCGAAGTCACCCGGGCCCGATGGGGTGTACCCAACACATCTTAAAGAACTAAAAAATGAATTAGCAAGACCGCTCTGCACGATTTTCAATCGATCAATAGAGGAAGGCCTAGTTCCATTAGAGTTCAAGCGTGCTAATGTTACGCCGATATTCAAAAAAGGGGATAAAACTGAGCCTACTAATTTCCGTCCCATCAGTCTAACTTCTGTAATTGGAAAACTCTTAAAATCGATAACTAGAGATAGGTTGGTGAGCCATTGTGAAACAAATAATTTAATTGCAGACTCCCAGCATGGATTTAGACGGGGGCGCTCGTGCCTAACTAATTTACTCGAATTCTTTCATAACATGATTTGTATCTATGATGAAACTAAAGCGGCGGATATAATTTACCTTGACTTTAAAAAGGCCTTTGATACAGTCCCGCACGAAAGGCTATGGATGAAAATTAGAGTAATTGTGGTGAGGGGCAACATACTTAAATGGATTAGAAACTGGCTATCAAATCGTTCACAGCGGGTTGTTGTAAAGGGGGCGTGTTCAGACTGGGCCCCAGTCACCAGCGGGGTATCATAGGGGTCAGTCCTGGGCCCATTATTATTTATTGTGTACATTAATGACTTGGATAATGGAGTGTTTAGTAGGATCTCTAAATTTGCAGATGACACAAAGCTAGGAAGCCGTGCCCTTGCGAGACCCGATATAGAGCAAATGCAAAGGGACCTTAAAAAAATTGTGGAATGGGCGGATAAATGGCAAATGGGCTTCAACATAAGTAAATGCAAGGTTATGCATTTAGGATGTCAGAACTTAAAAGTAGAATACCATATGAAAGACCAAATTCTAGAATCCGTTAACTTAGAAAAAGACCCAGGGATTTTAATCTCGGAGGACCTTAAAGTATCAAAGCAATGCGCAGAAGCTTGCAAAAAAGCAAACCGAATGCTAGGATATATTGCTCGGAATTTTACTTTCAAATCGAAAGATATAATCATGCCACTATACAAATCGCTCGTGCGCCCACACCTCGAATACGCGGTCCAATTTTGGTGTCACTTCCTAAATAAGGATATAGCGCAGTTAGAAAGAGTGCAACGTCGAGCTATGAAACTAATTCCTGAAATCCGAAACAAACCGTGCGAAGATAGACTACGCTTATTAAACCTACTATCACTTGAAAGTAGACGATTACGTGGACAATTGATAGAATTATTCAAAATCTTAAAACGATTTACTAATATTGATTACAGACTATTGTTCGGGCTGGACGAAAGGGCCAACACACGCCAAAATGGTTTAAAATTAGTGAACAAGCGTTGTAACTCTACTATAGCCCAAAATTACTTTACGTTTAAAATCGCGCAAACGTGGAATGGCCTCCCCAACCGTGTAGTTGAAAGCACGTCAGTTAATATGTTCAAAAACCGACTTGATGAGTACTTCAATAGCGTAAATATAACGTAGTAAGAACACAGATTAAAACGTCATATATTATAAGGAGTTGAGGATTAAAATGAAATGATGAATAGAAAGATGCCAGCGACGCCTCCATGCATGGAGTGAATGTGAATTCCCCTTTTCTTTTTCTGTCTGTCCTATAAGTATATAATTTTCATCACTAGCAGGCGACGCCTGCGGGAGAAGAGAGTACTGTCCAATCCCCCTCCCCCCCCCCTGGTTCGAAAAAGCGTGTTATGTTAGTGTATTTGAGGGATAGCTAAACCTGCATGTTAAGGGTACACATGTAGATAAGTGTGTACCGTAGAGTTGAAATAGTTATATATATATATATATATATATATATATATATATATATATATATATATATATATATATATATATAACAAAAAAACAGTATGAAAAAAAAGAGCATGATACACTAACGTTAGAATGTGTAAGCGGACTGGCCTTGAGCGGACCTTATGGTCTTTGCTGGTTCCTATTTCTGTTCTGTAGTTCTTTCTCTTTCTCGGTTAAATCATAGGCCACTCTAAAATTTTACAAGTTTTCATCCTTGCCCAATTCTTTTATTTTTCTGAATATATCATTTCTCACGTTTGAGTCAGTGAGTGCAGCCAGTATTGGGCGATCTCGGCCTTCTACCTTTTCCCAAGCCTTATCACTCTCATCATCTTATCCTCATGATCCTCACATGTATTCAAAATTTTCTTAACAATATGTCTGTCATAATTAATTCTTTCCTGGAACATGTTTGGATTGCTTTCAGGGACATTGTACACCACAATGTTGTTTTCTCTCTTCTTCTTATGATTTAGTTTTTTCCAAACTGGAGTCATTCCCATTACCTCCTGTTTTTTTTTCTGAGATGCCTGATGCCCTCCAATTGCCCCGTGTACTACATTTACTTCATCAGTACTTGATTCCTTTATTTCAAGTATATTGATTTCAGCTCTCTCCATCCGTGAACTCAAGTCTTGTACAGTCTCCCTGTCCCCATTCATATGTTCATTAGTATCCACTGCTCTAGCCTCTAGTAATGCTACTCTAGCAGCAATGTTGTTAAAATCTTCTTTATCCATTTTGACTGTCTCTCGTATCTCCTTAACCTCTTCATGCAGTACATCTTGTTTCTCAATTAAGTCTGCTTGTATCTTCTCCAGTTTCTCAATATGAGATTTTAATTTTGCAGATCCGTTCTTACAGGAGACACAGTGCCATGTAAACTGGGATCTTGCATCTTCTTCCACCATAAACTTATAAACATCCTCAGGTATCCTCTCACATTTAGCATGGTACCAAGATACACATATATCACATAAGAGCACCATATCATTATCTCTTACCAGTCTACTGTATCCCCCACGGCAATCACCTGCATTTTCTGTTTCTTTTGAAGACGTTTCTGTTGTTGTTCTACTTGCTTTTCGTCTTCCTCTACCAGAGTCCATCTGTTTACTCGCCATATTTCACTAGATCACCAATATAAATGCAAATTTAAAGTATATCTTGTGTTCAAATATATCTCAAGCAAGCTTGTGATGTCTAAAGATGATACTATGTAGCAGTAAACCACTTCAAAGGCATAAATTCAAGAGAGCACAAGTAGCACGTCCACCACGCGCCACCAAGCCTAACGACATTTTTCTCTATCGAAAGCATTTTATGAAGGCTTTCGATAGAGTCGCACACAGAAGACTATTAAGTAAAATTAGTAGTTATGGCATTGGAAACGAGTACCAAGAGTAGATTGCAGCATTCCTAACACAAAGACAAGCAAAAAGTGGTGGTGAAGGGGTGAATTTCAAGATGGAAGCAAGTGACGAGTAGAGTGCCACAGGGCACTGTTCTTAGACCATTGTTGTTTGTTTTGTTTATCAATGACCTCCCCGATAGGATAGTGAATGACAGGGAAGTATACCTGTATGCAGACAACACAAAGATATTTAGATGCATAAAAGATCAAGAGGATTGTCGAAAGCCGCAGCAGGATGTGCAGGAGGTATACTCATGGAGTGAAAAATGGTTGTTGAGTTTTCATCCGGATAAGTGTCGTTATATGAGAATAGGAAGAACGACTATTGAAGATCAGGGCTAACAAATGCAACAGCAGCTGAAAAAGATTACTTCTGAGAACGATGTGGGAATAATAATCAATGATAAATTGAGTTGTGTAGATCACCTGGCAGAGAAAGTAAATAAAGCCAAAAAATTAGCGGGAATAATCAGAAGGACTTTTGTTATATTGGATGCAGCGATATTTTAAGCTTTGTTTTTAACGATGGTAAGACCACATGTAGAGTATGCTAATCAGGTATGGAGTCCTCACCTGGTTAAAGACATTGAGATGGTGGCGAATGCGCAGCGAAGGGCTATAAGGATGGTGCCGGAACTTGAAAGACTTAATTATGAAGAGAGACTAAGGGAGCAGAACCTACCAACACTGGCATACATAAGAGCACGGGAAGACTTAATAGTGACCTACAGGATACTCACTGGAAAATATGATGGGGAATGTAGTTAAGGCATTGAAACTTCGAGAAGAAAACATCAGCAGGGGGAATTCACTGAAGCTTTTTAAGACAAGGTCACGGCTGGATATAAGGAAGTATGCTTTCCCGTGTAGGGTGATAAATAACTGAAATTAATTGCCTGAGTGGGTGATTGTAGCAGCATCAGTTAACCAGTTTGATGTCAGACTTGATAAATTTTGGTTTAAATCAAGAATTGAAATACAATTACAAAGCAAATATAATCCACCACACGCTGCCTCAAGTTGATAATGTAGATCTGGAGTCACAGGCGTAAGCCTCTTCCATGAAGTCTTCTGTAAGTATCTGTAAGTATAATCATAATTTTTTTAGAATAATGTTCTAACGTTTTTTTTTTAACCAAACGCACATGAATATTCTCACCCATAAACTGCTTGTATACTGGTAACAAAACTAATACACACCTGTGACCTGAGTGACATCATGAAATGTTTAATTTTTTGAGTGCCAAAGCTAATTTTAAAAAGAAGACAAATTTAAGATGCCTTTGATGGTTCTGTTTATATTTATTGTGAACTTAATTACATCACAATCTTACCCAAACAAGAGCATACAAGCACTTAACCTGGCATATGTAGCTCACGTCCTTGACCTTGTCGTCTTGATGCCATAAAACATCTAATAATACTAAAACAAGTTCCTTCATGTTTTGAACATCCTGCCGTTTAAGGTTTTGTTCAATCAAAACTATGGATAAATTTTCAGCCGATACACCTATTTTTGGCGTTACTTTAGATTCCCTTTTGAATGGCAAAGATAATTTAGATTTACTTCTCCAAACACAATTTAGAAAATCTCCACCAAATAAAAGTGCTAATAAAGAAAGCCGAGAAGATGGAGTGCCAGCTGATTTAACAATGTTCTTAGGAGGTAAGATTGTTCCAAAATGATTCACGTTTTTGGAGTACATTTAAGGGGACGGCTCGTGTGGGGGTAAACACAATAGGGGGACCACACTACAATGATCCTGAGTTTCATTAAATTGTGGGGGGGGGGGCATAGCCTCCCAGTATATAATCCTAATTGTTTATAGACTAATGTGCTAACATTTACAGAGGTGAATGATTTAACCAAATCATGTCAGCGCCTTTAATCATTTTGCAAATTATAATGGGGGGGGGTCTGACATCAGATGACTCAAACGCACATGAATATTCCGGTAGGGGTGAACAAAAATATATACCAAAAAATACATATTTTCAAATATCTGCGCCTCTGCTCCTTTATAGTTTTTTCTAAGTTAGGTAAGGTTTCTTGATGTCTTTTATTGTTTTCTTCCTATTTTTTTCGCTGCAATGATAACAGTTTTTTACTGGCAATGTCATAGCTATAAATAGGACTTCTGGAACAAATTGCCGCAGAGGGTAGTAGGTAGTCCAAATCTAAATGTATTTAAGAGTAGGTTGGATGAGTTTATGGGAAGGGAAGGTTGTGATGGTTCCTAAGTTTTGTATATATTAATATTGTTTGTATATATCTATAGCTGCATGATTTAGTTCTTGACAAGCCTTGATTGGTGATACCCTTGTTTCTGGATGCAATCCTCTGGATGTAGTTTTCCTGGGAGTTTGGGTGCCTTGAAAAAGACGCCGCTTGACTCGGATGACCTATGATGAGCCCTTGTGGCTTTTGTCATCCGTTATATTATATTGTGGGGACTTTGATTTTGTCTTCCCCTGGTGATGGTGCTTTTTGTGGGTGGGTTTTGATGGAGGCGGATGACCTTTGATAGGCCCTTGTGGCTTTTGTCATCCGTGTAATTATATGTTATGTTAAATGTTTCGGTTTTGTCATAGCTTCTTCGTGCTCTAGTAGTGCTTCTTAGTTATTCGAATTTGGGTTTATTTTGCATGACCGCGAAAAATTATTAGATTTTTTAGAGGCGCCTAAACTAATCAAGAAAACTATAAAATTCCTGAAATGCAGTGCAAATTTTAATTTTTCACAAAATTTAATGTTTCGTTGCAACAACAGTGCCGTTTCAAATAATCATCGTGTAAGAGACATTTTTCACAGGTTCCTATTTAAGTTTAAAAGACATTGTCAAAATTTCATATATTTTTTCGTAATTAATCATTTTACGTAAGTAAGTATGGTTTGTCATTAGGTTACCAGGTTTTTTTCTGCCAGTAAAAAGCTGTTGTCGTTCGCAGTGAAACAAAAAATACGAAAAATGAAATAGGAAAAAAACCAGTAAATTTAAGGGGACTGCTCGTGGGGGAGATGATATTGTGACAGTACCACCCTACGATGATCCTGAGGTTCAATCAATTAGGGGGGGGGGGGTCTGGGAGGCACACCCCTGTAGTAAGTATTCATATACAAAAAAAATATAGCGCCGTGATTGGTCACATCTGACACTACTGTCTATTTTCATAAGACATATAGTGTAGCGCAAAATTGTAGCCTATAAACAGCGTCACCTACCGTGCGCCCCTAAAGTG
Source organism: Ceratothoa steindachneri (assembly GCA_963969495.1). Lineage (NCBI taxonomy): Eukaryota > Metazoa > Arthropoda > Malacostraca > Isopoda > Cymothoidae > Ceratothoa > Ceratothoa steindachneri. The sequence goes on from OZ018329.1 coordinate 34,212,394, forward strand.
AAGTGTTACCAAAGGAGTTAGGAAAAATGGCCATAAATAAGCTATGACTCGGATCCGGTCATACTCTACACAATTACCTAAAATTATTCTATTTTATAGGCTTTACTCAAGTGCATAAAGAAATTAGGTAAACATTACGATAGGTGGCGCGAGCGATGAGATGTAAAATATTTTGTCCGTGTTCCAATATGTTTCACCTTTTTGGAGTAAATTCAAGGAGACTGCCTGTGGGTGTGGTGGGCCGAAAGCAACACTAACCCCGCGTTCCAACCTTATTCTAGAATTTATGAACCTTGAGAACTCCGAGGAAGAATTGATACGATTTGATATACAGTCCTTTACTTTACAAGAAAAAATACAATAATAATTACAAATATAATTACAATTTATATTTACAAGAAAAATAGATATAGGTGTGCACTCAAAATAAATAACTTATACAAATTGTAATTCTTCCAACCAAAAACAAAATAAAATATGACGGGTGCAGAGGACAATCGGTACAAATCCAAACAAGGTCCAAGCAATAATATAAAGGGGGGCAGGCTCCATCAGCTAATGCAGCTGGGCAGTGCCGGTGGCAAGCGAGGTAAGAAAGCCCTCCGTCTCAGGGCTGGGCTGAGCACTTGCCTCAAGAACTCCTCTTGCAGTGCGTAAAAGCTTCCACTTTGTAGAAGAGATGATATCCCCCATTTACAATTTATTTACTATAGAGGGAAGGGAAACCAATAAGTGGGTACTCAACCCAAGAAAATTCTGTTAACTTCTTACCTCTAAGTGGTAGGGAAAGATATATGTAAAGGGGGTTGGTGGGAGAATGGCCTTACAGACATACGCACATACTGCTCCCCCACACCCCTCCTTCCTTAAGCCATTCGACCACAGTCACACGCAATACCTTTTCAATCACTCTTCACGGTACCACTTGTGATCGCACCCTTCTGCACCCATTCACACTCTTCTACTGGTCCCTGGCTACGCATAGCAATCGGTTGGGGTTGTTCGTTAGTTGTCTTGTCAGTCTCGGTCTCCTCGTCACTATCAATCATGTCATCCACCATAATCTTCTGTTTCATTACTAACTCACTCATCTCTCGACAGAACTCTTTCATACTTTTTCGTTCAGAACCTTTACTCTTCATACCTCCATTCATCATCTCCTCACTCACAGCCCTCATCAAGCTCAAAGCACACTCTTGCGAAACAGACAGGTCACTCACATCCCCTGTATTCTCAATAGGCATACCAAAAACCTGAAAAATCAGCCACTTCATCATTCACTACATCAAACTCACCCCTACTATTACCATTCGTAAAACCGAAAAATCAGCCACACTAGGTTCATTCTGCCCAAACACACTATCATTCATACTGTTCCCAAAACCAGAAAAAATCAGGCACAGGCAGCTCACTCACTCGTCTACTTATACCAGCCAAATCACTCACCTGTTTATGCAAACACTCAATCTCTCTTTCAAGCTCCCCCATACCAGAAAGACTCTGCTCAGACTTACTTTCATTCGTACTTGCATTCTTCCTTTCACTCTTCCTTGTACGCTTTCTACTCCTCGAGACTAAGCCTAGCTCTTTCCCAGACAGATCCATACTATCACATGCCTTCTCATCATCATGCACCCTATTTCTCTCTTTGCACAATTCATACACTGGATGGCTCACCAGGTAGTCAGGAGGTTCTCTCCATCTCCTTAACTGATCTGATGAGCCCGCACTCTCTCAGTCATACCGTCATTCAAACTTTCCAAAACATACGTCATCCCATTTTCCCAAACTCTCACAACTCTATATGGTCCATCAAACTTTTCACTCATCTTTGACACATTCACCTACCCTTCACTTCTTTCACCTTCAATACTTTCACACCTAATTCAAATGAACGGAACCTTTCATGCGCCTCACGCCATACACTCTGCTCACTTTCACTCAAACGAAACCTATCCTTCACTCGCCTTTCAAAATTTATCACAAACTGACATGGGGACATTCCAGTTGCACTATGCACAGTCTAATTATATGCCCACAACACTTCCCAGCCATACATCCCAGTCATTCAATGTCGTACTCATCATTCTCAACATCTCACACAAGGTTCTTATCGTACGTTCAGCCAACCCATTTGAAGATGATACATACGGAGTTGTTCTCACATGCTCCACACCATTCTCTCTCAACATTTGCTCAAACACTTCTACAAATTCAGGCCCATTATCACTCAGACATCTTTTAGGCTTCCATACACACATAGGAAAAAACAACTGCTCAACCACATGCGCAACAGTCACACTCCTTTTATCTCTCACAGGTGCTGCATACACAAACTTACTTTTATGATCAACCATAACAACCATACCAACATTCCCAGCACTCGTACATGGCAAAGACACATAATCAATCACTACCAATTCAAACGGTTCTTTCGCATCAACTTTCAACATCGGTGGTTTCACTTGCATACCTTGCACCTTTCGCTTCTGACACTTTTCACATGTAATTGCAACATCATTCACAACAGTTCGCAGAAATGGATGGAACACATGCTCCTTCATACACTCCCACAGCTTAAACTTACCCATATGCCCATAATTATCATGCACAACCTTCACCAGACCAATCATACCAACCGAGGACATCACAGGTACATACATATCATCACCACCCGTCACATGCCTCACAAAATCTACAACATCCATACAAGCAAAATCCTTAGCATACCTTTTAAAATCACTTAAACACTCAGCCCATTCATTCAAATCAACACGTGTCATTACACACCTCTTCAACTCACTAACAAAAGGACACATCTCTTGCATCTCTAGAATATCATCATCACTTAAAATCTCATTCTCATCATCCATGACCAATTCAATCATATCGCAAAATTTGACAACATTCTTCGTACACTCATTCAACCTCATCACCTCACATTCACCTTTCATAAGACAAACCTTATCAGCATCCAAAGACAAATTCAATCATAAAGTCCACCCCAAGCAGAAAACAACACAGCATTTGCTCATCTTTCAGAATCACAAAGTCATGCTTCACATTCACACCATTACCCAAACTCACTTTCAGACTAACCTGTTCCCATGCCACTATCATGCCATTCCCTAATCCACTTATCTGTAACTTCACAGGTTTATGGATTGTTTAAATTGTATATTGTAGATGCATGATCTGGCCCAATCTTATGGATTGTCTATAAAGTAGTTGCATGATCTGATATAGTCCTATGTGGGTGGGTTTTGACGGATGTGGATGACCTTTGATAGGCCCTTGTGGCTTTTGTCATCCGTGAAATTATGTTGTGTTATGTTATGTTAACATCTAAATTCATCATACTTACTCAGAATCCTCTCATTCACTAAAGACACTTGCGCTCCAGTATCAATCAAACCACAGAACAACCTTTCACCAACTTTCACCTCGCTTCCATTATATCAGGTCCACCATGTTTGCAATACACAGAAGGAACAAGCACACTAACATCAGCACTAACATCCACACTATCATCAACTCCCATATCATCACTCACCACACACTCATCTTCATCCAGACAATCATTCTTCTCCCTCATATATGAACACTTTTCAATCACCCAATTGTAATGCACACCGCTCAAACACTGCAGATGCACCACACTAGCATTCAAACCCTTCATCTTGCAATCTTTGGACACAATCGGCCTCTCACCACCAAAGTGCACATAAACAATCACTCCATACAAACGACTCACTACAATCAACACTTCCTGAAATGGCGGGACCCCTTGCATACACATCGCTCTCAATTCTTTCATGAAGTTCCGCATCTTTGCCATACCAATGCTTTCAGAGTACTTGCAATCCTACTATCAGCCCACTTCATACGCTGCAGATACACAAGAGGTTGATGATCTGTTTTGATCACAAACCTCACACCATACAAAAAGGGGTGCAACACTTTCAAACAATACCTTATCGCAGCCAACTCTCGCTCCACAGTCAAATACTTTCGTTCTGCAACATTCATAGCCTTGGATACATACCCAATTATTCGCCTGACTTTCTATCCATTCAAACGCTGCTCTTGCATCAGAAAACCTCCCATACAATACCCACTCACATGTGTATATAATTCAAGCATTTTAGCATTTACACTATAAATCTGAATACGGCAATTCAACATCTTCAGCCGCTGCCTCTTTCAGTTTCTCATACGCCTCATTCATCTTATCATTCCACCTGACAACCGTACTACCTTTCTTGCCCATCCACTCAGTCAGAGGCTTACTCACACCAGAACAATCACGTATAAACTTTCGCTGAAACTCAATCAAACCCCAAAATGACTTCAGTTGCTTCACAGTCACCAGTTTCAGAAACATTCGCACCTTCTCAACATATTTCGGTGACTTTCGTAACCCATTCTCAATCACCATATGTCCAAGGAATTCCACTTCTTTTGCAAACCATTCACACTTCGCTACTTTAACCTTCACACCAACACTCTCCAACGTTCTCATCATATCATTCACCAGTCTCATATGCTCTTCAAAAGTCTCAGTCATAATCAAAATATCATCTATAAACACAATCACATTCTTACTTGCAAACTTATTCAACACAACATTCATTGCCCGCTGGAAGGCTCCGGGAGCATTAGCCAACCCAAAGCTGAGGTTCCGGAACTGATAATCCCTTTTTGTAGAGGAAAAGGCAGTCACCGGCTGGCTCTCCTCAGCAATGGGCATCTGGTAATACCCCCGTACCAAATCCAGCTTTGTAAACCACTTCATCCCATGTATACTATACATACATCAGAAACTTTTCTTTCACAGTCCTTATGTACAGGCACAATCAGACTATTCCATGCACTCTCACTTTCTTCAATCACCCCCAATCGTTCTAATTCCACACACTGCTCCTCAATCTCATCAGCAACTGGATGTGGGAAATGTCTCGGCCGCTGATAGATTGGGGTGTCCTCCTTCAGGATAATCTTGAATTCCGGAAGCTTTGCAACCCCAAAATCCAGATCACCCTTACTGAGGACCCCCTTTTGTTTAAACAACATTCGATACACATCCTCCTTTTCGTATTAAGTCAAACATCCATCCAATTTCACCATCCTTTCCCTTTCATTACACGTCCATTCAAACATGTTTTCATTCGCAACATTTACCCTGACATCCGTGCTATCATCCATACCTACCTCATTGACAGTGGAAAGGTGACCCAGTACATCTTCGACTTGGTTTTCCCTCACCTGCCCTTTCACACTGGGGTCTACCTGCACATATACAAAAGGATCATTCATTCTCATCAAGCCATCAAACACACAAGCAACATGCTTTACCTTATAACATGCATCCTTTCCATCCAATATCACAGTGTTCTCACCCACATTCAAACTAACATCCTTACTACAACTCACTCTACCAAACACCCTTTAACCCTTCACAAGCCTTACACTCTCCATAGCAGTCACTTCAATACCGGTAAACACTCTCCTCAAAACACTACCATCTTTCCCTACATACAACTTATACACCCCATTTTTACCAATCTTTCTCTCAATCTGATCACTCGCAGTATACACAACCATATGGTTCACTTTCATAAAATCATACCCCCAAATCACACCATACTCACTACTCACCTTATCAATCACAGAGAATTCACACTCATTCATCAACATACCATGCATTCGAACAGCTGACCTTATCATTCCAATCACAGGCACTCTCATACTACCAATCCCTACCAAACTACCCTTACATGTAGACAGGAGGGCTTTATCACTCACCTTGTCATACACATCCTTATACACCAAGCTCATCTTGCATCCAGAATCTATCAAAGCCAAACACTCAATTCCATTCAATTCCACCTTCACACTCAGACACTCATACTTCCTACTAGACAGCACTTTCACACTAGACAGACTTACCAATGCACTCATGCACTCAGAGGATACTTCACCAGGTACCCTCTTACAATTCAGTTTCCCGCTTCAAACTTTCCATTCACACCTTGCACTCTCAGTCTAATCCAACACTTTACACTTGAATGTCCTTCCATTGCACAATAGCTACATACATTCCTCTGGTCACGACACATCCTCGCATAATGACCAGCCTTTTCGCAATTACCACAAGCATACCTCATACTTGCCCCAGCAGTCGCTCCACCATTCAACTTCAGACAATCTTTCTTCAAATGGCCTCTTTCTTTACATTCGAAGCACTCTTTCACACTTTCCTGGCAATCCTTTATCATATGTCCCTTCTCACCACCCCCAAAACATGCACCAGACGTACACCTACATTCCACACCTACGAAATTCCACGACCTTTCTCTAACAATTCGGTCTCTCATTTGCTGGGACATACATCGGTTGCTTCCTTATATACCCATTCATGCACTTACCACTCATCTGGCCCCTTCCATTTGTCCATCCTCCATTCGCCCATCCAGCCTGCTGGCCCAGGAAGCTCTACATCACCCCAGCTGGTGCAGCCCTCAGGGCATCCCGATAGCTGACAAACTGCTGGGGTGGAGTAAAGCTCCTGGGCTTTTTACCCCCAACATTTACACTATACCATCCATCTTCATCTAAATCACTTTCCTCATCAAATCACCTGTCTTCCAATAGTTCCAACACATCTTCCCACACCAATCATTCACCTGTCAGCCTCATTCTCTCCTTTCTTTTCCCATTCAGCCATTCACTTACCTTTCGCGGGACTGTATCCAAGAATTTTCTCATCAATTGTTTACATTCATTTACATCATCACCATATCTCTTTCTCGCCATACCCACAAGCCTATGTGCATACATGTTCACACTTTCACTCTTCCCCATTCGAGCCTTCTCAAATTCATTCCACTTCACTCTCGCTTTCATTCATTTCACTTGCCCAATCAATCTCTTCTTCACCACATCATACCTCAGTTCCCCCAAAACATTCATCCAGTATCCCTTATTCTCCAGGTACTTGAGCTTGCAATATCTCTCAAATTCCCCGAAGAATTCTTCCACACTTTTCCCACCATGCAACCTAAACTTATCTACCTTTGGCACTTCCCTTATCAAAATACCTTTCCACACATTCACTTCACTCACACTTGAGCTGCCCTCACTCTCACTCCTACCAATCATACCATTACTCTCTCCTTCATCCAAGTACAATGAGTCCACACTCTTCCTTCTCACCTTCCAATCCTTCCCCTTTGACCCAGTCTTCCTTCTTCTCTCGCGTTCCACTCTCTTCCATTCTCCGTCCTTCCTATCGTTCACAATCATCCTATCCTCTCTAGACTCACACACGCTCCCATTGATCCCATTAGTCTTATCTTCTTCAGTCGGAGCAGGGGTCAAGGTTGAGGGTCGTGGGGTCGGTCCTGACCCCTTCATCATGTCATACAAGTCCTTCATACATTGGCCGACCTGCTTCTGTCTCTCGTCCATTTCTTTCCTCATCCTGTCTGTCTTCTCATCCATACTCATCATATCACTCTTCAATCCCTCAATCACACTCCTCAACATCATACATTCCTCCTCTTTCTGCCTCAGCTCCAACCTCAGTCTCACGATCGCATCATGGAGGCCCTTTTCCACAGAAGCCATCCTCCCAGGTTAGTAATAAAGATAGAAAAAGGGGAAAAACAACCAACTATCTGTCACTCTATTTTGGTGTGGACTGCAATCCACACTAATTCGGACATGAGAAATCGAAGGAGAATGAAAAGGATTGTATATACAACTGTTTCATTCTCCTTCAATTTCTCACGTCCATATTAGTGTAGGAAGCGGGTTGGAACGATTGGTATTAGAGCTTCGATTTCTCACATCCGAATTAGTGTAGGAAGCGGGTTGGAATGATTGGGATTAGAGCATAGATTTTCAGCCCGCTACAACATATATACGTAGTTAGTACCATGGGGTATTTGCACACCCCACACAGAGAAGTGACGTCTTCCAAACTACAATAGTTGTTGCAAGACTGTTAAAGTGTTTTAGAGTGTTTAATACACAAAATCATGAAGCTACTGTTGAGAAAACTGATATTAGTTGATAGATCTATGACAGGCAGGACTTTTAAAAAGGCTGGCGTGTCTAAACACACCATGGTACTAACACAGGGTTAAAAATAACAAGGGTGTGGGGTGCAACCCCCACAATTAAAGGGGGATATAGGGGGCAATGGCCCCAGTCAAACTAGAAAACCTACACCATATTTTTAGTATTATAAAAGTATGATTAATGTTGGGTTTATGACCACCCTCCAGGGTGGGAAAAAACCCTAATTTTTGAAAAAAGTCCAATAAAACCCAGGTTTTATTCTTTTTTTTTTTTCAAAAAACAAACACTATAAACATTAGAATAACATAGAAAAAGAATAGCTATCTCTATTTTTATAATATTAATAATGAATTAGTTTAATAATTATATTAAGGTAGGAACAGATCACTGATGGAGAATTGTGGGTACCCATAATAGCCATAACCTGTAGAAGGAGAGATGAATTGAGTCAGTATCAGAGAAATAATCTTAATTTGATACATATTTGTTGAAATTATAAACATAAATATGCTTTTTGAATAAAAGAATTACCTCTTGGAAAAAAGAAGAGGTAATTTTGAAAGAACAAACAAAACTGGGTTTTATTCCAGGTTTTTTCAAATTTCAGTTTTTTTAAAAAACAAATGCTACAAGCATTAGAATAACGTAAGAAAAGAATAGCCTTCTCTATCATCATTCTTGCCATTGAGCAGTACCCTAAAATTTTCATCCAAAGTCTAATAAATGAAAGATTTATGAAGTTGTACTTATTTTTGTAATGGGCAGCACAACCATCTTAGAAATACTGATCTTTGGGGCATTTTTGAATAATATCATTTATAACAAGCAAAGGTTTTTTAAATGCATGAACTGGACCTACTAAATGTATCATGGCCATTTTCTTTAAGATTTAAAATAAACTGATTGTAACTTGGAAATATAATCATGGGATGTTTGAAAAAAGTTCTTGCAGATTTTTAGAAGAGAAACAAACAAACTATGGTGTTTCATTTGTTTCATCACTGAATGGATATTCATTAGTTACTTGCACAGTATCTTCTAAACTGGAGCTGCTGCTGCTGTTGTACTTGTAGTATTAGAATTATCTTTTTATAGATTTTCTCTTTGTGGAAGTTTAATTTTATTAGGCCTCATATAGAAAGAATCATCAAGGCAGTTTATATGACTAAAAAATGTTGAGTCCATTTAAAGCTCTATATCATATAGATAATATAAAATATACTAAATGAATGATGCATCATCAAACCTAGATAGTTAATGCTTTTTTTGGAAAAGGGTTTATTGAAGAAATCTCAGATGAACATCAAGACTGTAAAATTAACTTCATGTACCAGACCTGGAGCATGAAGTTACACATAAGAAATTCTCTTTTTTGTCCACAGAGGATACGTTTTGTGTATTGATAAAGAACATTTTGCATATAACAGTCATGGCAAGAATGCCTATGATGGCATTGGAGGCATGGTTAAAAGGGCTGCAACTAAGGATGTCTATTAATCACCAATTTTAACACCATTAGAGTTTTTCAAATTTATTTTACTGAAATTCAATTTTTTACATTCCATCTGATGACATAACACTTAAAGAGAAATTACAATTTAGATTTGGGACTGCTCAAAATTAAACAGGTACACAAGGATTCCATAAAATTATTCCAAACAGTTTAATGACTGTCAATGCATTCAAAACATCACAGTCAACAGAATATACTGTCTTCCAAATTTCAGCTGATATATCAATTCTTTCCATCACATATATTACTACAATACTGGCCAATATGTTTTTTGTACCTATTAAAATATTCCTTACATAGGATTTATTTAATAAATCTCAGATGAACATCAAGACTGTAAAATTAACTTCATGCACCACATTTCACAAAACAAGTGATTTTTTTTTTGTACACTGAGAATACATGTTAGTTATTGATGAAGAACATTTTTGATTGTGTTGAGTGCCCCCAATTGAATGCAGGACCCAAAAGAAGCTGCAAAATTCGTTTCTAACATAAAAGGATTCTACAGGTATAGTAAATCATAAACTATGTATAGTCTACAGTGTCCATGAAAAGGATCCGATCATCCTAGAAATTTGTATTTTTAACATAAAAAAAAACATGTTTAATATTGACTAACCTTATATTACTAGGCCAATCCAAAATATTAAATTTATTGTCAGTAAGCCATTTTATCACAATTTTACCCCGGTTACAAGATGCCCCATCATGTATGAATGTTTCGGTCTCATGTATTCTCATTACCATTGGAAGTTTCTCCTGTAACATTGCTTAAATACCATGTGCCATTCATAGATTTGTTCTTAGGAACCTTGGAAATATATGCTTCCTCTCCCTTGGAAACTGAAAGAAACCCAAATCATCACATTTGGAGAATGTTTCATTGTCTTTTGGGTGTAGGTATTTAGGTCCATTCTATTTGAGCCAATGGGCTGATGAACCTTTTTAGGACAGCTTCTGAATGTTAAAAATGTTGACTCATTGCTGAATAAAACTATTTTTCACTTCTCAACAGTCCAATGAATATATTTTTTACAAAATGTGACACATTTGTTACTTATTTTTTCATTAATGAATGGTTTCTTTGCAGCATGGCAAGAGAGTAATCCAAGTTCTTTTCATAGCCGCTCCTGGATAGTTTATTCAGAAACATCAAATAATAAATTATATTAAATTTGAGTTCTTTCACAGTTATTGTTGGATTATTCACTTCTAAACTTTTCATAAGCATGTCTTCACAAATTTGTTTTTCTTGGTCTGCCAGATCATTTTTTAAGTACTGGTATAGATAAGCTACATTGTCTTTAGCATGTGAAACCAATAAATTAACAGTAATTTAGGCTATGTTTAATTTATTATTAGCTATTTATAAAGAGCAACAATTTAGCACCTTGACAATCACTCTCAAGTTGTTTCTTAGCACACATTAGAAATAAATTTTATTTCAACTACTTTCTGTAAAAATAACAAAATGGCAAAAAACATGAAATTGGATAAATTTGATGAATGCCCACATGCAAAGAAGACTACCACAATCAGAACTTAAGATTGCATTGGGAAGCTGTTATATCAGAGTGTTATATGAAAGCTACCAGATTTTGCTAGAACAGATAGAAAGTGAATTACGCGTCAGTGAATATCATTGAAAATAATACCAATTTTGAATGTGATCGGATACTTTTCACGGGCACTATACTGTTGTCTATAGGGTCATTCCATATCACATGGTCCAATTTTGATGAAATTTGGTACACAAGTTGGTACTTGGCCCAAATGGACCCGTGCAAAATTCCAGCTCTGTAGCTGCTATAGTGTCCAAAATACAGTACTCCTGTTTTTTATCCCAAACACTAAGATTGGCAGTTTCATGGAGGTGTATTTAGGGGGCCTGTTACTCAGTTGCTATATGCTTTGAGGTGCTGAAAATGACTAGTCTGGCCTACCTTTTTGCAAGGGTTTAAAAAACCAAATCAGTTTTGACCCAGGTGGCTTAGTTTTCTCACAAACAGATTTAAAATGCCAAAAAATTACCTGTAACACCAACCAGTGCTGCATTCATGATCCTATATCTCCTGAACATTGGGGTTATATGATACCAAATTGTTTACCTGGAGTGGCATCTAACCTTTTAGTCTATATGCCAAATTGGAAGTTTCTAGGTCTAATAATCTCTATATTAGACCCTATCACAGTTGGTCACAAACAGAAAAATATGAAAAATGACCCATATTCAATCAGTTATTTGACCATCAATCCAGTTTTTATCCTCTTTAGTGAGGGGGTCTCATTGGGAAGAGCATGTCAAATAACCTTGGAGACCAAAATATCTTTTTTGAGACTGAGTTGCTTCTTGGTCAAATTTAACTTGAATTTGCCCTAGTTTTGGCCTTTTGGAGCTTGGCTGGAACTTGTGTACTCTCTCCGTCAACATACCACCCAAGATTTGTACTTTTAATTCTGCATTGGTCCATGGTATATGTGCCACTACCAATCTGTGACAGCTGGTCACAGATTGGTATTCCCATCGCCTAGGGGCCATGCTGATAGCTGTGCAGGTCCAGCCACGGGCCCTCCCACCCACCTCTCTCACGGTTGGCAAATGAAAAAACCCAGGTTTTGGGGGGCTTTTTCAAATGAAATTTGACACTTATGTATCAAATTAAAAGATTATTTCTAAGATACTGACTCATGATTCATCAAATTAAGTTATTTCTCTGATTCTGACTCATAATTCAGTGATCTGTTACTGTGATGTTTTCTTACCATAATATAATGATTAAACTAAGTAATTATTAATATTATATAAAAATAGATATAGCTATTCTTTTTCTATGTTATTCTAATGCTTGTTGCATTTGTTTGTTTTTTTAAAATGAGATTTGAAAAAACTTTGAATAAAACCCAGGTTTTATTTAGCTTTTTCAAAATTTGGGGGTTTTTTTGCCAACCCTGACCTCTCTTCTCCAGTCCTCCATGCTGTGCCAGTGTTGGGTTTCTTGCTGGTTCCCAAGCTGGTGGGGGTTTCTTCTCCAAGGTTCCCAAGTTTCAAGTGGGTTTCTTATCTGAGGTTTCCAAACCATGTGTGGGTTTTTTGTCTGAGATTCCCAAGCCAAGTGTGGGTTTCTTACTGGTTCCCAGGCCATACCCAATTTCTTCTTATTACATAGCTGCAAACTTTGCCTGCACATCTTGAATAACAGTGTCAGACAAACTGTAATTCCTTCCAAGCGTCGAAGCTGTTGGTACAGGAACAATGCACAGAATGTGAATTTCTGGAAGCTCCTACAAGCTCCATGCAGGTGCATGAAATTTATCAAAGCATCTTCTTCCATAGACCAGGGTGGGCAATCAAAAAACCCGGGTTTGGGTTTTTTTTCAAAATTACTTCTTTTTTTTAAAGAAATGAATGCTACTTATCATTATTTTGTTCAAAATTCATATTTATGTTTATAATTTCAACAAATATGTATTAAATTAAGGTTATTTCTCTGATACTGACTCATATTAATTCATCTCTCCTTCTACAGGTTATGGCTATCATGGGTACCCATAATTCTCAATCAGTGATCTGTTCTTACCTTAATATAATTATTAAACTAATTAATTATAATTATAAAAACAGAGATAGCTATTCTTTTTCTATGCTATTCTACTAATGCTTGTAGCATTTGTTTTTGGAAAAAAAACGAGAATAAAACAGGTTTTGTTTTTTTTCAAAATTATACTTTTTTGCCATTCCTTGGCAAGTGGGTGAAGTACAAGAAGATGGTTGGCAACAGCTACATCTTCAATATTTGTCCGTCCTTCCCAAGATCACTGAGGTCAAGGTGAATAAGGGCACCAAGGCCAACCTGAAGAGCCACTTCAACAGGATTCATCCTGACAAGGCAAAACAAGTTGATGAAGCTTGCAAGGCCAACATTGGGACTGGCGGCTGCAGCAGGAACCGGTCCGGTGAGTCAGACGCTTGTGGGTCAAAGGCAAGAAGAAGCAGCAAATGTCCATCGCTGAGACCTTTGGCATCATGGCCCAGGGCAGCGCCGTCCTGCAGTCCACTGTTGACAAGACAATTGTCAGGTTTGTGGTGGACAACATGCTGCTGCCTCAGATTGTGGACAGTCAGAGCTTCAGGGACATGGTCCACACCCTCAACCCTAAGAAAGAGGTACCCTCCAGGAAGACTCTGGGGAGGAGAAAACCTATGAGGAAATGGAGAGCCTTACCAGGTAAGGAACTAAGAAACCGTATTCAAATATTCTTACTATTGTATTATAAAATGATGCTATATATAGTCAAAAATCAATATTGTATTATAATTTTAGATTTATCGGTTATCACCTTATTGGGCGATAAATTTATTGGTTATCAGTTATCGTTATTGATTTATCATTTATCGTGATACATTTTTTCGTTATCGCGCCCTTCACTGATTATATTATTCAAAATTGATATTTATGTTTATAATTTCAACAAATATGTATTAAATTAAGGTTATTTCTCTGATACTGACTCATAATAATTCATCTCTCCTTCTACAGGTTATGGCTATCATGGGTACCCATAATTCTCAATCAGTGATCTGTTCTTACCTTAATATAATTATTAAACTAATTAATTATTATTGTAAAAATAGAGATAGCTATTCTTTTTCTATGCTATTCTACTAATGCTTGTAGCATTTGTTTTTTGAAAAAACCCAGAATAAAACACAGATTTTTTTTCCAAAATTATACTATTTTTTTTTAAAGAAATAAATGGTAGTTATTATTTTCTTCAAAATTCATATTTATGTTTATAATTTCAACAAATATGTATCAAATTAAGGTTATTTCTCTGATACTGACTCATAATTCATCTCTCCTACAAGTTATGGCTATCATGGCTACCCACAATTCTTGATCAGTGATCTGTTACTGTGATCTATTCTTACTATAATATAATTGTTAAACTAAGTAATTATTAATATTATATAAAAATAGATATAGCTATTTTTTTTATGTTATTCTATTGCTTGTAGCATTTGATTTTTGAAAACCCACAGAATAAAACCCAGGTGTTATTGGGCTTTTTCAAAATTTGTTTTTTTTTGCCAACCCTGCCAGAGACACATTGCCAACGTTTCCGTTCCATCATTTGCATCATATATGCAAGCAACATATTGGCCTGCTTACAGATTTGCAGTTTTCACAAAAACCTTGTCTGACACAGACAATGTGGCCATGAATGATGTGCAGTCTGCAGACACTGGGCTGACAGACATTTGGCTCACATCAATTGGCTTGAAACAGTGGTGTTCCCTTGTAACAGCCACTGTATGTGCTTTGGCAAATCACTACTCCTGGACTTCTTTAACCTCCGCAACTTCACCCCGTAAGGGGCGCAGCGATTTGCCATCCTGGCCGCCGTGCTGATGGGACTCAGCACCCCGTCCGACCCCAGCTTAGCCTCTTTTCTTCCTTCAAAACACTTGTTTCCTCGCTTTTCATAATACCTCTCCCACAACTTTCTTTGGTCAGCCTCTAATTTCACAGGGTAGATGCTGACCTTCCTCTCAGCCGACCGTCCTGCATCGGGGCTGAGGGGGTGGGGGGCAATGTTCCCTAACCCCTGAGCTCCGGTCTAGGGTGGCTGGTTTTTAACAACCTGCTTCATCCCCACCCATACCTTCCTCACATCCCTTTTCTTCTCCTCTTCACAATCTATATATTTTACGCCGTGTCTAATGTGGAGCCGCAATGCCGATGGACTGCCAGGCCACCAGGCGGGAGGGGTGGTCCCAAATGGCGGCACCTGGCTCTGCCGGGCTTGTAAGCACCTCTCGCAATGCGGGCTACTGCGAGAGGTGTGCGCGATTGCATCCCATGTAAAAAAGAGGGTCACCATGCCCAATGATGAAAAAAAAACTCAACCCCCAACTTCCCCTGAAACATCGACGGAGCCGCCCTCCGGCAGCTCCACCGAAAAAATGGAGGTCCCCCCCCTCTGTGTTGCACAGGGGACCCTCCATATTTCTCTAACCGGAGAGGAGGCTTACTCCTCTCCTTCGCCGACGGGTGTCAGGCGACTCCCCCTCACCCCCTTCTCTGGAGGTGCTTTCGGGCCCCTTCCTTTTTCCAGCGGCAGTCCCCTCTTTTCTTTCCAAGGGGATTGCCAAGAAAGCCAGCAGGCAGCCCTTAGCCAGCCGCTCCCCATCGAAGAGGCTCGGTAGGGCAAACCCCCCATAGGGGGGAGAGGGAAGCCAGGCCCCTTCGGTCACTTCCCTCAAAAGACCTGCTAGCAGGAATATTAAACATTGCTGGGGTTAAGGCCTGTGCCTTCCTACAAAAGACTCTTGACGCTCCCAAGGGGACCTGCGATGTCCTGGGAGGGGATGGCCAACTGGAGGCCCCTCCTGTGATAGACATGGTCCTTGAGGAGACCCAGCCTCAGACGGTAGGGCCTTCCATGGGGGGAAACCGGGCTCGGCGCCAAGCACCGAATCCGAATCCGCCCCTATGCAGGGTCCTCCTCAAACGGCTGAGGGCTCCGAGGCAGTACAAGGAGGGGAGGGATCTCCTCTGACAGGTGCCCCTACGACTACCAGGACCTTCTCCATTTCGGAGAGGGACCTGGCTGAGGCCGGCCCATCTGGCATGGGGGCTTCTGCCGGCGGAGGCGAGAAGCGGGTTCATTCCCCGCCCTCCTCTCCAAAAAAGAAAAAGACTAAAAAGACTCGGGGTTCCTCTCCATCCGTGGGGGCTACGGGGATGGATGGGTCTGCTGCCACTTTGGCAAGCGACCAAGCCAAGATCGACACATCCAGCCCCTCTGCCTCCCCGGTTGCGGAGCCCCTGACTAAGACGAAAAGTGCACAGGGCGGAGCCTCGATGACATCAGGGCCCCTGATTCAGAGGTTACCTGGCGTTTTCGAGCCCGCCGGCTTCAAACGCTTCCTCGTTATTCGCTCCACTGATGGCACCATGTTGTCCAAGGGCAACATGATCCATCAGAGGAGAGGATTAGCTAGTGCAATTGGTAGAGAGCCGAAGGTGACCCGTTTCTCGGACGGGAGCCTTCTGGCCAATGCGGCGAATCCCGCCGAGGCGGCCAAGATAAGTGCTCTTCGGACACTTCATGGCACCCCGGTGAGTGTGACGCCGCACTCTACCATGAACTTTGTGAAAGGAGTAGTTTATGCGAGGGAACTCGTTGATTACTCCATTGAGGACATCACCCTAGAGCTGGCCGACCATGGGGCGGTCAAGGTCGAACGTGTGATGAGAAAACAGGGAGGGGCTTCGAGACCCACCCCTACACTCTTCGTCACGTTCGACTGTGACAAGCTCCCTGAGTCGGTGCATGCCGGTTGGTACCGCTACCGCGTGAAGGCATTCGTGCCACTGCCGCGGCGGTGCTATTACTGTCACCGCTTCGGCCATACGAATCGCTCATGTAGACGTGCTAAGTCGGGGTCACCCGAATTCTGTGTAAATTGCTCCAAGGTCGCACACAATAATTCCAAATCGTGTGTGGCCAAGTGTGTCAATTGCGGAGAGCCGCACCCTGCTTCTTCGAAGCAATGTGGTGCATATCTCCTCGAGAAAAAAATCATGGCCGTTCAGGCCCAGGATAGACTCTCATTCCGCGAGGCTAAGGACTTGGTCCTGGCGCGCCCGGCTCTGCCTGGGACGTCATATGCCTCAATAGTTAGAAAGGCACCCTGTCTGCTCCTGGCTCATCCAGGCCAACGAGCACAGTTTTTCCGCGCCCATTCGGAGCCCTTCTGCGGGCTCTACCCAACCTGGGCGCTTTCCTGGTAAAGCTGGCGGCAAAAAGGGTTCATACCCAGCCCCGGCTAAAACTAGGGCTCCCCAGCGTGACCACGCGCGGCCACGCGCCTCCACCAAGTCGTTAGACTCACAGGAGGCAACACCCCTGAAGATGGTCGCTAGGCTATCTTCGGGGGTTCCTAAAGCTGTCCCCTGAAAGGAGGACAGCAACAAAGGAGCTTCGCCTCCTTCGCCCACGCCCCGAGGTGGAGCGAGTGGCTCGGAGACGGTGGTTCCTCGAAAAGAGGGCCCCCCCGCCTCCGAAGCCGCAACGCCCGCCTAAGGTTTCGATGCGGAGGGAGGAAAAGACTCGCAAGGCGAGCCCAACCTCCCCCAATAAGTCCTCGAAGGCGACAGCGCCTTCAGCGCTTTGTCCGGCCAACAGCTCCCGGGGTTCTGCCCCCGGGAAGCGTACGGCAATTCCCGTGAAGGTCTTCAGTTCGAGGAGGGCCCCCGCGTCTCCGAGCTAGGCCTGGAGTGCATATTCCTTCAATGGAATTGCCGTGGACTCAGGGCCAACTGGGAGGAGCTGCAGAGGCTCGTTTCGTCCCATTCCCCGTTAGCTATCTTTTTGCAGGAGACCATGCTAGGCGCGTGCCCCCTGCCTGCCCTCCTGGGGTATAAGGGTGTTGCGACCCAGCCACCGCGGGATGGCCGGGCTGGGGGATGCGCGGTTTACACCCGGCATGATGTCTCCGTTCTTCCTTTCTCTTTAGATACCTCCTTTCAGGCAGTGGCTGTGCAGCTGCACCTGGATAGGAGGTATACTATCATTTCTGCGTACATTCCACCGTCAGCTGACGTCGACGCGGGTGACTTCCGCCGCGTCGTGGCACGGTTGCCGAGGCCCTATCTCTTGCTTGGAGACCTGAACGGCAGGCATCCTCTCTGGAGAGATTACTCCATAAATCCCAGGGGACAAGTCCTTGCCGATCTGATCAAAGAGCTTGAGATAGGTGTCCTAAACGTAGATGAGTTTACGCATCACTGTACGAGAACCGCTTCATTTTCTTGCCTTGACCTATCTTTGTGCTCTTGTGATGCACAGCCTGATTTTGATTTGGGGGTGGTCGATGACCTCCATGGTAGTGATCACTTTCCCATTCAAATATCATTTTCAGGGCAACTGCCGCCTGAGAGACCACCTCGGTGGTGCTTGGCGCGGGCACGGTGGCCTGCATTTCAGGAAATGACGGACCACTCCCATTGAGGTCAGCCGAGTGTGAGACGGCCCTCAAACAGAAGCGTTATGCCTACATGCGTATATAAGCGCCGCCCGAACGATTTCACTGTCGCTGAATTTCGTCGGGCTAGGGCTAGGTTCCGGTATATTTCAAAGCACGCCCGCCGCTCTTCTTGGCGGGCATACGTGTCTTCACTTAACGGGAACACCCGTTTAGCTGAGGTGTGGAAGCGAGTCAAAAGGATTCGGGGTAAGTTCTCGCAGGACCCCCCTCCCGTTCTCCAGGAGAATGGGACCGCAATCTCGGACCCCGCGTCCGTGGCGGAATCCTTAGCGACCGCATTCTCTAGCCGTGATGCTGCTCCGCCAGCATTCAATGCACGTCGTGATGTCGCGGAAGGCCGCCGGCTGGACTTTACCTCCAGAGGCGGAGAACCCTTCAACGACAAGTTTACTGTAAGTGAGTTGCATTCCGCTCTCGCTTCGTGCGCGGACACCGCCCATGGTCCGGACGATGTCCCGTACGCCATGCTTCGACACCTGGGTGAGCGAGGCATGGCCTTTCTGTTAGATTTGTTCAACAGGATCTGGGTGGAAGGTCTTCTCCCAGACTCCTGGCGAATCGCTACTGTGCTCGTCTTTCGCAAACCGGGGAGAGATCACTCTACTCTGACCGGTTTCCGCCCAATCTTTCTAACCTCTTGCGTGTGCAAGTTGATGGAGAAATTGGTAAATGTTAGATTAGCCTTTTTCCTGGACAGCGGAGGCCATCTGTGTTCCGCACAGTGCGGCTTCCGCAAGTTCCACTCCACGTCGGATGCTCTGCTCCGACTGGAAAATGCCGTCTGTGAGGCTTTCCTTCGTAGACAACACTACGCCATGGTGTTTTTCGATCTGGAGAAGGCGTATGATACCGCATGGTGATACGGTATCATGGAGACTCTCCACACGATGGGGGCGAGGGGACGCCCTTCAATGTTTATATCTGAATTTTTTCGAGATCGTCGATTCCGCGTACGGGTGGGGGGAGCCCTCTCCGGCCCAAAGGAGCAGGAAGAGGGTGTCCCGCAGGGTAGTGTCCTCAGTGTCGCACTCTTTGCCCTGAGAATCAACGGCATCACCTTGGTGCTGCCGGAAGATGTTCTCGCTACGCTCTACTTGGACGACCTTTCGATCTCCTTTGGCGCGGCCCAGATCCCAACTCTGGAGCGTCGATTCCAACAGGCATTGAACCGAGTCTCTCGCTATGCCGAAGCGCACAGGTTTCGCTTTTCTTTGGCCAAGACTAAGGTGGTGCACTTCTGCCGCCATCCGCGGCTTCACCCCGACCCAGATTTGTTTCTTAATGGGGTGCGCCTGGATGTGGTTGAGTCGCACCGTTTCCTTGGTTTTGTATTCGACCGACGCCTCACCTGGAAGGCTCATATTCGCAGCCTTAGGGTCTCTTGTACCCGCGCCATGGACATTCTCCGTTCCGTGACGTTCAGCGCTTGGGGCGCTGATAGGGCTACTGCCCTACTTTTTTTATCGATCCTTTGTTCGCTCGAAGCTCGACTACGGATGCGAGTTTTATGCATCCGCAGCCGAGCGTTTATTGCGGAAGGTGGATTCGATCCACCACACCGGCCTTCGCCTTGCGACCGGTGCCTTCCGCACTTCCCCCATTGAGAGCCTGTTGGTCGATGCTGGGGATATGCCACTTGCTCTGCGCTGCGTGCAGTGCATCACTCGCCTGTACGCGCGAGCCCGGCGCCTCCCTCAGTCGCCAACAGCTCTCACTGCATCCGCAGCTGATCTCGATGGTGCCTATGCCGCCGAGAGACGCCAGTCATACCCTAAGCCATTTGGGTTTAGGGCCAGGAAACTCCTTCGAGAAGTAGATATAGATCTCCGGCCGGTGGCGTCCCTGGTTCTGCCAGGACGCCACCCTGGAGGGTACGACATTTGGCTATTTGTCGCCACGCCTCTGCTCCCAAAGCTTGTACGGCGCCGGGAGTATTTCGTTTGACCTTTTTGGAGCACACATCGTGTCACGCTGGAACCGTACCAGTGTATACGGATGGCTCCAAGTCCCAAGAGGGGGGCGGCTTCCACGCCGTATCCCCTCTGTTTGAAGTCAGCGGGGCTCTACCAGGCGCTGCGTCTGTCTTCACGGCCGAGCTGGTGGCAATACACCACTCGGTACGGGAGATTACGCGACGTGCCCGGTTCGGAGACCGGATTGTGATCTATAGCGACTCACAAAGCGCCCTGAGTGCTCTCGGGGCATTGGAATCTCCGCATCCCCTGGTTCGCGAAATCCGTGACGCCACGGTTTTGGCGAGCCGGTTGGATGTCGAGATTATCTTCTGCTGGGTTCCTGGACATGTAGGAATTGCGGAGAATGAGGGGGCCAAAGAGTCCGCGAGGACTCTGCGACAGGACCAGCGTTTCGCTCTTCCTCACACCGACTACATGCAGGAATACGGGCATCTCTTCGAACTGCTTGGCCAAGATAATGGGAGACGGTCGAAGGGAACTTAAAGTTGCGCCGCGACTGTTCCCATGGACCTATCACCCAATGCCGCGGCGGCTTCAGGTCGCTTTCTGTCGTCTCCGAATCGGACACACTCGTGTGACGCATCGCTATTTGATGGAGCGCTCGCCGGCGCCCTATTGCAACGACTGCGTCGTCCTCCAGACTGTTCGGCACATTCTTGTCGAATGTCCCAGTCTGGGTGATCTTCGCACACGATACCTGTCCCGGTACCGGGATGGGTGGGGTCGCTACCGCCTGTCCCTTGTACTCGGGACAGATTCGTGCACATTGACTTGTTGACTTTTGGGGGGGGGAGGCCGGGCTTCTCCCCTTTATTTAAGGTTCTTTTTTGTTATTGTTTTGTTTGGGGGGTCGTCCCCCAGACCTTTCGGCTCATTCTTGTCGAATGCCCCAGTCTGGGTGATCTTCGCGCACGATACCGGTACCGGGATGGGCAGGGTCGCTAACGCCTGTCCCTTGTGCTCGGGACGGATTCGTGCACATCGACTTGTTGACTTTTAGACTTTTTGGAGGAGGCTGGCCTTCTCCCTTTTGTTTAACTAGTTTTTTTTTGTTTTGCTTTTTGTCATTGTTCTTTTTTCTTTGTAGGTCGCACGCTCCTGCGCCAGGGGGGGTGCTTCCCCCGACGCCGGAGCTTGCTTCCTAATTGTAGTTCATCTTCCATTTTTTCGTTGTTTTGTTTTCATATTTTTATTTTAAAGTAGACTAGACCTAGGTTGTTTGATTGCAGCGACTTATGCCCAAGTGGGCAGTCGACAGATAGCCTCAAAAAAAAAATCGACTATGGATGTGAGTTTTTTGCATCCGCAGCCGATCGTGTATTGCGGAAGGTGGACTTTATCCACCACACCGGCATTCACCTGGCCACCGGTGCCTTCCGCACATCCCCCATTCAGAGCCAACTTGTCGATACCAGGGAGATGCCATTCGCTCTGCGCTTTGCACACTGCATTCTTTGCTCTACGCGCGAGCCCGACGCGTCCCACAGTCGCCAAAAACTCTCACTGAATCCGCAGCTCATCTTGCCGGTGCCTATGCCGCCGAGAGACGCCAGTTATAGCCTAATCCCTTTGAGTTTAGGGCTATGAAACTCCTTCGACAGCTTGGTATTGCTCTCTGGCCGGTGCCGCTCATGGTTGTGCCCAGGACGGTACCACCTTTGACTATTTGTCTCCACGCCACTGCTCCCAAAGCTTCTACAGCGCTGAGAGTATTGCGTTCGGCTTTTTTTAGAGCACACTTCGGGACACTCTGGAACCGTGCCAGGGTATACAGATGGCTCCAAGTCCCAAGAAGGGTCGGTTTCCACGCCGTGTCCCTTCTGTTTGAAGTCGGCGGGGTTCTGCCAGGCGCTGCGTCTCTCTCCACGGTTGTTGGAGAATTTCTACGACCTCACCAGCCCATTTTCTGGCCTCCTAGATCCCCACTCTCCCTGAACTTAATGCCGAACTGGTGCCAAAGATCAAGGAAGTGTTCGAAGATCTTCCCAAGGCACAGTGATGAAGAATGCATGCCCCCAAATTCTGGAGCCCTTCTGATGCCGTGGTGAAAGTTTAGGGCGGCTACTTAAGTAAGCTATCTCCCATCCATAATCGAGTTGATACTTTAAATTTTAAAATACTTTTTTTTGCTGAGATGTTGCTTTTTTTGTAATGTACTGTCAAATTTAATCCGTATCGAGCAACACCCTATATATATATATATATATATATATATATATATATATATATATATATATATATATATATATATATAT
The DNA here is from genome assembly GCA_963969495.1 of Ceratothoa steindachneri. Taxonomy (NCBI): domain Eukaryota; kingdom Metazoa; phylum Arthropoda; class Malacostraca; order Isopoda; family Cymothoidae; genus Ceratothoa; species Ceratothoa steindachneri. Next base: position 34,235,281 of record OZ018329.1, read on the forward strand.
ATAATGTTAGACCTTGATTTAATCTTGACTTTTTACCTGTGTTGATACTCATTACATTTACTTTTTTTTTGCATATATTCAAATGGGGGTTGATTGCTATATCCCTGGGCATCATTGATTGAGGTAAAAAATAGATTTATTCTATGGATTTTTTTTAACAGATAATTCCAAGAAACCCCAAATATGAGAAATAATAGCCCAAAAAAACGAAGGCTAAAGCTCGACCAGCACTTTCATATTATTTCTTTCTCCAAGCAGAATGCTAAAAAAGAAGAAGAGAGAAACCATACATAGGTTGTTCAACCCGGTTTCCTTGGAGCTTGAAATATATATACCTTAACTGTAAGCATTTTGAATAAACCTGGGAACCTTAAAATATACCCCTCCCCCCCGTAAGCCATTGGCATAATAACATCCTCCTCACCCTTCGGATAAGAAATGTTGAGAGAGTTTGAAGACTCTTCCAAATTCGCACCCTTTTGAGAACCCGCGACGGCGTCTCTCATCAGTATACCGAAAGTAGTCGCATTTTGGGGATGCCCCCGTCACTGTACTCTCCACAAAGTTCCACCCCACCCCCTTTACCCCGCAAGGAGGTGCCCCGTGTAGATTTGGATCTGGTGCATGGAAAAATGGCACGCCCACTTGCCCCAATGCACCAGTGTAGATTGAGCAACCTGTGCTTTTTTTTTCTTATAAACACTTCCAGTTTATCCCTCTTTTGCCAATTTGCTTAGAAGCCTCTTCTCACCTATTTCCTTTGCAGGCTAATCGTCGACCAAGTTTCGTCCATTTATCCCTAATCGAAGCTGTTGGAGGGTTGTAAATTCACCCCCTCCCTCTTGGCTCCTGTTGGAGTGGCGGGTCTTAATATGCTTCTCGGGTGTAGCGTGCACAACCATGCTGCTGCTGACATTTGGAGGATTGTGTGCAGCCCGACCCCACTTCCCGTAGGGGGATCTGCACCTATATGTTTTACGCACATTTTCATTCCTCTTATGTTCACCACTTTCCTTTCAGATCTTTCCTTACAAAGTTTCTGCGTGATACGCCCTTGTTGCTATTGTGTTTTGGATTTGAGGAATGAATTTCACTTCTCCTAACTTTACTCATTTCTTTATATGAACATCTTCCCCTACACCTATTATCGTAAGGGACCTTTTGGTTTGGTTTTCGCCTCAAATGTGTAAAATGTACTAAAAGAAATGCTCCACATACTCGATGAGATACGTCGGCCCTCAAAATAGGACAGAAAATACCAGTAGCCAATTTGTGTTTTAAATCCCACAATAAGCCGGAATAAACTTTCTGTCCTGTATCCCAACATTTTTTATTTTTATATACTCAACTATTTGTTGGCAAAACAATAATTAATTCCATTGATATAACGTTGGAAAGAATATATAACATTAGTTATTATTGCTTTGTGTAACATTTTATCATATATTTAATTTGTTGAAAGAATATAGTCGATAGGTCATCTTTATAAAAAATGAAACTGTGAGACATTCGTTTTGTGCCTTGCCTATTCGTATTTTGCTAAGCTTAACACCAATGGGGCTTCTCATGTCATCTGACGTCTGGACAAACTATTGTCACGAGGACTGTCGAAAATGCAGTCGCCAAAATCATCCAAAAAGAGTACAAGCCTATACGCTTTCATTGCTTAAAACTTTAAAAGAAGTAAAATTAACATATTTACCCTTCTCTTATTTTTGCCTACATGTAACATGGCCATGGTTTAAGTTGCAAATATAGAAACTTTTGGGACTTGTCCATACTTCATTGATATAAATGGTGGGGTTTGATGAATTCATCTCCAACTTTCGTTACAAATCAGTAGTATAAAAGAATGATCAGTAGTCAATCTCCCAGGATCGACTTCATTGATTAGTTAACGAAATATGCACGTGTAGAGTCGTATATATTACTAAGTCGCCTTATGCAGTTGCGTCTGTGCATACATACCTCGCCCTGTCCGCGCGGCCACATACACGCACGCACACGCCCTTGAAATTATCGTTTAAATGACACATAATAGATGCAGTCTTCCCAAGAAGGAAGTCTCAAGGTCAAGATTTCAGGTGGAATGGGGAGGGGGAGGGGCTTGGAGACTTTCGCGAGAGGGATTGTATATATATAAGTAGGGAGAAGTTTCGTGACCCATTTACATGGATTTAGGTTAGGTACCCTAAAGAACCCTAAAGAAAGATGAAATTTGTCGTAGATAACCTAGTAGTCGTTAATAAAAATCACCCCCATTTAGTTATTTGTATTACGAGTGCACGAATCGTTCGTTTCCTTGGTGTACAAAAGAAGGTCTATGCAAGCCCATGATGGCGGAAAAGGGAGAAGCCGAAAATTATCGTTCCACTACAAAAGGCGGCAATGTCAAGGTCAAAGGCAAGTGTGCGCGGCGGCTATGTGCGTCATGCAAGAGACAAAGAATGTCTTCGACTCGTACATTCGTCCACACCGAAAATGTGCATCACTCGGTTATCTTCCGGAGACGAATAAAATCGATTTTTGAACTTGATCTGTCACAAATACTGCCTGGTGCCTCCCTACCACCCGAAGTAGTTCATGAGTGGTGGATGATTGCGACTAGTCGTAGGTTGTCAATCAATGCCGCGGCAGCTTCAGGTTGCTTTCTGTCGCATTTGATGGAGCGTTCGCCTGCGCCTTATTGTGACGATTGCGTTGTCCCCCAGACTGTTCGGCACTTCTTGTCGAATGCCTGAGTCTGGGTGATCTTTGCGCACATTACCTGTCCCTGTACCGGGACAAGCAGGGTCGCTACCTTTTGTCCCTTGTACTCGAGACGGATTCTTGCACACTGACTTGTGTACTTTTCGAGTTTTGGAGGAGGCTGGCCTTCACCACCTTGACACTGATGTCTTTTTTGTAGGCCGCTTGTTCCTGCGCCTGGGGGAGGCGGCCTACCCCGGACGCTGGCACAAGTTTCCTTGTCGTAGCCTCTTAGCGTTGTTTTATTTTTATTTTTTTATCGTTGTTACTTGTTATTTATATATTATTTATTTTTAATATACTCTAGTAATAGGCTTTGGTGAATACGGTGACTTATGCCCCAAGTAGGCAGTCGCCAGATGGGCTCCTTTAAAAAAAAAAAATCGCAGGCTCGTCCAAGAGGGCGGAGAAAGACTGTGGTAGTCTCGAACCAAACTTCGCTCCTGTGCAAGATTGCCCCCAGGCGGCATTGGCCCCCTGCGGACTCAAAGGAGAGGAAGGATCTTATACCCTATTTGGTTACCACTTGTTAGCCATGGACTTCTCATTTCGTAGAAGCACAAGGCTGAGGCTGGCTCGTCCGACCTTGTGGCCTTTCTGAAGTTGGGAGCAAAGAGCCTCACTCTCCACCCTCCCCCTGAAAGGGGTAAGGAGATAAAAAAGGGAGGATTTGATTTTCTTGCATGGACGGAAGGGTCCATTGCAGTTTCGGTCCCACCTCGGGATTCCTATGCTATGGCAAAAACTAATGTTGCCGGTAAGGTGAGTGGAGTCTCGGTTACATCGAGCCTCCCAGCTTCAAAGGTTTCTTGATTGTCGATTTTAAGGATGGGAGCTTGTTGTACAAAGACAACACGTTCCATCAGGGCCAGGCTTTCGATAGGGTTCTCGGTAGAGAACCGGTCTCCCATTTCTGGAAGGTACCCTTCTGGTAAATGCAGCTGACCCTGTCTTTGCGGCCATGTTACGAACTCTTGGGACACTTGATGAGTCGCCTTTGCAGGTGACACCGCACTCTACCATGAATTTTGTGAAAGTGTTGGTTTATGCGAGGCAACTCTTGGACTACTCTATAGAAGACATAACCGAAGAGCTAGCCAACCAAAGTCGAACGTTGACGAGAAAAAGGGTGGCTTGTGGGGGGGGGGGGGGCTCGAGAGCCATCCCTACAATCCTCGTCAATTTCGATTGTGATAGCCTCCTTGACTCGGTGCGTACCAGTTGATATCGCTACTGCACTACTTCGAGGTAGGTGTTACCATTGCCACCGCTTCGGCCATACAAATCGTACCAACACACATGCCAAGTCGGTTCAACCCGAAACCTGCGCAAACTGCTCAAAGGCATTGCATGATAAATCCGTATTATGCAATGCCAAGTGTATGAATTGCGGCGACTCGCCCCCTTCTTCTTTGACGCAATGTAGCTCCTATCTTTTCGAGGATGTCCTAGCCGTTCAGGATGCGTATCGACCCTCTTTTTGCGAGACTAAGAACCTGGTCCTGTCGCGACCTGGGACGTTCTCGCCTAAAACCAGGGCTTTCCCTCCACGTAAGCGTTTCCTCCCGTAAGGCCATACGGTTAATTTCTCGACCGATGCGTTAGACTCATTGAGACAAACCTCCGAAGGTTGTGAGGCCGTTTTCGGGGATCTATAAGTCTGTCCTCCGCAAGGACGGCACCAACGGAACCTCAGCTCCAAGCCCAAGGCTGAAAGAGGCGACTCGGGAGGGTTAGACCCCGCCCCTGAAGCTGGCCCGTCCTCTAAATGTTACAGGAGAGAGGGAGACAGAATCTCATGGCAAGCCCAAGCACCATCAGTAGGAGTTCTGAGGCTCGTGTTTCTTAGACGGCCAGCTGATTTCGAAGTCAGGCCTCCAGGTAGTCTACGGCTTTTCTCATCAGGGTCTTCACACCGAAGAGGCCTGTAGGGCATATTCCTTTAATGGAATGGCCGTGGACTCCAGGCCAAATGGCAGAAGCTGCGGAGGTTCGTATCCACCCGTTTCTCATTAGCTATCTTTCTACTTGTGACACTGTTGGGCGCGTGTACCCTTCCTGCCCTACCATGGTATAGGGGTTTTGCGACCCCACCACCACAGGATAGGGAATAGGCAGGTGCATGCTTTATTCATACCCAGTCTGACAGTTCCGTTCTTCTACTCGCTTTGATTACCTTTCAGTCAGTGGCACTGCAGCTACACCTTTATATGAGGTATAATATTTCCTCATACATTCTAGCGTCAGCCGTCTTCGAACGGAGGACCTTCTCCCAGTCGTGGCACGGCTCCAGAGGCCCTTTCTACTGCTTGGGGATTTGAACGGTAGGCTTCCCCTCTTGGGAGACTACTCGATCAATCCCATGGGTTAGGTCCTTGCTGATCTGATCGACGAGATGGAGATATGTGTCCTAAATATAGATGAATTTATGCATCACCCCCCGAGAATCGCTTCATTTTCTTGTTTTGATGTCCCTTTGCTCCCCAGATGCATACCATGATTTTGGGTGGGAGGTGTTCGATAACCTTTATAGTCATGGGCACTTTCCCATTCGACTTATCATTTTATGAGCCGGTCTCGTGAGAAACCACTTCGGTGGTGCTTGGAACGAGTCTTTGTATTCATTTCGTAAAATGACTGATTTCTCTGCCCCTGCCGGGGTAAATTTAGGTTGTTGGATGAGGCCGTTGAGTCCTCCAGCAACCTAATCGTTGTGAGCCTAAGTACTATTCCTATAACGACTGGCCATTTTGCACTCTATATACTCGTTGGGTGTTGGCGGGTCTCCCTCCGACCCCGCTCATGTCCTTTCTTTTGAGTTTTGCGTTTCGATTGATTTGTTTTGTTTCTATTTTCAGGGGTGTTTTGTTTTTTTTTGCCTTTTTATATAAGTTGCTTCTTTTAAGATAGTCTAATTATTAGGCTAGAGGGTTTTTCTCCGACCATGCCCTCGTTGGCCGTCGTCTGTAGATCCCTTTTGAAGGAAAAAATCGCCCCCTCATTTAAAGACAAAAATAAAGCGAAAATCACCGAAGCTGAAAAATGGTGAAGTGAATGAGTAGACAACTCTGGTGTGCTGTTTGGTTGATAAGTTCAAATGTTTCCAAGAGTCTAAAATAACCCGCGTTGGTTACGCCTATTCCTTTTCTCAAGAAAAGGTCTCTTAAATGAAATGCGAGATAGGCGAACTTCCTGGGTATGTTTTGGAGAGTGGTACTTTGTTTGGCGAATGCCCCCGCTCCTATAGTTTCTAGGCGCTGACTGATTTGTGCAGGGAGCGTTTAACGTTCGCCTTTTGAGAGAAGGAAGAAAAATGCAAGGACGACGTCGCTCGATGGTGCTTTTGGTATCCAAACATACGCGGGGATGGTGGTTTCCGGACGGAAGTGGGCTGCGCACAATCCTGGCCCGGGATTGAGGTTAACAAACTTGAACAGATAAATTAAACAAAGCTAAAAGTGTAAGAGTTGTGAGGATGCAGTTGATTTCACTCCGGCAAATAATAAAGTGAGACAGTCGATCAATAGCCGTCGTTTAGCGACGTGACCTTGGTAATACCCTTAACCCCCGTTCCCCTCACTTCTCTCTATCGAAGACGCATCTACGAATGCATTGCAGAGCTGTGACGTTACTTGGAGACCACCTCTGTGGGAGCAGTTTCAAGTAAGCAAACTACTCGTTTGTTTGTATGTGAAACTGGTGCATCAAGTTTCAAAGATGTTGTTTTGTTCGTTCCCTGTAATGCTGTTTTGAGTACAGCCCTGCATTGCCGCCAGAGGAGTGCCAGATGCCTTAATCCGTGTGTGCCTCTGCACTCGCTTCGTGCCCCGCTCCTTCGACCTTCTTCCTAGTGGAATGCTCGATCGCGAAAGGCGGCGAGTACTACTAGGAGTGAACGAGTGACCGGACGGCTGGTAACTGACTGTTCAAGTAACCCGGTATTTGACGACGCAGAAATCTGCGCCTCCGTTCCTTCATTGGAGCGCCTGCCCTTGAAGGGCGGCGGTCTCCCTCAGTCCCCTCCAGCAGTCAGGCTTCGCTCGCTCTCTGTGACAGTCGCTCTTTTTTCGGTTTCCTGTTGTGTCGCTACCGCTTCGCATCCCCCCCACCCCCCATTTGCCTCAGCGCGGGGCCTCGCGACGTTTCGTTCGCACACGAGGCGGGGTGTGACTGCCGAGAGAGAGGAGATGCCTTACCCATTGCAGTGAGCTACTAAAGTGCCATCTCCGAGTGTCTTATTCTTGGCTATATCTTCTCACCGTCATGGCTTCACTCGTTTTCTTGCATCGGATTCCCTCAAGCTGACCTTGACTGTATCCGTTCATTGCGTTCGAACCACATCAATAAGTGTATTCTTATACCATTCCTGTCCACCACTGCCAGTCTCAACATCACTTTAAACCCCCACTAAGTGATCGCCAGTCACATGTGCTGTCAGACTCCCCCACCAAACCAATGGCCTTGTGAAAACGTCAGCCGTGTGCTGCTCACATCAATCCCGTTTCATTCATCGCGAAAATAAAGTTGATGTTTAAATAATAATAATAATGGTTAAATAGTGTGGCCAATTTGAGACCATATTTTATGTGCAAAGATCCTCCACTCGCCAGTGGCTCGGCGTTTCATTGAAGTGTCTTCGATTTCGTGACTTAATTATAAAACAAAAATGATGAGCGAGGAAGTTTAATCTCGCGATTGGAGAATTAAAACGATATCGTGTGTGTTGAACGCAGTTATCATCGGAATGCAAGCTTATTCCTCGTTCTACCCCTCTCAAGGGGAGAGTCTGCCCCGTAAGGGTTTCGAGGATCATCAGTACCGGGATTATGCTTCTTGGCATTGGCCGAACTTCCAGCATTCCCTTCCTTATGCGAGCGTGCCGCCCTTACATGGGAATAATGGCACCGCCCCTAACATCGGCCACGGCAGGAGCCATGGCAGTGTCGACTTCCACGACACGATCGAGCTTCGAGGCGCAGGAGGAGTTCCGCAACTCCTGCCTCCTCCCGTCCTCTCCCATCACCGAAGTCATGCGGCGCCAGGTATGGATGGATGCTCCCCCCCCCCTCCCCGCGCACCACAGTCATGAACAAGAATTATCTCTAATTCCCTTTCCCCGCCCAGTTAAACGTGTGTGTGTGTGTATGCATTCAAAATGCAGCCCAGTGCGTCGCAGCTTTACTTCTTCACCGCTTGACGTCCATGAATGCAATCTGAGTAAGGGGCGGTGGGTGGGTGTGGGATGCTTCACAGGTGGGAGGAAACTTCGCAAAAAAGAGCCCCCCTCCTTCTTTTCCCGGCAGCGCTTATATACTCGTTTCCCTCTGGGCCCCCATAGGTACCGCTTGGCCCCGGCGCGCAGATACGACCTCCTGGGGGAGGGGGGGCGATTATTACACTTTAAACAAAAGGGTGTAATCCAACGCGCAAAGAATGAGAAAGTAAACGAAAGGGCGAGAACTGGAAGACAAAGGGGGCGATTATTACGCTTTAAACAAAAGGGTGTAATCCAACGAGCAAAGAATGACAGGGTAAACGAAAGGGCCAGAACTGTAAGCCAAAAGGGGCATGACCGCCTAAAGTGTGTAAGTAGAAATCTAGTGTGTGTGGAAGATGGGCTGAAGTGGAAATATGTAGAAGACATACAGGTGCAGTGCCACCTGTGGGCACTGGGGTGGGCACACAATCCGCCAAATGTCAGCTACGACCTTCTGAGACCCGCGGCGCACCCGAGACCCCCTTGTGTGTGACTGGCATAGAACACGCCCACCCGGCCCCGGGAGGGTGCCTTAAAAGCCCCCGAGAGCAAGAATAAGAAGTGGGTGGACGAACGAACCTCCTTTACCCCCGGCGTCCTTCTTTCCCTAAGATTTCCTAGGTGAAGTGGCGGGGCGGAGTTGGGGCTGTAACTTGGACAGCCTTGCTACACCTAACTCCACGGGTTCTTATACATAATATATATGGAATACGGCTTAGTTAATTCAAGTTAAGTCACATCGTCTGTGATTAGTCGCCTTCCCGGCGGCTGCCATATGTTGTAGATACCCGCAGTTCGGAGCCCACGTTAATCAGTAGTTCCCCACTGACAAATAAATGCATCTTAATTGAGTGAAAATCGATGGTAACACCACCTCCCCTCCAATGCCCAAAGCACAAAGGTATGCTCAGGCGCAGGAGAGAGAGTAGCCATCCTCCCCCCGGCGCCGGAGCAAGCATCCAACACCAAGTAACTATTAGTAGAGGATGCCTGCTTCCTCCAAAAAATCAATAATGCCACAGTCATGGGGGCACGAACTCGTCCTGATTACCAGGGACAAGCGGTATCGACCCTCATCGTCCCAGTACCGCGACTGGTAACGTGCGCAAAGACCCCCCTAGACTGTGACAGTCGCCAAGAATGTGCCGTTCTGTTCGAAAGTCTCCGAGCACCGGAGTGAGGTCTGGGGCAGCGACGCGAGTTTCCAGAGGTTCTGAATGACTCCAGGAACTCCCCCTCGGGTTGTCATCACATGCTAAGATGCTTATTTCACGCTTTTTGCCCCAACATTTGTGGTCGGAAACCCTCCCGCGCACGGTCTTTTGAAAACTACGGCCCTCTTTTCACATCATCCCAAGAGATTCTAGTTCGTACTTCACAGGCCTCATGCTTGTTCCTCTAAGTTTGGAATATACCCCTCCGACCCTAGTCTATTTGGTTTACAAGGATTACTGTCCTGCCTGTTTTTTTTTCTTCCATTTCTTCTTGCCTGGTCTCCCCGCTTTTATTATTTTTCCAGAGTAAAAATGTCCCCGTTGATTAGACCACTTTCTCTTTTTCCCCGACTGGGTCTGATTTATGTCCGAGTCTCGTTATTTGCCATTTCTTGCGTGTCGCTTCTCTATCCCGTGGGTGCTCGTGAATGTTTCCTGTGTTCAAACGCAAGCACCAGCACATGTAAATTGTAGTCAAATTACTTGGGTTTCACGAATTCGTTCGAGCTCTAGCAAATATGATGTATGCCACTCGTCACGTAACCCCCTTTTCTCCTCACAAGGGCTCACTCACCCATGACTCCAGATTTGAAAAAAGTTATGGAAACAGCTAAAAAAAATATTTTTTTTAACTCGCGAACTAAAAAGCATAATTTTCAAGTCATGAAAGTAAAATTATGGAACAATCAACATAAAATGGGTAAAATTTAATTTGAAAAAGTAAACATAAAATTTAAAGTAAGGTGAATAAAAGTTGATAGGAAAAGATAAAAATAATAGATGGTCAAAAACTACTATTAGGAATGTTTTGAAATACTTTTTTAAAGGGAAAGTATGCTAAATCATAACACTTTACTAAAACGGAGTTGAAAGTAAAATTTACTGTCGCTTATTTTCTGCAGTACCCAGAGCAAGACTTTAGTTTTATTCAAATCAAATTTACGCCAGCGGTGCATCCAAGAGCCCAGGTATTTGAGAGTCGTGCACTCGCCTCATCACGAATGTTGTTGCATTAAATTTAACAATGCAAATTATTTCGAATTTGTACCCCTATATTTCTATTGTTTTATTCGTACCTTTTACTTGTCATCCTAATTATGTTTTGATAGCCCTCTTTCGTTTATCTTAATCGCCTATAAAGTAAAAAGTCGGCTGTTATCCAGGGTTCTCTTCCTGGGTATAATGTACTTATATGCTGTTTGTTCCGAGTTAACACCGCTTATTGATATCGGGAAGAGCGAATAAAATAACTTCAATACAGGTCAATATATCGCGTCTCACTTCTCTATATATACTCGTGTGTGTGTGTGTATATATATATATATATATATATATATATATATATATATATATATATATATATATATATATATATATATATATATATATATATATATATGTCTGTTATTAGCTGCCTAATGATCTTTTTATTGGTATTTCTCTGTCTGGTTATTGTGTTTTTCCATTGGTTGTACTATGTGATGGACGTTCCCTTCGTATCTTTGTACCCTATATAAGGTTGTCTTCTCCATTTTCATGCTATTCCTTGAAAATGAACGTGCAAATATGGTTCGAAAGTGCTTGGATTCATCTTTTCATTTTCCTGCGGGTTAATTTTCATATTATTGCTTTCCTCACGTGCCACTTTGTGAGTTTATATATATATATATATATATATATATATATATATATATATATATATATATATATATATATATATATATATATGTGTGTGTGTGTGTGTGTGTGTCTACCATTTTGGGGTGATCTCTTCGCCGATAGTGAACAGGGAAGCTGGTTTTTCCTTTTGCAAAGAACTTGAAGATAATGGGTGATCTAAGAGGCCACGGCAGGAAGAAGCAAAAGGCCAAGGACAACACGGTTTACTGGAAGCGATAGGGGTAAGTGTACTGAAAGAAATAGACGCAGAAAATTCACACAGTGCCCTAAAAATTACAATTTTGCCGTTGCTTTGCGAAGGAGTATTAAGTGCCTTGCACATCATGCATATTGTACCTGCTTGAATGCGATTCCTTGAGACCTTTTCTCCTTTATTTCCTTCTGGAACGTCTCGTGGCCAGGTAGCTTGTTCCCACGACGAGTAAATTCACACCCTGCACGTAGTATACTGTGTATTACACTCACCCCTGCTCTGCCCTCTCTTTGGGTGGTAATAAAACGGTTTTTTACCGATTCGTGTGCGTTCAGTCATTAGAGTGGAGATTAAAGTAATCCCAGTACGTGATTCCCAATAGATGCACATTACCATATTCCGACCTGCTTTTCCGATATTTTTAAACGTGGTCATCATCTGTATCAGCAGAATTTGCGTTTGAAGTGAGTGGGGTTCCTTAGAAAAATGGCCATTCTTTGACCCTTTTTTTTTTACTTTTTTCTCCAATTTCGTGTTTCTTCTGGGACGAAAGTACCGCCTGATACATATTCGCTGAGGTGTCGCCAATGAATCATTTATTACAATTTGCAGGATACTGTTACGCAGTGAAACTGGATCCTCCTTCTCGTCACAGATAACTTGTGGAGCCTGTTACACTTAGTACTTGGAGGAGTTGCGCGCCCTCCCGGACCCAGTGCGAATTAGCAAAGCCCTGCTACTGGGTTAACGCGATGAGGCCTGGAAATTTTGTCGGATCGCTTTGCCCTCATCCCACATTCAGCACTACCTTCCCACTTTATTATTATTAGTAGTATTATTGTTATTATCATTATTATTGGTATTTATATATTTTTATTTATGATTATTTATTATGTAGGTATTATAATTATTTAGTATGATTAGTATTATTATTGGTAGTATTATTTTAGCATTATTTAATAATAATTAAGGTTATCCCTCGAACTTTTCTACCCGTACTTTGTACCAGGAGGAGTGTTTCCACCTCTAGAGTTCGGTCCGGTACCTCTGGTGCCTTGGTGGACTGCATGCCATCCTGGAATCACCTAGCACCAGGGGATGATAATAATCACCCACTTACTTATTAGTGGACCCACCTATCTATACTTCTATTTATTACATACCTTCCTCACATACTCTTTCTTCCTCCTTTTCCTGTCTATCAATTTTACGCTGTGCCCAAGATGGAGCCGCTATACCGATGGACTGTTGGGCACTAGGCGGGAAAAGTGGCCTCAAATGGCGGCAGCTGGTTTTGCCGGTCCCGTGTTCACCCCTCGCAGAGCGGACTACTGCCTGGAGTGATGAGCGTTTGCGTCTCGTGATCATTATAGGGTCACCATGCCCAATTATGAATTTATTAAAAAATACATCCCCTCGACCAACGACGGAGCCGCCTAAGGGCAGCTCCACTGAAAAAAATGGAGCGCCCTCCCCCCTGTACACTCTCAGGGGACCCTCCAAATTTCTTGTACCGGAGAGTCGCCCTCGGGCGCATCCCTCTTTCCAGCGGCAGTCCCTCATCTTCTTTAACAAGGGACTGCCAAGAAAGCAGGCAGGCGGTCCAAAATTGACCGCTCTCAGGGCCAACCCCATTAGACAGCAAAGGAGGGCACGGCCTGTTGGCCCGTGCCCCTTAATGGCCTGCAGGCGTGCGCGACTATTTTGAAGGGGGTCAGTGTACCTACCCCCTCTTCCTCGACGGCTGACGGTTCACCTGCATTAAAAAAAAAGAACCTCGAATGGGATCTGTGATGTCTTGGCGGCGGATGGCCACATAGAGGCTGCCCTGAGATGGACTATGTCACTGAAGTGACCCAGCCTTATATGGTACTACCTTCCATGGGGTCGAACCTGGGCTCGGTGTCAAGCACTGAACCCGAGTCCGCCCCTGTGCTAGGTCCTCCTCAGACAGTTCGGGTCCCCGAGGCCTAATAAGGAGAGGAGGGATCTCCTTCCCTGGCTGGTGCCCCAGTGACAGCCAAAATCTCCCCCATATCAGAGAAGCTACGCTCTACGTGGACGACCTTTCGATCTCTTTTGGCGCGGCCCAGATGCCAAGTCTGGAGCGTCCTCTCCAACAGGCATTGAACCGCGTCTCTCGCTATGTCGAAGCGCACAGGTTTCGGTTTTCCTTGGCCAAGACTAAGGTGGTGCACTTCTGCCGCCATCCATGATGTCGAGGTTTAGTGAGTGGGTAATCCCAGTCCCACTTCATGGACATGTATTTTATTACCGCACCGAGGTGAAACAGAAGTGAAGCGTATCCAATACACCTATCTTAGCCACTTCTGGTGAATAAGAATAACCCCGGTGCGTACCCTTTTGATCAAAACTGAGATGATGATCCCCTGAGTGTGTTCTCCACTCAGTATAAGCCAACCATGGGCGGGTCGGTGGAATAATGAGTTTTAAGCCGAGTGGATTGCTTAATAATTGCCAAGGGATCGTCCAAATTAGTTGAACACACATATACAAAAATAATCTTTAATATACATGAATTTGAAATAAGCACAGCGTATATAAATATAAATAGGATTAATCTTGCACTGAATAAATAAGTCTACAAAAATGTCGTGGGGGTTACTTGCAGATTACTCACTGGGATGTTTGCCTCTTAATGGCACCAGACAGAACGAAGGGAATATTATTATTGAGTTAAACACTGAATTAAGTAAGCACTTCTAATATTCGAGGGTATGGGCTCAGGATGAGAAGTCTAGTACACAAATAAACTGGTGAAGTTAGGGGAGGGGATAATTCAATTAACGATACCTTTGAGTTCGTAAGTATTTTTGAAGGAGGGGGGGGGCGGTGAAGATCTTCTGGTGACGATCGCACCTAGTCCGGCCGTCCGAGGTTACCCAATGAGAGGGTAATCCTAGACCGGTGATATGCTGATCCTTTGTCCAATCACGAAGGTGGCCAAGTGGTGACTCAATCGGACTTCTTCCTCGAAGTACCTGTCCAATTATTCGACTCCTGGAGTGGGTAGCCAAAACCGATTACCTAGCTACGTCTAGGGTAATCCGCAGAGGCAGGTCCTGTGTAACCTCAGACTCTGAAGGGAGGGGGGCTGCGAGAAGTTTGGCACCTACAAGATCCGTGACGTCAACAACCAATTCCCTGACAAGTTCCTTCCTTGCAGCGGGCGAACGGTTTCTTATGTGGATCGAGTTTCACACAAACGACGTAGGTCCAAGGGCTTCTGCCTGATTCCAGGGAGAAGTCTTCCTTTTATTTCTCCCACGAGCAAAATCGAGAGAGAGAATCGAATTCTCGTAAAATCCGTATCGTCGCGCGAAAGACCCTTTTTCATCTTGGGGCTAACGATATGTCATTCACCGCTTCGAGCCATCTCGGATTTTACGGCGGTGTGAAAAAGGGCGACGGAGAATTCGATGCAGGCGAAAGGTGCGTTTAGGGCTACGAGAAGGCGCGCAGCTTTGTGTCGGAGTGTTTCTGCGTACACGTATGTACGCGGTATTTAGACTTCTACACACGGCTCCACCCTGACCCAGACTTGTTGATTAATGGGGTACGCCTGGAAGTGGTTGAATCGCACCGTTTCCTTGGTCTTGTATTTGACCGACTACATGACAGGAATACGGGCAGCTCTTCGGTCTGCTTGGCAAAGAAGATGGGAGACGGTCGAGGGAAACTTAAAGTTGCGTGCCATTGCGCCGCTACTGTTCCCACGAACCTATTCCCCAATGCCGCACGGCTTCACCCATACCTTCCTCACATCCCTTTTCCTTTCTTCTTCACACTCAGTTTTACGCCGCGTCTAAGTGGGAGCCGCCATGCCGATGGACTGCCAGGCCACCAGGTGGTAGGGGTGGTCCCAAACCGCGGCGCCTGGCTCTGCCAGGACTGTAAGCACCTCTGGCAGTGCGGGCAACTGCGAGAGGTGATGAGCGATTGCATCCCGTGAAACAAATAGGGTCACCATGCCCAATGATGAGAAACATAAAAATCTTCCTTTAATTCACCCTGTGTCACCTTCCTCACATCCCTTTTCCTTTCTTCTTCACACTCAGTTTTACGCCGCGTCTAAGTGGGAGCCGCCATGCCGATGGACTGCCAGGCCACCAGGTGGTAGGGGTGGTCCCAAACCGCGGCGCCTGGCTCTGCCAGGACTGTAAGCACCTCTGGCAGTGCGGGCAACTGCGAGAGGTGATGAGCGATTGCATCCCGTGAAACAAATAGGGTCACCATGCCCAATGATGAGAAACATAAAAATCTTACTTTAATTCACCCTGTGTCACCTTCCTCACATCCCTTTTCCTTTCTTCTTCAAACTCAGTTTTACGCCGCGTCTAAGTGGGAGCCGCCGTGCCGATGGCGGCTCCTTCCGGCGGAGGTGAGAAGCGGGTTCCCCGAGGGCAGCTCCACAGAAAAAATAGGTCCCCCCTCCCTGTGCTTGCGCAGGGGACCCTCCATATCTCTCTAACCGGAGAGGAGGCTTATTCCTCTCCTTCGCTTACGGGTGTAGGTGACTCCCCCTCATCCCCTTCTCTGGAGGTGCTTTCGAGCACCTTCCTTCTTCCAGCGGCAGTCCTCTCTGTTCTTTCCAAGGGGATTGCCAAGAAAGCCAGCAGGCAGCCCTTAGCCAGCCGCTCCACATCGAAGCGGCTAGGTAGGGCAAACCCCCTTAGGGGGGAGAGGGAAGCCAGGCCCCTTCGGTCGCTTCCCTCAAAAGACCTGCTGGCAAGAATATTGAACCTTGCGGAGGTCAAGGCCTGTGCCTCCCCACACAAGACTAGTGACGATACTGCCAACGGGACCTGCGATGTCTTGGAGAGGGGGAGATGGCCAACTGGAGGCTCCCGTGAGATAGACATGGTCCTTGAGGAAACCCAGCCTCAGACGGTAGGGCCTTCCATGGGGGAGAATCCGGGCTCGGTTCCAAGCACCGAACCTTAATCCGCCCCTATGCAAGTCCTCCTCAAACGGCTAGGGTTTCCGAAGCAGTACAAAGAGGGGAGGGATCTCCTCCTACCGGTGCCCCCACGACTACCAGGACCTTCTCCGTTTCGGAGAAGGACCTGGCTGAGGCCGGTCCATCTGGCCTGGGGGCTCCTTCCGGCGGAGGTGAGAAGCGGGTTCATTCCCCGCACTCCTCTCTTAAAAAAGAAAAAGAAAAATACTAAAAAGACAAAAAAGACTCGGAGCTCCTCTCCATCCGCGGGGGTTACGGGGACGGATGGGTCTGCTGCCACTTTGGCAAGCGACCAAGCCAAGATCGGCACATCCGGCCCCTTTGCCCTATCCCCTGTTGCGGAGCCCCTGACTAAGACCAAAACTGCACAGGGCGGAGCCTCGATGACATCGGGGCCCCTCATTCAGAGGTTACCTGGCGTTTTCGAGCACGCTGGCTTCAAACGCTTCCTCGTTATTCGCTCCACTGATGGCACTATGTTGGCCAAGGGCAACATGATCCATAAGAGGAGAGGATTTGCTAGTGCAATTGGTGGAATGCCGAAGGTGACCCGTTTCTCGGACGGGAGCCTTCTGGCGAATGCGGCGAATCCCGCTGAGGCGGCCAAAATAAGTGCTCTTCGGACACTTCATGACACCCGGTGAGTGTGACGCCGCACTCTACCATGAACTTTGTGAAAGGAGTAGTTTATGCGAGGGAACTCGTTGACTACTCCATTGAGGACATCACCCTAGAGCTGGCCGACCATGGGGCGGTCAAGGTCGAATGTGTGATGAGAAAACAGGGAGGGGCCACGAGACGCCCGCCTCACTCTTCGTCACGTTCGACTGTGACAAGCTCCCTGAGTTGGTGCGTGCTGGTTCGTACCGCTTTCGCGTGAAGGCATTCGTGCCACTGCCGCGGCGGTGCTAATACTGTCACCGCTTCGGTCATACGAATTGATCTTGTAGAAGTGCAAAGTTGGAGTCACCCGAAGTCTGTGTAAATTGCTCCAAAGTCGCACGCGATAAGTCTAAATCATGTGTGGCCAGGTGTGCCAATTGCGGAGAGCCGCACCCCGCTTCTTCGAAGCAATGTGGTGCATATCTCCTCGAGAAAGAAATCCTGGCTGTTCAGGCCCAGGATCGAATCTCATTTCGCGAGGCTAATAACTTGGTCCTGGCACGCCCGGCTCTGGCTGGAACGTCATATGCCTCGATAGATAGAAAGGCACCCTCTGCTCTTGGTCCATCCAGGCCAACGAGCACGGTTTTTTCCGCGCCCATTCGGAGCCCTTCTGTGGGGTCTACTCAACTCGGGCGCTTCCCCGGTAAAGCTGGCGGCAAAAAGGTTTTACACCCAGTCACGGCTAAAACCAGGGCCCCCCCCTCTCCCCCCAGCGTGACCGTTTCCCGTAAGGCGAAACGGCCACGTGCCTCCAGCGAGTCGTTAGACTCACAGGAGGCAACACCCCTGAAGTTGGTCGCCCTGCCATCTTCCGGGGTTCCTAAAGCTGTCCCCCGAAAGGAGGACAGAAAGAAAGGACTTTCGGCTCCTTCGCCCACGCCTAGTGGTGGAGCGAGTGGCTCGGAGACGGTTGTTCCTCGAAAAGAGGATCCCTCGCCTCCGAAGCCGCAACGCCCGCCTAAGGTTTCGAGGCGGGGGGAGGAAAAGACACGCATGGCGAGCCTAACCTCCCCCAATAAGTCCTCGAAGGCGACAGCGTTTTCAGCGCTTTGTCCGGCCTACAGCGCCCGGGGTTCTGCCTCCGGGAAGAGTACGGCCATTCTCGTGAGGTTCTTCTGTTCGAGGAGGGCCCCCGCGTCTCCTCCGAGCTAGGCCTGGAGGGCATATTCCTTCAATGGAATTTCCGTGGACTCCCGTTTCCCGTTAGCTATCTTTTTGCAGGAGACCATGCTAGGCGCGTGCCCCTTGCCCTCCCTCCCCGGGTATAAGGTTCTCGCGACCCCACCACCGCGGGATGACCGGGCTGGGGGATGCGCCGTTTACACCCGGCATGATGTCTCATTTCTTTCTTTCTCTTTAGATACCTCCTTTCAGGCAGTGGCTGTGCAGCTGCACCTGGATAGGAGGTATACTATCATTTCTGCGTACATTCCATCGTCATCTGACTTCGACGCGGGGGACTTCCGCCGCGTCGTGGTACGGTTACCGAGGCCCTTTCTCTTGCTTGGAGATCTGAACGGCAGGCATCTTCTCTGGGGAGATTACTCAATAAATCCCAAGGGACAAGTCCTTGCTGATCTGATCGAAGAGCTTGAGATGGGTGTCCTAAACGTGGATGAGTTTACGCATCACTGTCTGAGAACCGCTTCCTTTTCTTGCCTTGACCTATCTTTGTGCTCTTCGGTTGCACAGCCTGATTTTGATTGGGGGGTGGTCGATGACCTCCATGGTAATGATCACTTTCCCATTTAAATATCATTTTCAGGGCAACTGCCGCCTGAGAGCCCACCTCGGCGGTGCTTGGCGCGGGCGCGGTGGCTTGCATTTCAGTAAATGACTGAATTCTCTATTTCAGTCGAGGAGTTTAGGTCGAAGCACGCCTGCCGCTCTTCTTGGCGGGCATACGTGTCTTCACTTAACGGGAAGACCCCTTTAGCAGAGGTGTGGAAGCGAGTCAAAAGAATTCGTGTCAAGTTCTCGCAGGACCCTACTCCCGTTCTCCAGCAGAATGGGACCGCAATTTTGGACCCCGCGTCCGTGGCGGAATCCTTAGCGATGGCATTTTCCACATTCTCTAGCCGGGATGCTGCTTCGCCAGCATTCAATTCACGTCGTGGTGTCGCGGAAGGCCGCCGGCTGGACTTTACCTCCAGAGGCGGAGAACCCTTCAACGACAGGTTTACTGTGAGTGAGTTGCTCTCCGCTCCCGCTTCGTGCGCGGACACCGCCCATGGTCCGGACGATGTCCCGTACGCCTTGCTTCGGCACCTGGGTAAGCGAGGCATGGCCTTTCTGTTAGATTTGTTCAACAGGATCTTTGTGGAGGTTCCCCTCCCTGATTCCTGGCGAATCGCTAATGTTCTCGCCTTTCGCAAGCCGGGGAGAGATCACACTACTCCGACCGGTTTCCGCCCAATCTCTCTAACCTCTTGCGTGTGCAAGTTGATGGAGAAATTGGTAAATATTAGATTAGCCTATTTCCTGGACAGCGGAGGCCATCTGTCTTTTGCACAGTGCGTCTTCCGTAAGTTCCACTCCACGTCGGATGCTCTGCTCCGACTGGAAAATGCCGTCTGCGAGGCTTTCCTTCGTAGACAGCACTACGTCACGGTCTTTTTCGATCTGGAGAAGGCCTATGATTCCGCATGGCGATACGGTATCATGGAGACTCTCCACACGATGGGGGCGAGGGGACGCCTCCCAAAGTTTATATCTGATTTTTTGCGAGATCGTCGATTCCGTGTACGGGTGGGGGTAGCCCTCTCCGGCCCAAAGGAGCAGGAAGAGGGTGTCCCGCAGGGGAGTGTCCTCAGTGTCACACTCTTTGCCCTGAGCATCAACGGCATCACCTCGGTGCTGCCGGAAGATGTTCTCGCTACGCTCTACGTGGACGACATTTCGATCTCTTTTGGCGCGGCCCAGATGCCAACTCTGGAGCGTCGACTCCAACAGGCATTGAACCGCGTCTCTCGCTATGCAGAAGCGCACAGGTTTCGGTTTTCTTTGGCCAAGACTAAGGTGGTGCACTTCTGCCACCATCCACGGCTTCACCCCGACCCAGATTTGTTTGTTAATGGGGTGCGCCTGGATGTGGTTGAGTCGCACCGTTTCCTTGGTCTTGTATTCGACTGACGCTTCACCTGGGAGGCTCATATTCGCAGCCTTAGGGTCTCTTGTACCCGCGCCGTGGACATTCTCCGTTCCGTGACGTTCAGCGCTTGGGCGTGCTGATAGGGCTACTGCCTTACTTTTTTATCGATCCTTTTTTCCAATATTTATCATGGTTATGTTTTCATATTCTTATTTTAAAGTAGCCTAGTTCTAGGCTGTCGTATTTCCGGCGACTTATGCCCAAGTAGGCAGTCGCCAGATGGGCTCCTAAAATTAAAAAAAAAATCGTCCCCCAGACTGTTCGGCACATTCTTGGTGATCTTCTCGCACGTTACCTGTCCCGGTACCGAGATGGGCGTGGTCGCTACCGCCTGTCCCTTGTACTCGGGACGAGTGCGTCCACATTGACTTGTGGACTTGTTTACTTTTTTTTTTTGCTTTTGTTTTTTTCTCTTATAGTGTCGCACGCCCCTGCCCTGGGAGTCCTACCCCCGACGCAGGAGCTTTCTTACTGCTCGCTTCCTTTTCCCTTCTGTTTCTTTTTTTAATTTTTGATGATGGGTTCGGGTTGTTATTGTGTCTTTTTAAATTTTATGTTAAACTAGCCTAGTTCTAGGCAGGTTTTTAATACGGCGACTAATGCCCAAGTAGGCAATCGCCAGATGAGCTCTTAAAAAGAAATTCACCCGGGAGGCTCATATTCGCATCCTTAGGCTCTCTTGTACCCGCGCGATCGATATTCTTGGTTGCGTAACGTTCAGCGCCTGTGGCACTCCTGGGGATAATGCCTTACTTCTTTTTCGATCTTTTGTTCTTTCGAAGCTCGATTACGGATGCCAGTTTTATGCATCCGCAGCCGAGCGTGTATTGCGGTAGGTGGACTCGATCCACCACCCCGGCCTTCGCCTGGCGACCAGTGCCTTCCGCACGTCCTCCATTGAGAGTCTTCTAGTCGATGATTGGGAAATGCCACTCTCTCTGCCCCGTAATGCATATCGGCATTACGGGGAATATCGGCCACCAAAACCCCAAATCTCAGTACATCCTTAATGGCACTGCTCTTGAATCGAGTGACACTGAGAAGGACTTGGGTGTTACTATGACTAGCGACCTCAAGTTCTCGAAACCGTGCATCGAGGTAGAGAAGAAAGCCCAAAGGATGTTAGGCTACATAAAGCGCCAGTTTGGATACCGTAACAAGGAGATAGTACTTTGTCTGTACAACTCCCTCGTTCGGTCGCACCTGGAGTATGCCGTACAATTTTGGAGTCCTTCGTTTCGAAAGGACATCGCAAGGTTGGAACGCGTACAAGCCATGGCAACCAAACTGATTCTCTCTATCCGACATAAAAGTTATGAGGATAGACTAAGGGAATTAGATCTGTTCTCGCTGGAAACCCGTAGACTGCGTGGTCAGCTCATCGAAGTTTTCAAAATACTTCGAGGGTTCGACAATGTTGACTACCGGGATATTTTCACACTGAGTGAGAACAGAACGCGCAATCACGGCTTCAAACTTGAACTGAAGCGTTACACCCCCAATCTGTGTGTAATTTTTTTCAATTACAGTATCTGCGGTAAGTGGAACGCACTCCCAGTGGAAGTTGTCAACAGTGAATCTGTTGACCAGTTCAAGTCAAGACTAGACAAAGTCTTGAAAAGTGGCCGTTTAGGGACGCAAAACAATTGAGCAGCCATGTGCCCGCTCGATTGCTAGTCCAAAGGTACCCTCTTTGAATGGACCGTAAGGTCTCCTAGGGTACTTTCTTTTTTTGTAACTCCTTGTAACTACACTGTGCATTTTCCTCCAGCACATGCGAACCCGTCCCTCCCTCAGTCGCCAACAGCTCTCCTGCATCCGCAGCTGATCTTGACGGTGCCTATGCCTCCGAGAGACTCAAGTCATACCAAAAGCCCTTCGGGTTTAGGGCCAGGAATCTCCTTCGAGATCTAAGTATAACATTAGGGCCGGTGGCGCCCCTGGTTCTGCCCAGGATGCCACCCTGGAGGGTACCACATTTGCTATTTGTCGCCACGCCTCTGCTCCCTAAGCTTCTACAGCTTCGGGAGTATGCGTTCGGTCTTTTTGGGGCACACTTCGTGTCACACTGTAACCGTGCCAGTGTATACGGATGGCTCCAAGTGCCAAGAGGGGGCAGGGTGGGCAAATCAAAAAACCCGGGTTTGGATTTTTTTTTATGCAAATTATCTTTTTTTCTCCAAGAAATGAATGCTACTTATCATTAGTTTATTCAAAATTTATATTTGTGTTTATAATTTCCACAAATATGTATCAAATTAAGGTTATTTCTCTGATTCTAACTCATAATTCATCTCTCCTTCTACAGGTTATGGCTATCATGGGACATCGGTACCCCTAATTCTCGATCAGTGATCTGTTACTGTGATCCCTTCTTACTATAATATCATTATTAAACTAAGTAATTATTAATATTATATAAAAATAGAGATAGCTATTCTTTTTCTATGTTATTTTATTTCTTATAGCATTTGTTTTTTGAAAAAAAACAACAGAATAAAACCCGGGTTTTATTGGGCTCTTTAAAAATTTGGGGGGGGTTTGCCAACCCTGAGAGGGGGTCGGTTTCCACGCCGTATCCCCTCTGTTTGAAGTTAACGGTTCTCTGCCAGGCGCTGCGTCTGTCTTGAAGGGCGAGCTGGTTGTAATACACGGTTCGGTACGGTTCGAGATATTACGCGACGAGCCCGGTTCTGATCTATAGTGACCCACCCAGCGCCCTGAGTGCTCTCACGGCATTTGAATCTCCGCATCCCCTGCTTTGAGATATCTGTGACGTTACGGTTTGGGCGAGCCCGGTGGATGTCGAGATTATATTCTACTGGGTTTCTGGACATTGTAAGAATTGCGAGGGATGAGGGTGCCAAAGAATTCGCGAGGGCTGGGTAACCAGACCAGCGTTTCGCTCTATCTCACACCGATTACATGGCAGGAATACGGGCATCTTTCCGGGCTGCTTGGCAAAGAAGATGGGTAAAGTTGCGTCCCATTGCACCACGACCACACATGCGTGACGTCTTCAGGTGCTTTCTGTCGTCTCCGAATTGGACACACTCGCGGGACGCAGTGCCATTTGATGGAGCGCTCGCCTGCATCGTTTTGTGATGACTGCGTTGTCCCCCAGACCGTTCGGCACATTCTTGTGGAATGTCCCAGTCTGGGTGATCTTTTCTCACGCTATCTGTCCCGGTACCGGGATGAACGGGGTCGCTACCGTTTGTCCCTTGTACTCTGGACCGATTCGTGCACACTGACTTGTGGACTTTATGACTTTTTGGAGGAGGCCGGCCTTCTCCCCTTTATTTGACCTTTTTTGTGCTTTTTGTAGGTCGCATGTTCCTGCCCCGAGGGGAGGCGGGCCTCCCCCCGACGCGGGAGCATGCTTCCTTCTTGTATTTTTGCTTTCTCTCATTATTTTTTATAGTTATTTGTTAGTTACATATTTGTTTTGTTATTTATTTTCTAATATAGCCTAGTATCAGGCCGTTTGGAGTACAACGACTTATACCCAAGTAGCAGTCGCCAGATGAGCTCTTAAAAATTATATAAAAAATCTTTGGTTTTGTTGTGTTTTTTACTTATATTAATTTTAATGTAGCCTGGTATAAAGCTTGAGTTTGAGTACGTCGACCTATCCCCTTGTGCGCATTCGCCAGATATGCACTCTGAAAAAACAAAAACACAAAGTCATGGTGTGATATGACTTTGTACTAGTTATCCATCCTGTATACTTTTTGTTCCCGTCTACTGTTGTTGCCTACTCATTCACACTCTTTGCACGTTTCTTCACCCTTTTTATTTCCCATCAATGTCACCTCATGCCCATTCGCTTTACATGTTTGTAAATTGTTGAAATAGCGAGTCTTGTTCCGATTCTTTACTTCTAATGGTTTTGATCTGGAATCTCATTGGGGGCGCACTTTATCGACACGAGGTCATTCATTGCATCAATAACCCATAAAATAGACGATCAAATGGATACCATGAATGCTTCTAATGTAACTCATTATTCTTTCAAGAAAGTCGCCAGCTCAACAAATAGGATTCAGAACTCAAAGCTTGGGAGGAAATGCCTTCTGAGGTTGTATAATGAAAAGACAAAGTAACTCAGGGTTACTTTGGGTCTGCTGAGGAATTTTTTAATATTTTATTTTTACTGAAGAATCATGCTGGACCACAGCGACATCCTTCCCGGGCGAGAATGGCAACACAAAAAGTGACCTTGTCAATGAGAATGTGACACACATTCATGACGGGTACCTGAGTTAGCCACGACTGAAAAAACATACTACTCATACACTCCGAAATCTCATGCTGAATGTCTAGTCAAACCAGTACTAATATTATAACCCCATATTATACGTCCGTCTATTCACAGAGGTCCGTCTTCTAAGGACACCCGCATGACTACACCCTCGTATACCCACGTGCCAGATGTCTGGAGCCATTTTAGATTGTATTGAATATAATCTGTATGTATACATCGACACCATACGGATTGACCCACTCCCTTCAACGGACCCGAGACTTTTTATCAAGAAAAATGCTTATTAACAGAAATCTGAGTGTACATATAGCTACATACATACAGGGTCGATATGAAATCTTTCTAAAGAACAACTGAACATATGAAGTATCTTAAAGAGGTTAGTAATTATTTATATAAGTAGATATCTAGGTATTAAAAGTTACT
Organism: Ceratothoa steindachneri; assembly: GCA_963969495.1. Classification (NCBI taxonomy): domain Eukaryota; kingdom Metazoa; phylum Arthropoda; class Malacostraca; order Isopoda; family Cymothoidae; genus Ceratothoa; species Ceratothoa steindachneri. The sequence goes on from OZ018329.1 coordinate 34,259,864, forward strand.
ACCAAGGAATTTATCTACAGTAACACATATTTGATATTAATTTACAATTAACAACAAACAGTTAGAACTAGTATATATGTAGGTATAGAAGTCTGTTGTACTATCTACTGACAGTTATTCTTTTAGTTTTCTCCCCGTAAGGGCCGCGGCGATTTGCCTCCCTGGCCGCCGTGCTGACGGGACTCAGTGCCCCGTCCCACAACTTTTCCTGGCCGGCCCGTCATTTCAAAGGGTAGATGCCGACCAGCTTTCTCTCACTCATCCATCCTGGATCGGGGCTGAGGGGGGAGGGGACGTTGTCCCCTCACCCCTCAGATCCGGTTTGGGGCGGTGAGTTTTAACTACCTGCTTCTTTCCCCACCTTCATTCTCCTCGCATCCTTTTTCTTCATTTCTGTAGCCTATTAATTTTACGCCGAGCCCAAGGTGGAACTGCCATGCTGATGAGCTGCCTGGCCACTGGGCGGGAGGTGTGGCCTCGAATGGTGGCAGCCAGCTCAGCCGGCCTCTTATTCACCCCTTGCAGAGTGGGCTACTTCAGGGGGTGATTAGCATTTACGTCACGCACTTACAACAGGGTCCCCATGCCCACTAATGAAAATCTTAAAAAACCTAAATCTCATTTTTGGACTGATCTCTGGCACAGGGACTTAGTCTGACTAACTTGGACCGTCTTAAGGATTTTGATTTGGATGCTCCTTCAGCTCCTGCTATTTCTAATAGCGGAGCTACAGCAGACAAGCCAGATGAGGTGGTTGCTACTCGCTCATCTGGTCTTGCCGCTGACAAACCTATAACTTCACACTACACACTTCTATGCAGAATATCACAGCAGAACCTACTGAATTAAGTACTGAAACTGAATGCACTCCTATGGTTTCCACAGACGAGAACAATACAGACAACCATGCCTAAACTATAAATGAAAATGACAATGAAGGTTTTAGGGAGGTTCCCAAACGATAATCTAATGCTGAGGCAGTGGTTCCGTCCGCTACTACCCAAGACACTAGAGACTCAAATGTTGTATCACTGGAACCTTAGGTACCACGTTCTACTCATATTCCAGTTATGTCCACAGCTGAGAATTCTTGGATTCCAGTAGTGAGGCGTAGAAAGGGACGACAGAGACAGCATCAGCTGTAAGCTACTTTTGATTTTAGTTGTGTAGTCACAGCTCCAACTCCCTACTTTGAGAAATACTTCCTCATCCAGTTTCCTGGATCAGAGTTAGCTACAGATGTAAATAACATTAAACTGGATCGAAACATCCAGTCTAAAGTTGGCCAGACATTAAAAATTGTCAAGGTTACAAAAGGGTCTCTACTGGTGGAGGCCCAAACTAGTTTGCTGGCCACCAAGATCAGATCATTAAAGTCTCTTGCAGGAAAGCAAATCACTTTTACTGCACACCGCCACTATAACACTGTTAAGGGTGTAATTCGCACCCCTACACTACGGCAGTCATCAAAGGAGGAAATACATGAACATCTGAAGGACCAAGGTGTCACAGATGTCCGTTGAGTACAACAGAGCCCCGTAAGGGGCGCGGCGATTTGCCATCCTGGCCGCCGTGCTGACGGGATCCAGCACTCCGTCCGGCCCCAGCTTAGCCTCTCTTCCTTCCTTCAGATAGCCCGATTTCTCCCCTACCTCGTCGCTTTTCATACAACCTCTCCCACAACTTTCTCTGGTCAGCCTCTAATTTCACAGGGTAGAATGCTGACCTTCTTCTCAAGCCAACCACCCCGGATCGGGGCTGAGGGGGGAGGGGACATTGTTCCCTAACCCCTCAGCTCCGGTTCGGGATGGGTTTTTTTTAACAACCTGCTTCATCCCCACCCATACCTTCCTCACATCCCTTTTCCTCTCCTCTTCACAACCTATATTTTTTACGCCGTGTTCAAGGTGGAGCCGCCATGCCGAAGGACTGCCAGGCCACCAGGCGGGAGGGGTGGTCCCGAATGGCGGCGCCTGGCTCTGCCGGGCTTGTAAGCACCTCTCGCAGTGCGGGCAACTGCGAGAGGTGATGAGCTATTGCGTCCCGTAATAAAAAGAGGGTCACCATGCCCATGAATGAAAAAACCCCCCCCAAAAACCCAACCCCCAACTTCCCCAAGAAAATCGACGGAGCCGCCCTCGGGCAGCTCCACCGAGAAAATGGAGGTCCCCCCCCTTGTGCTTGCGCAAGGGACCCTCCATAACTCTTTAACCGGAGAGGAGGCTTACTCCTCTCCTACGCCTACGGGTGTAGGGGACTCCCCCTCACCCCCTTCTCTGGAGGTGCTTTCAGGCACCTCCCTATCTCCAGCGGCAGTCCCTCCTTTGCTTTCTAAGGGGACTGCCAAGAAAGCCAGCAGGCAGCCCATTGCCGACCGCCCCTCGTGCAAGCGGCTCGGTAGGGCAAACCCCCTTAGGGGGGAGAGGGAAGCCAGGCCCCTTCGGTCGCTTCCCTCAAAAGACCTGCTGGCAAGAATTTTAAACCTTGCTGGGGTCAAGGCCTGTGCCTCCCCACACCACCTGACTAGTGACAATACTGCCAAGGGGACCTGCGATGTCCTGGGAGGGGATGGCCAACTGGAGGCCCCTCCTGTGATAGACATGGTCCTTGAGGAGACCCAGCCTCAGACGGTAGGGCCTTCCATGGGGGGGAATTCGGGCTCGGCGCCAAGCACCGAACCCGAATCCGCCCCTATGCAAGGTCCTCCTCAAATGGCTGAGGGCTCCGAGGCAGTAAAAGGAGGGGAGGGATCTCCTCCGACAGGTGCCCCTACGACAACCAGGACCTTCTCCATTTCGGAGAGGGACCTGGCTGAGGCTGGTCCATCTGGCCTGGGGACTTCTGCCGGCGGGGGTGAAAAGCGGGTTCATTCCCCGCCCTCCTCTCCGAAAAAGAAAAAGAAAAAGACTAAAAAGACAAAAAAGACTCGGGGCTCCTCTCCATCCGCGTGGGCTGCGGGGACGGATGGGTCTGCTGCCACTCTGGCAAGCGACCAAGCCAAGATCGGCACATCCGCCCCCTCTGCCCCCCCGGTTGCGGAGCCCCTGACAAAGAAGACTAATACCAAGAGTGCACAGGGCGGAGCCTCGATGACATCGGGGCCCCTGATTCAGAGGTTACCTGGCGTTTTCGAGCCCGCTGGCTTCAAACGCTTCCTCGTTATTCGCTCCACTGATGGCACCATGTTGTCCAAGGGCAACATGATCCATCAGAGGAGAGGATTAGCTAGTGCAATTGGTAGAGAGCCGAAGGTAACCCCTTTCTCGGACGGGAGCCTTCTGGCGAATGCGGCGAATCCCGCCGAGGCGGCCAAGATAAGTGCTCTTCGGACACTTCATGGCACCCCGGTGAGTGTGACGCCGCACTCTACCATGAACTTTGTGAAAGGAGTAGTTTATGCGAGGGAACTCGTTGACTACTCCATTGAGGACATCACCTTAGAGCTGGCCGACCATGGGGCGGTCAAGGTCGAGCGTGTGATGAGAAAACAGGGAGGGGCCTCGAGACCCACCCCTACACTCTTCGTCACGTTCGACTGTGACAAGCTCCCTGAGTCGGTGCGTGCCGGTTGGTACCGCTACCGCGTGAAGGCATTCGTGCCACTGCCGCGGCGGTGCTATTACTGTCACCGCTTCGGCCATACGAATCGATCATGTAGACGTGCAAAATCGGGGTCACCCGAAGTCTGTGTAAATTGCTCCAAGGTCGCACACGATAAGTCCAAATCGTGTGTGGCCAAGTGTGTCAATTGCGGAGAGCCGCACCCTGCTTCTTCGAAGCAATGTGGTGCATATCTCCTTGAGAAAGAAATCCTGGCCGTTCAGGCCCAGGATCGACTCTCATTCCGCGAGGCTAAGGACTTGGTCCTGGCGCGCCCGGCTCTGCCTGGGACGTCATATGCCTCAATAGTTAGAAAGGCACCCTCTGCTCCTGGCCCATCCAGGCCAACGAGCACGGTTGTTTCCGCGCCCATTCGGAGCCCTTCTGCGGGCTCTACCCAACCCGGGCGCTCCCCTGGTAAAGCTGGCGGCAAAAAGGGTTCATACCCTGCCCCGGCTAAAACCAGGGCTCCCCCCTCTTCCCCCAGCGTGACCGTTTCCCGTAAGGCGAAACGGCCACGTGCCTCCACCGAGTCGTTAGACTCACAGGAGGCAACACCCCTGAAGATGGTCGCTAGGCCATCTTCCGGGGTTCCTAAAGCTGTCCCCCGAAAGGAGGACAGCAACAAAGGAGCTTCGGCCCCTTCGCCCACGCCCCGAGGTGGAGCGAGTGGCTTGGAGACGGTGGTTCCTCGAAAAGAGGGCCCCCCGCCTCCGAAGCCGCAACGCCCGCCTAAGGTTTCGAGGCGGAGGGAGGAAAAGACTCGCATGGCGAGCCCAACCTCCCCCAATAAGTCCTCGAAGGCGACAGCGCCTTCAGCGCTTTGTCCGGCCAACAGCGCCCGGGGTTCTGCCCCCGGGAAGCGTACGGCCATTCCCGTGAGGGTCTTCAATTCGAGGAGGGCCCCCGCGTCTCCTCCGAGCTAGGCCTGGAGGGCATATTCCTTCAATGGAATTGCCGTGGACTCCGGGCCAACTGGGAGGAGCTGCGGAGGCTCGTCTCGTCCCGTTCCCCGTTAGCTATTTTTTTGCAGGAGACCATGCTAGGTGCGTGTCCCCTCCCTGCCCTCCCGGGGTATAAGGGTCTTGCGACCCCACCACCGCGGGATGGCCGGGCTGGGGGATGCGCAGTTTACACCCGGTATGATGTCTCCGTTCTTCCTTTCTCTTTAGATACCTCCTTTCAGGCAGTGGCTGTGCAGCTGCACCTGGATAGGAGGTATACTATCATTTCTGCGTACATTCCACCGTCAGCTGACTTCGACGCGGGGGACTTCCGCCGCGTCGTTGCACGGTTGCCGAGGCCCTATCTCTTGCTTGGAGATCTGAACGGCAGGCATCCTCTCTGGGGAGATTACTCCATAAATCCCAGGGGACAAGTCCTTGCCGATCTGATCGAAGAGCTTGAGATGGGTGTCCTAAACGTGGATGAGTTTACGCATCACTGTCCGAGAATCGCTTCATTTTCTTGCCTTGACCTATCTTTGTGCTCTTCGGATGCACAGCCTGATTTTGATTGGGGGGTGTTCGATGACCTCCATGGTAGTGATCACTTTCCCATTCAAATATCATTTTCAGGGCAACTGCCGCCTGAGAGACCACCTCGATGGTGCTTGGCGCGAGCGCGGTGGCCTGCATTTCAGGAAATGACTGAATTCTCTATCTCAGTCGAGGAGTTTAGGTCGGTAGATGAGGCCGTTGAGTTCTTCTCCGGCAACCTCATCGCCGTGGGCCTGACTACTATTCCTAGGACGTCTGGCCGTTTTGCACGCCGACCACTCCCATGGTGGTCGGCCGAGTGTGAGACGGCCCTCAAACAGAAGCGTTATGCCTACATGCGCTATAAGCGCCGCCCGAACGATTTCACTGTCGCTGAATTTCGTCGGGCTAGGGCTAGGTTCCGGTATATTTCGAAGCACGCCCGCCGCTCTTCTTGGCGGGCATACGTGTCTTCACTTAACGGGAAGACCCCTTTAGCTGAGGTGTGGAAGCGAGTCAAAAGGATTCGGGGCAAGTTCTCGCAGGACCCCCCTCCCGTTCTCCAGGAGAATGGGACCGCAATCTCGGACCCCGCGTCCGTGGCGGAATCCTTAGCGACCGCTTTTTCCGCATTCTCTAGCCGTGATGCTGCTCCGCCAGCATTCAATGCACGTCGTGATGTCGCGGAAGGCCGCCGGCTGGACTTTACCTCCAGAGGCGGAGAACCCTTCAACGACAAGTTTACTGTGAGTGAGTTGCGTTCCGCTCTCGCTTCGTGCGCGGACACCGCCCATGGTCCGGACGATGTCCCGTACGCCATGCTTCGACACCTGGGTGAGCGTGGCATGGCCTTTCTGTTAGATTTGTTCAACAGGATCTGGGTGGAAGGTCTTCTCCCAGACTCCTGGCGAATCGCTACTGTGCTCGCCTTTCGCAAACCGGGGAGAGATCACTCTACTCCGACCGGTTTCCGCCCAATCTCTCTAACCTCTTGCGTGTGCAAGTTGATGGAGAAATTGGTAAATGTTAGATTAGCCTTTTTCCTGGACAGCGGAGGCCATCTGTCTTCCGGAAAGTGCGGCTTCCGCAAGTTCCACTCCACGTCGGATGCTCTGCTCCGACTGGAAAATGCAGTCTGCGAGGCTTTCCTTCGTAGACAGCACTACGCCACGGTCTTTTTCGATTTGGAGAAGGCCTATGATACCGCATGGCGATACGGTATCATGGAGACTCTCCACACGATGGGGGCGAGGGGACGCCTCCCAATGTTTATATCTGAATTTTTGCGAGATCGTCGATTCCGCGTACGGGTGGGGGGAGCTCTCTCCGGCCCAAAGGAGCAGGAAGAGGGTGTCCCGCAGGGAAGTGTCCTCAGTGTCACACTCTTTGCCCTGAGCATCAACGGCATCACCTCGGTGCTGCCGGAAGATGTTCTCGCTACGCTCTACGTGGACGACCTTTCGATCTCTTTTGGCGCGGCCCAGATGCCAACTCTGGAGCGTCGACTCCAACAGGCATTGAACCGCGTCTCTCGCTATGCCGAAGCGCACAGGTTTCGGTTTTCTTTGGCCAAGACTAAGGTGGTGCACTTCTGCCGCCATCCACGGCTTCACCCCGACCCAGATTTGTTTCTTAATGGGGTGCGCCTGGATGTGGTTGAGTCGCACCGTTTCCTTGGTCTTGTATTCGACCGACGCCTCACCTGGGAGGCTCATATTCGCAGCCTTAGGGTCTCTTGTACCCGCGCCATGGACATTCTCCGTTCCGTGACGTTCAGCGCTTGGGGGCGCTGATAGGGCTACCGCCTTACTTTTTTATCGATCCTTTGTTCGTTCCAAGCTCGACTACGGATGCGAGTTTTATGCATCCGCAGCCGAGCGTTTATTGCGGAAGGTGGATTCGATCCACCACACCAGCCTTCGCCTTGCGACCGGTGCCTTCCGCACTTCCCCCATTGAGAGCCTGTTGGTCGATGCTGGGGAGATGACACTCGCTCTGCGCCGCGTGCAGTGCATCACTCGCCTGTACGCGCGAGCCCGGCGCCTCCCTCAGTCGCCAACAGCTCTCACTGCATCCGCAGCTGATCTCGATGGTGCCTATGCCGCCGAGAGACTCCAGTCATACCCTAAGCCCTTTGGGTTTAGGGCCAGGAAACTCCTTCGAGAGGTAGATATAGCTCTCGGGCCGGTGGCGCCCCTGGTTCTGCCCAGGACGCCACCCTGGAGGGTACCACATTTGGCTATTTGTCGCCACGCCTCTGCTCCCAAAGCTTGTACTGCGCCGGGAGTATTGCGTTCGACCTTTTTGGAGCACACATCGTGTCACGCTGGTACCGTGCCAGTGTATACGGATGGCTCCAAGTCCGAAGAGGGGGTCGGCTTCCACGCCGTATCCCCTCTGTTTGAAGTCAGCGGGGCTCTACCAGGCGCTGCGTCTGTCTTCACGGCCGAGCTGGTGGCAATACACCACTCGGTACGGGAGATTACGCGACGTGCCCGGTTCGGAGACCGGATTGTGATCTATAGCGACTCACAAAGCGCCCTGAGTGCTCTCGGGGCATTGGAATCTCCGCATCCCCTGGTTCGTGATATCCGTGACGCCACGGTTTTGGCGAGCCGGGCAGATGTCGAGATTGTCTTCTGCTGGGTTCCTGGACATGTAGGAATTGCGGGGAATGAGCGCGCCGATGAGGGCGCCAAAGAGTCCGCGAGGACTCTGCGACCGGACCAGCGTTTCGCTCTTCCTCACACCGACTACATGGCAGGAATACGGGCAGCTCTTCGGACTGCTTGGCAAAGAAGATGGGAGACGGTCGAAGGGAACCTAAAGTTGCGTGCCATTGCGCCGCGACTGTTCCCATGGACCTATCCCCCAATGCCGCGGCGGCTTCAGGTTGCTTTCTGTCTTCTCCGAATCGGACACACTCGTGTGACACATCGCTATCTGATGGAGCGCTCGCCTGCGCCCTATTGCAACGACTGCGTCGTCCCCCAGACTGTTCGGCACATTCTTGTCGAATGTCCCAGTCTGGGTGATCTTCGCGCACGATACCTGTCCCAGTACCGGGATGGGCGGGGTCGCTACCGCCTGTCCCTTGTGCTCGGGACAGATTCGTGCACATTGACTTGTGGACTTATTGACTTCTTGGGAGAGGCCGGCCTTCTCCCTATTATTTAAGCAAGGTTTGTTTGTTGTTGTTTTTTTTTGTTGTTTTTTTGGCATTTGTTTTTTTTTGTTTTTTGTTTGTTTTTTCCTTTAGTTGCACGCTCCTGCGCCGGGGGGACCTCTCCCCGACGCACCAGCTTGCTTCCTTTCCCCCTTTTGGGGTGTTGTTTTTTTTGTTTGTTTTTTTTTTCTCTTTAATTTATTTTAAAGTAGCCTAGAACTAGGCCAGTTTTAATACGTTGACTAATGCCCAAGTAGGCAGTCGCCAGATGAGCTCATAAAAAAAAAGAGTACAACAGAGACGAGATGGACAATTAGTACCAACCCTCACTTATATCTTCACTTTTAACCTCCACTCCTGTTCGCCAGTGCTTCGTATCACTCGCCGGGTATTGGTTGAGGTGGACCAGTACCACTACCGCCCGCAGCAGTGTTACAAATGTCAGCGCTTTGGCCATGTAGCAAAACATTGTCGTAGAGAAGTAGACACATGTGCCTGATGTAGTGGTGGAGGTCATCGCAAGGATGCATTCAAAGAGTAAAGTGTCTTGCTTCCATTGTAAGGGATCTCACTACAGTAAGGATAGACAATGTCCAAAATACAAATGTGAGAAAGATGTCTTAGACCTACAGATGAGAGAGCGAATTCCTCGTTTTGTAGCTTTCCAGAGAATCTTAGACCAACACCCTATCTATGAGCCTTTATACTTTGCTCCTGCCCAAGAGGGAGGGCAATGTCTCAATTAACAGTACAGTTGCCTCTGCAAGGACCACACCTTATCTTCCTACAACGTCAACCACTGCACATACTCCTTCCACATTCTGATACCATCATGGATGTGGATGTGGAGCGTGAAACAGGACCTACTCCTCTTGTAAAAACTAGGGGATCTCCTCCAAAAGTAATCTGCATATAAAATGGATGCATCTCCTATTTTGAAGAAAGCAGAACAAACAGAAAAGCTCTGCGTAAGTCTGACGATCCTCGCACTCAAACGCGATCGCCTTCACGATCGCAAAAGACTACCTCAATTCCACCTAAAGAACAACAGCGACCCAAGACAGTCACAGATCCAAGCTCGCCTGGAACACAACAGTATGCAACTTCAAGGCTGGAAACACCAAAAACCCAGCCTACTGAGACTTCTGAGACTGCCCTACAACTGGAGATTCGTACTACTCACAGTACCAAAAAAAAACAACCTCTCCTTACTTCGCCTACAAAAACCACCACAACCCCAAAATATCATGTTACACCTCGTCTACTAGAGAGTAATGTGCAAAAGATCCCTGTTAATGGCACTCAAGAGACAACTTCCGTCCCGCTCCCAGAAAGGTAGGTTCTCCTCTCTACCACAGTAATCTACATGGCCCCCTGTATCGATATTTAAGAGACATAGGTCTCCTTCGAGACCTATAATGTGTTGTTTTTATCCAAATTCCTATTATATTGTTATTTAGTTAGATATTTATGCTTTTAATAGAAATTTATGATTTTAAATATGACTTAAATTTTCTTTTTCTGCCTCTTTACTGAAAGCTTCTGATCTCACTATAATAGATATATCTTATTTTCGTGTACCCTTTTTATACTCCAGATTGCTTCTTATATTCACAAAATTTTAGCCACATAATTCTACTCGAGATTCACTGTTGAATCACCCTATGGTGGTAAAACACCTAATATAATAATAATAATAATAATAATATTGTAGTTTTCTTCATATCAGAGCGGCACAAAGGGTACGTCCTGCCAGTCATGGTAACTGAGCTAACAATTCTTAGTATACATCATAGGCATCAACAAACAGTTGATAAAGTAGGGATGGATGCACAAAAGATTTTGCAGATCCATGGTTGTGAAGGAAGCTCAACCTCACTACATGCTATCTGGCTTTACCTCCAAGACACAAGCGAGATATCGGTAGTCATCATAAGTTGCTAAGAAGTCTTAGCTTTGTATAGAGTTATTTCGAAGAACGACTGTTACTCTTTTTAGCCTGGATGCAGTTGAAGAAGAATTTGAGCTGACTTGTAGCAACTCTTCATTGACAGGCCTAACACAATGGATCTTCATGGTTCCTGTTGAAAATATAAAGAATAGCATAAGTTTTTATATGTCCTGAATGAAATGTCAAATATTTGTTAATAAAATTAACATTTTTCCCCAAAGTAAATAATTTATAATTTTTATGTACAGAAAACAAATGATATATTTCTGTGCCTGGGATAATTCCTGCATTTGCAAAGCGTTTTGCCAACATTAATTTCTGAGCTTCATAGTGTTCTGATGCTATGAAGGTGATGAAAGGAAGACGTGACTAAAGTTATAAAGTGTTAGAAGATTCAGGTTAAGCACATCCTGTTCGCTTGCCCTGGGTGCAAGCCTCTTAATAAATCCAGTGATCCCATCACATGGTCCTTTAACATGCTGGTTGCAAAGCAGTACCATTCTGCATCAACTTTAAGATTTTACTGATTTGATGGGATGATTTTAAAAGAAAATTAGTCTAGTTAGGAATAGGTGGACTGTCATTACACCTGCTGAGTACAGTCAGAAATTGAAAAAACTTGTATGCATTAATTAAGCTCATTGTTTTTACGGCAATAGGCAACAAGTGGACGCAGTGTTGCTTGGCCGTTATTCCAATGAAATGTGCTGCATCTTGCACAATCAAGAGTGGTTCTCGGCAAAATCACCAAGAACCAAGAACTCACTTTGCCTGAGTTCCTATTTTCTTTTGTAAAAATGTTGTTTGTGCTTTTGCGAAGAAATCATGCTGCAGGAGAACTTATAACTGTTCATGAAAATATTGGATGAACTCTTCTGCCTTAAGCTGTTGACATTTTAGAGTTGACCCGTCTTTTGATGTCCATTGCCTGAACTCAATCTCATCAAGCCCCTTTATTTCAAATGTTGCTGTTAGTAGATCTATGAATGCCTCTTTAGTGAGATATTGGTCACATTGCCCAAAGAAACATATTTCCTGTGGGATATTGCATTGGAGAAGTGAGAGACAATTAACTCTAGTGATGTTGAAGGGCCACATTGTGTGTTAATGCCACCTGCTAACACACATTCTTTAAACGGAAGCTCTGCAAACTTTGAAAATTCAATCTTCAGTGTTGGGTGCTTATCTTTGAAATTCTGAAACTAGTCTTTCAAATTGCATAGGATGAGATATATTTGTTTCCTTTTCCGACATCCTTCAGTTCCTATCAAGGAAACATAGTCTTTCAAACTTTACCTTTCTCTACTTATTTCCCGAGGAATAATAGTTAAGCAGGTAATCATGGCAGTAGTTTCACTGTGTAGGCGTTTTCTCAACTGTGGATGTGGTGTTAAAAGCAATCCATTTTCTTTCGACAAACTCATTGCTTGCCTAGCCATGAGCACTAAGTGTTTCCATTATTTTTTTCTACTCCAGGATTTTGGTACGATGGTACGAATTGTCGCTTGCCACTTCATTGTTTTGTTTATTTTAGTTGTTGAATAATTCCAAGCCCTGTACTTATATCACGCATGAAACTTTCGAATTGTCGCTTGCCACTTCATTGTTTTGTTTATTTTAGTTGTTGAATAATTCCAAGCCCTGTACTTATATCACGCATGAAACTTTCAAATGAAATTATTTCAAAGTTCCTTTTTATAGTTGTTTCTACTTAAACTTATTTTCTGTATAATGGGGGATGTGTGCTGTTCTTGATTTTTTTATTGGTTTACATCAAATGTAGCCAATGATTGCTTAATCCAGTAACCTTATAATCTCTTTCAAAGTCTTCAGCTGCATTGAATTCAATTTTAAATGTGTTAGATAATGAACTGGATGAGGATGTGAACTCACATTCGACAGACTTTGGTGATGGAGTCTTGCAAAATTATTGCGACAAATTGCACATACGTTTTGTTGTTAAATTTAATGAAGGATTATGATTTATCAAATTTATAGTTACAAAACGAATGCCGTTAGTTATTTACTTGTTTACCAAAAGGGTTTCAACAATAGTGGCTAATATTTAATGCACTGCGATCCATTTGGATCTGAAAAAGAAAAAAAAGGGTCCATATCTCCTTAACTATTTGAACAGCATTGTGATAACTACCGTTCAATTTTCCTCTGAGATATATGTGTGCCAATTTTCAAAACAATCGGAGATAATCGGGGCAGATTTTCCTAAAATTTGTTTGAGCTGACATGGAATGCCCTCTCCCCCTTTCTCAGTTCCGGCGTCTTTACTTTCTCTGGTTGATCCCTTTTCGTTGACTATGGATCACGATTGCCCTTACTAAAGAAAAGGCGTTATCTCGGTTACTCACTACAGTTTTCTGCGGACTACCTCTGGTTTAATTCAGGATTCCACGTGACTCAATCAAAATAAGACTACGCCTCTGATTGGAAAGAGCAATTAGTGTATATTGTAAGACAATGAATATATGGACGTTTAGGATGGAGTGTTAGGAGTTAGAAAAATAAAATTATTCTATTGATCAAAATAAAATCAAATGAACGATCAGAGGAAACGCGAAATGTGAAGAATGATCATCGCAGCAAAAGATCTTTAACCCCTCTAGTTAGTGCTGCATTTGAAAGCGTCTAGAAATAGCAACCAACCACCTTCGAGAATAATAAAAGGAGTCAACCATGAACCGCACTTCTCATTCAAATCGAGCACACGATGTTCTTCTTTAGATTGAAGTCCGAAGCCACAGCATAATGGAAGAATGGCATTCCCCCCTTCCCTTCTTGTCAGCAATTTTAAAAATAACCAAAGAATGAAAAATGGATGTAAAATTCCCCTCAATTGAAGCTCGAGTGAACTTATTGGAAAGATAATGGGAGCTGGCGGCGACCAAAGTCGACATGAGGGTTTAGCAGTTATTTTATTTTTTATATATATAAAAAAAACAACAACCAAACCCGAAGGCATTTTGGCAAGGAAGTTGTGAAAATGCCTGGAAGAGAGAATCCGAGTAACCAGAATGGAGGATTACTCGGAGAAAGGGACCGCGGATCCGCCCAACTCTGAGCCTGCCCCAATTCTACTATGGGTTCAGGTCGGTCCGCCTCTCTGGAAATAAGGACTAAAGAAAACGACTATGATGATAGCAGCAATGGTATCTAAATGGAGTGATCACCATTCAGTCGAGTGGAATACCTCATCAAATGAAACGCCACTCACCAGTCCGATAGCGTATGAAAATTGCCCGGCGAGAGACATATTTATAGCCAGCCCTAGAGGAGACTATTTAAGGGAGATTAGAACTAGTACCTGCAGTGTGGTGCCCCATGCTCCATCTGGCGCTCCCTTGCAGGGTGAATGAAACCGGAGGTGGATTTCAAACAATTTTAAGTTTTGATACCCTGTCTTTGGAGTGGGTGGGTGGAGAAGGGCGGCTGATATTTGACGAATGCTGAGTGATTGAGTGGAAATAATACTTATCGAAAGTCATGATCAAAGGTTGACGCGTGGATGGATATATTTATATACATTCGGGCAAATATCTTTTATTTACGAAAGAAGGGATGGTGGTATGTCAATAACGGGCCCCTTGTCTCTAAATGGTCCCTTGAGTTATTGAATTTTATTAAAGCAAGCTTGAACACGGACAAGCAACGGTTGATTCTCTAGAGAAAAATGTAGTAAATTTTAGGCACAGGAAATTCAAGGTTCAATGATAATTATCCCCAAACTACTAGCCGTACCCCGCCGCCTCTAACACGACGCATTGAATTCGTACTAAAAACACGGTTCTTTTCTTCACGTGCTGCAAACTGACCTTGCGCCTGAATTGTCTTAGGTTATTTGATCCATCGGTGTTTAACGCAGAATGTGAAAATCGTTTCTTAAACACCCGCTACAAAGCTGCCTTCCTCTCCTCCGTCTGTTTTAAGCAGCCTGAGTAGACGTTCCGGGTACGCATCTTTGTTCCCTCATCCCACCAGTTTCTTTGTAAACTTTTTCAAAAATACACCAAAGATGTTCACGTTCGTTTTCGCTTATAAGTTCACTTTGCCACTTTTTTTTTATTGTGACATTACTACTTTGTGTTTTTTCCAAAGCTGTTGTACCCCATTGGTGTAACAGTCTCCAACCAATTTACTTCAGTTCGTGTCAGAGCAAATAAATTTTCTATTTCGTCTGTTATAATTATAATTTGTATTGTCATCATGTATGATGCATTGTGCTTTGTTGCATCGTTCGTACTTTAATAATTATGAGTTTGTCTTTGTCATTGTGTGGTCGCTTTGTATTGTATAGAGGAATCCATCCATATCTACCGCTCTGGAACCCCAGGAATTGCATTTGAGTCGGAGAAAACCACATGAAGTTTTGTAAACTCCCAACGATTTTTATACATTTGAGATTTGATTTAAAAAATGTCGGCTTGCGTGTGTAAGCCGATCCATCTGATGTTATCCTGCCTGAGGCTTCACCCGACTTTGAGACGAAAGTGAGAACCGCGTGGAACTCCTTATTGAAGGGTTAATTTATTCAAGCAGAAATGATTGTCCTGGGGATATTATTAAAGAATACCGGAAAATTGTATCGGATCATGGCATTAATTTTGTTCAGGGAGAATAAATTCGTTTAAGCCAAATATAGAAACTTGCTATTGTCATATCCGAAAGTAATGGAGTTTGTACCGCATCTTCCGTGTTTGTACGAGGTTCTTAGGGACATATAATACTACAACCTAGGCATTTATGGTTAACAAGGAGAGAGGGCTGCGAGACACAGGCCTCTCTTTACTCAACTCCCCCCCCCCTCCTCTCATTCAGCACCCCGTCCGACCCCAGCTTAGCCTCTTTTCCTTCTTTCAGACAGCCTGTATTTCTCCCTTACTTCGTCGTTTTTCATACAACCTCCCAAAACTTTCTCTGGTCGGCCTCTAATTTCACAGAGTAAATGCTGACCTTTTTCTCAGCCAACCGTCCCGGATCGGGGCTGAGGGGAAAGGGGACAATGTTCCCTTTTCCGTGAGCTCCGGTTCAGGATAGTTTTTTTTTAACAACCTGCTTCATCCCCAACCATACTTTGCTCACATCCCTTTTCCTTTCCTCTTCACACTCTAGCAATTTTACGCCGTGTCCAAGGTGGAGCCGCCATGCCGATGCACTGCCAGTCCACCAGCCGGAAGGGGTGGTCCTGAATGGCGGCGCCTGGCTCTGCCAGGCCTGTACACACCCATTGCAGGGCGGGCTACTGCGAGGGGTGATGAACTATTGCACCCCGTAGAAAATTTAGGGTCACCATGCCCAATGATGAGAAACACAAAAATCTCCCCTTAATTCTCCCTGTGTCACCAACGGAGCCGCCCTCGGGCAGCTCCACCGAAAAAATGGAGGTCCCCCCCCCCTCTGTGCTTGCGCAGGGGACCCTCCATATCTCTCTAACCGGAGAGGAGGCTTACTCCTCTCCTTCGCTTACGGGTGTAGGGGACTCCCCCTCACCTCCTTCTCTGGAGGTGCTTTCGGGCACCTCCCTTTTTCAAGCGAGAGTCCCCTCTGTTCTTTCCAAGGGGACTGCCAAGAAAGCCAGCAGGCAGCCCTTAGCCAGCCGCTCCACATCGAAGCGGCTCGGTAGGGCAAACCCCCTTAGGGGGGAGAGGGAAGCCAGGCCCCTTCGGTCGCTTCCCTCAAAAGACCTGCTGGCAAGAATATTGAACCTTGCCGGGGTCAAGTCATGTGCCTCCCCACACAAGACTAGTGACGATACTGCCAACGGTACCTGCGATGTTTTGTTTTTTTTGGGGGGGGGGAACTGGAGGCTCCCCCTGAGATAGACATGATCCTTGAGGAAACCCAGCATCAGACGGTAGGGCATTCCATGGGGGGAAATCCGGGCTCGGTTCCAAGCACCGAACCCGAATCCGCCCCTATGCAAGGTCCTCCTCAAACGGCTAGGGTTTCCGAAGCAGTACAAGGAGGGAAGGGATCTTCTCCGACCGGTGCCCCCACGACTACCAGGACCTTCTCCATTTCGGAGAAGGACCTGGCTGAGGCCGGTCCATCTGGCCTGGCGGCTCCTTCCGGCGGAGGTGAGAAGCGGGTTCATTCCCCGCCCTCCTCTCCAAAAAAGAAAAAGACTAAGAAGACTCGGGGCTCCTCTCCATCCGTGGGGCCTGTGGGGACGGATGGGTCTGCTGCCACTTTGGCAATCAACCAAGCCAAGATCGGCACATCCGGCCCCTCTGCCCCCCGGTTGCGGAGCCCCTGACTAAGACCAAAAGTGCACAGGGCGGAGCCTCGATGACATCGGGGCCCCTGATTCAGAGGTTACCTGGCGTTTTCGAGCCCGCTGGCTTCAAACGCTTCTTCGTTATTCGATCCACTGATGGTACCATGTTGGCCAAGGGCAACATGATCCATCAGAGGAGAGCATTAGCTAGTGCAATTGGTAGAGAGCGGAAGGTGACCCGTTTCTGAGACGGGAGCCTTCTGGCGAATCCCGCTGAGGTGGCCAAGATAAGTGCTCTTCGGACACTTCATGGCACCCCGGTGAGTTTGACGCCGCACTCTACCATGAACTTTGTGAAAGGAGTAGTTTATGCGAGGCAACTCGTTGACTACTCCATTGAGGACATCACCTTAGAGCTGGCCGACCATGGGGCGGTCAAGGTCGAACGTGTGATGAGAAAACAGTGAGGGGCCTCGAGACCCACCCCTACACTCTTCGTCACGTTCGACTGTGACAAGCTCCCTGAGTCGGTGCGTGCTGGTTGGTACTGCTACCGCGTGAAGGCATTCGTGCCACTGCCGCGGCGGTGCTATTACTGTCACCGCTTCGGCCATACGAATCGATCTTGTAGACGTGCAAAGTCGGGGTCACCCGAAGTCTGTGTAAATTGCTCAAAGGCCGCACACGATAAGTCTAAATCATGTGTGGCCAAGTGTGTCAATTGCGGAGAGCCGCACCCCGCTTCTTCGAAGCAATGTGGTGCATATCTCCTCCAGAAAGAAATCCTGGCTGTTCAGGCCCAGGATCGAATCTCATTCCGCGAGGCTAAGGACTTGGTCCTGGCGCGCCCGGCTCTGCCTGGGACGTCATATGCCTCAATAGTTAGAAAGGCACCCTCTGCTCCTGGCCCATCCAGGCCAACGAGCACGGTTGTTTCCGCGCCCATTCAGAGCCCTTATGCGGGCTCTACTCAACCCGGGCGCTCCCTGGTAAAGCTGGTGGCAAAAAACGTTCACACCCAGCCCCGGCTAAAACCAGGACTCCCCCCTCTTTCTCCAGCGTGACCGTTTCCCGTAAGGCGAAACGGCCACGCGCCTCCACCGAGTCGTTAGACGCACAGGAGGCAACACCCCTGAAGATGGTCGCTAGGCCATCTTCCGGGGCTCCTAAAGCTGTCCCCCGAAAGGAGGACAGCGAGAAAGGAGCTTCGGTTCCTTCACCCACGCCTAGTGGTGGAGCGATTGGCTCGTCGACGGTGGTTCCTTGAAAAGAGGGGCCCCCCGCCTCCGAAGCCGCAACGCCCGCCTAAGGTTTCGAGGCGGAGGGAGGAAAAGACTCGCATGGCGAGCCCAACCTTCCCCAATAAGTCCTCGAAGGCGACAGCGCCCGGGGTTCTGCCCTGGGGAAGCGTACGACCATTCTCGTGACGGTCTTCTGTTCGAGGAGGGCCCCCGCGTCTCCTCCGAGCTAGGCCTGGAGGGCATATTCCTTCAATGGAA
This sequence comes from Ceratothoa steindachneri, assembly GCA_963969495.1. NCBI lineage: Eukaryota > Metazoa > Arthropoda > Malacostraca > Isopoda > Cymothoidae > Ceratothoa > Ceratothoa steindachneri. Next base: position 34,277,787 of record OZ018329.1, read on the forward strand.
TTGCCGTGGACTCCGGGCAAACTGGGAGGAGCTGCGGAGGCTCGTCTCGTCCCGTTCCCCGTTAGCTATCTTTTTGCAGGATACCATGCTAGGCGCGTGCCCCCCACCCGCCCTCCCGGGCTATAAGGGTCTTGCGACCCCCCGACGCCGGAGCTTGCTTCCTAATTCTTGTCATCTTCCCTTTTTATCGTTTTTTTATTTTCAAATTTTTATTTTAAAGAAGCTTAGAGCTAGGCTGTTTTATTGCGGCGACTTATGCCCAAGTGGGCAGTCGCCAGATAGCCCCTTGAAAATAAAAAAAATTCCCTATTGGCACTCTGGTCGAGAGTACTTGCCGCTCCTCTAGGTGCCAAGTGTAATTTTTATAGCGCCCCTCCTGTAACTCGCCCTCCCGAACTCAGAGGCCCATGAAAAATTGGTGCTTTCTCTCGTCGTCTTTTGCACCTTTTTTCCTCTTTATCTTTTCCGCCTTTGGATAGACCTGACAAAGAGGTCGTTACTCTTTAATTATAACCTAGTAACTCAGACTGGCATGAATCGCCCCCCCCCCCTCCAAATAACTTGAACCTAAAATTTGGTTACTTAAAAAAAAAATCCAAAAAGGAAATGGCACGCTCTAGCATTTGATGGAGGCCAGCCTTTCCCCGTCGGCGCTACCCCTCCTCCCCACAAAAACTGGAGACCTGCATCCTCCAAAATGTGGAGTACTTCACAGCCCGGTGTACGCCATCCTGGCCTGAGTACAGTGGGCAATCAGTAGCGAACTCCCCTCGTACCGGTACTGGGACAAGTAAGTGGAAGTTCCATGAGATTGTCGGATAGTCTTACTGCGATCGCAGTAAGGTTTAGGGAAAGTGCTCCATCAAATGGTGGTAGTTACGCGAGTGTTCCCGTGGGGAAAAGCAAAAGACTGCCCCTCCCCCCCATAAGATGGACATGCTCCTGAAGTCCCCCCCCCCCTCTCTGGGATCTTTTCTTTAGGGATTGTTCCCAGAGAGGCTCTGGCCTTCTCGTGGCGAGGGAGGTCAGCCTTGGGCCCCTTAGGGAACCCATGGTGCTGCCAACAAGACTTTTAACATGCCCCTCTTTCTTTCCTCCCCTATTACGTTCTTCCACTGCCCTTTATTTCCCCCTCTTCCTTCACCTATCTAGTGGTCCTTATCGATACCCAACCTCTTCTCGTTTAATGGATTAATTCCGAATTGTTCTTTCATGAAGGTGGAAGAGGCTGGGCATCTCCACCGCCTTTGTCTACCGAATGCCCAAGGAGAAACCCATCGTTTGTCCCTTTTCTCCGTGCGTAGGAGAACTCGGGCAGCCTCTTAGGTTTCTAAAGATGGTGTGGTGGATCCGTATCCATTCTCCAAGAGGACATACCTGACGTAACTGATTGTATAGTTGCAGTAGTGCCGGGCCCTTGTGGGCCTCCATGGTGTGGAGTCCCGAGGGAGAATGCGAAGTTTTTTCTTTTTGCTATGGCTAGCCATAAACCAAAAAGCTCCCCTTCGTAAGGGCTCTCGTACCAAACGTTCCTTAGCTTCCCTTTCAGCCTTCCCTCTCTCTTTGGACCCCTATTCCAACGAAGTAGACCCAGATCTAGATTATCCTGGCTTTCTTATTATGAATTCATCATCCGACATCCCACTTGCAAAAGTCGATATGTTTGACGTCAATGAATCTTTTGAGTCCCGCTGTGGTCAACCCGCCGGATGTGGTCAAGAGGTAGTGGTGATGTCGTTTTCGAGGTGTCATCCCACTCTCAACACAACCTTGTGCGAAATCTATCTTCGATAGCTGAAATTCCAATAACTGTCTCCCCCCATCCGCTTCTGAATTTTGTCAAAGGTGTCCGTTCAAACGAATTAAAGGACTACGACCTCACCCGCCTTCAGAGTAAGCTCAGTACCCAACGTGTCACACACTTACACAGGATAACTTAAACATTAGGCTCCACTAAAGTCCCAACCGCCACACTGATTTTAACATTTGAACAACAAGAACTGCCGCAGTATATTAAAGCTGGGTACCTTCGTGTCCCGGTAAGTCCCTACATCTAACTACCCAGACGCTGCTTCAATTGCAATTAATTTGGACATGTTGGCAGTGCCTGTCGACACCCTCGCTCCTGCGTGAATTGTAGCTCTGACTACCATGGCCCCCGAATGCACCAAAACATCCCGCTGTGCCAACTGCGGAGGTACCCACAGGGCTGCATCAAAACTCTGCTCTATATTTTTATATAAAAAGGAGGTGCTCGCTTTCCGCAACTCCCTACGTCTAGATATAAGAGAGACCCGCAAGCGTGCTCGAGCACAAACCTCACCACTTGGCCGGCTCTTCTCTGACGTTTTACGTGACGCTGGACGAAACTGACCATCACGCGCGAGTTCCGACCAGCTTGAAGCACTTCATCCTACATCTGCTCGCAGCGTCGGAAACATTCAGAATATACAGTCGAAGCATCGCTCTCACACCGAGATAACCAATGTAGCCCCCCCCTCTCTCCAGCAGCTCTAGCTGGGGGAGACATTTGAAGACATCAGACGCTATTTGAAAGAATCCTCAACATCGACCAGTGAAGGTTCATCCACCCGGCCCCGAGACCCAAAGCCCAGTGGTAAGAGGAAGGATTCCTCACCTGTGTCATCGATCACCAATAAGCGGGCAGCCTCTGGAGCTGCCTCGACTGAGCCCCGGGAATCTTCAATGGACTCCTCCCCTATGGCTGAACATTCTATGCCCTTAAGTCCGTCCCGCCCTTCACAGGACTTAGGCCTCACCCTGACCCAAACGATGGCAGATATACACCCAGCTCCACACACCTCGCTCAGATCACCTGTTCGTTCCTCTCACCCTTCAACCTATGATCCGATGGAAGCAGTTGATACTCCAACATCACGAATCGCGGTGGTTGAACCAACTCCTCAGACACTGAAAATACCCTCGACCCATGAATCCGGATCTACCGGCCGAAAATCCTTTCTTGATCATCCTTTTCCGCCAGGTTGTGAGTCCGAATTACAATCAAGGGTCTCGGTCGGTTCTTCAAAACCCACGAAAAAAAGACCCAGTTACTGCTCCATCTAGGATCTCTCCCCCTGCAAAAGCAGGCTCCGCAAAATCAGTTCTCCGTCTCCCAAGCTCTTTGGGACGAACCTCAAATACCATATCGGCGACAAAAGAGAAAAAGATACCCACAGTGGTATCTAATCGTCCCACATAATATCTTACATTTTACAATGGAATTGCCAAGGCGTTCTTCCAAAGTGGGAAGAACTCAAAATTCTTTTGACAACTATCCAACCCGCTGTTATTTGTCTCCAGGAGAATAAACTGGGTATACGGCCCTTTCCGCCGGTACCCGGCTTTCTCACTTTCAACTCTATTGCTCCTGCTGGAAGCTTCTCTCATGCGGGGGTGTCAATCATGGTATCTTCATCCCACCATGTTTCTCCCATCTCCCTACATACTACCCTCCAAGCTGTTGCCGTGAGGGTTTTTCTTACTAAGCTTTTTACCGTTTGCTCTATTTACCTACCCCCTTGTTTATCATTGTCAAGACCCGACCTTTTAGAACTTATAGACCAGTTGCCCTCCCCATTCTTATTACTAGGAGATTTTAACGCCCGTCACCCATACTGGGGTGACATCACTCGAAATGCCAAAGGCAGTGTTTTAGAGTCTCTTTTATTATCTGACTTTCTTTGTGTTTTAAATACTGGCGATTTTACCTCTTATCATGTCCAGACAGACTCTTTTAGTTGTGTTGACCTGTCTGTCTGTTCCCCGGATTGCTTCACAGAATTTTGATGGTCAATTCTAGACGATCTCCATGGGAGTGACCACTTCCCTATTGTTTTGTCAGCCCTTCAAGTTAGCCCTCATACAACCATGCCCCTTAAGTGGGACTTAGGTCATGCAGATTGGGAAGGTTTCCAAGAGGCGTCCTTCACAAGTGCATCCTTGGGGACTTTCAATGGAGTGGACGCGGCAGTAGAATACTTTACATCGAATATCTACAATGCAGCAACACAGACCATCCCACGGAGGCGACCCGCGACGGGCCGCTCAACCATTCCCTGGTGGACATCGGCGTGTGCAACAGCTATCAAAAACTACAAGTTAGCCCATGCCTGATTCCGAAAGAGCCCAACTTTGTGCAACAAGGTCGACCGAAACCGAGCTCGTGCACTTCGCCAAAGAACCCTTCGTCAGGCTCACAAAAATTCATAGCGCCATTACGTTTCATCAATTTCCTCTATGACACCTACCACTAAGATCTGGAAGGGGATTAATAAGATCAGGGGCCGTTATGCTAATCATCATACCCCCACACTCAACTTACACAGTTCCTTGGAGAATGACGGCTTGGCGGTCAGCAATGTTTTTGCTGTCCATTTCCGCGCCATCAGCATCAGCAGTGTCAGCCATTATGATAAGGCTTTTCAATCCTACAAATCAAAGGAAGAGTCTCATTCTCTCAACTTCACAACAAAATCTAACCTTTCATATAACGCTCTATTCAGCATCCATGAGCTGCATAGCGTTTTGTCCCTTTGCAGATCTACTTCCCCTGGCCTTGACGAGATCCATTTCGATATGATTCGGCACCTACATCCACATTCTACTCTCTTCTTACTTGATTTGTACAACCTTATATGGGTGAAGGGTTTTTACCCCTCATCATGGCGCATTGGGATCATCCTTTCCTTTGTCAAAGCGGGCAGGGACGAGTTGGACGTAGATCACTACCGCCCTATTTCTCTCACCAGCTGTTTGAGTAAGTTGCTGGAAAAAATTATATTGGAGCGCCTAAACTGGTTCCTAGAAACCAATCACCTTCTCTCTCCATTTCAATGTGGCTTCCGCAAAGGTCATTGTTCCTTTTACCTACTAGTACGTTTCGAGGGATCTGTCAGGAAAGCTTTCTCATTAAAGCACCGAGTCCAGGCCATATTTTTCGATATTGAGAAAGCCTACGACACAACATGGAGATACGTCATCTTGAAGCAGCTCTACGTCTGGGGGATGAGAGGCCTTTTACCCTCACTTATTCAAAGTTTTTTTAGTATCTCGATCCTTCAAGGTACGTGTTGGAGACGCATGCTCTTACCTGCGACCACAAGGGAAGGGAGTTCCTCAGAGCAGTGTTTTAAGTGTTTATGTTTTATAATTGCCATCAATTATATAATTTCGTCTCTCCCAGAGGGTGTATCGGCAACTCTTCACCTCGCCTTCCATCAGCAGTGCGTCGGCTACAACTGGCGGTCGATGCTGTCTCCAAAAGAGCACAACTTAAGGGATTCCGCTTTTCCACAAAAAAACCAAAGCAATGTATTTCCACCTAGGCAGAGGGGTTCTTGTTCCGCCATCTATCTCCCTACATGGCGAAGATATAGAGTTTGTCTCCGAGTTTCGGTTCCTTGACCTAACTTTCCATCCAAAGTTATCCTGGTTACCACACCTACGCCGACTTCGAACCAGGCTGTCTGCGGGCTCTAGACATTTTGAAAGTCCTCTCACACACTTCGTGGGGCAGCGACCGACAAAGATTGTGGACAGTATACACAACCCTATACACAGCCCTCGTCCAATCCAAATTGGATTATGGCTGTCAAATTTACTCATCGGCTTTCCCTTCAGCCCTTAAAATGCTGAACCCCATTCGAAACCTCGGAGTTCGCCTTTCTAGTGGAGCCTTCCATACCTCTCCTGTTAACAGTCTTCACTGCGAGAGTGGGGTACTCCCTTTGCCCTACCATAAACTTCAAATCTGCATGCGATACCTCTGCCGAGTACAGCAAGCACCCTGTATCAGAGGTCTACAGATGCCTGTATGCTGCCGAATCAACGGCGGCATATGATAAGTTGCCATCTTTACCCCGCCCCTTGAACCTTCGCATAGGAGATCATCTATCTAACCTGGATGCTCCAAGGGTCCTTACCCTTCCATCCTTACTGACCCCTAGCTGGCGTGCTCCTCTCCCCACAGTATGTACCAACATGTGGAGCCTGGAGAAGTCCTCCATGGAGCCTCGCATCATTAAGAGCCTGTTCTTAGAGCATTCGATCTCCCACAAACAATGCTGCCCACTATACACGGATGGCTCTAAGTCGGACGGTGGCGTGGGTGCCGCAGCCTTCTACCCAGGAGGAAATTCCTAACTCTATCTTTGCCGCCAGCAGCATCCATTTTTACCGCTGAACTTTCAGCAATCCTTTTAGTGATTTTGTCATTTTTTCTTATTCAAGAGAGTGTTTCACATTCAATTAGATCTTTTAATGCGTCCCATCCCCTAGTCAGAAAATTGCAACTGGCTGATCCAAAATGCGCCCCTATATAGAATTATTTTTTGCTGGGTCCCTGGGCATGTAGGGGTCATGTGCATCGAGAGGGCTGATCGACTGGCCCGCTCAGCACATTATGTGTCCCCTGAGAACTCGGTTCTGCCTTTTAGGGACTACTTTCCTTCAATAAGAAAATATATTTTTCACCTGTGGCAGAATGAATGGGATGACTGTTCATCATCCAAACTATACAAAATTAAAAATTCTATTCGCTCTTGGCCCTCGAGCGTTATAGAATGCGGTCGTTGGAGGTGGCCATTTGCCCAGTTCGCATTGGCCACACGAGACTTACTCACCAACATCTTGTTTCGGGTGATGTTCATATCAGCCCTTGCTGTCGGTTGTCCACCTTTTTTTGGATTGTAGCCATTTCGCCATTCTCCGGTTGTCCTATTTCCCGACCCTTTTAACTATTCCTCAACACACCCGTCTTCGATTCATATTGGCGGAGGAATCTTTTAACCCGTCGTTTTTTAAATTTTTGTCACAAAGTGGTCTCCTCCACCTTTTATAGATGATTTGCCTCGTTTCATCCTAGCTGCCATATAGAATCCACTTGGATTGGGCAGCCACCCACTGGTTCCTTACCTTAAACCTACTCCTGAAGTGACCCAGTCTCAGATGGTAGGATCTTCCATGGGGTCGTACCCCGGCTCGGTCCCAAGTACAGAATCCGAGTCCGCCCCTCTGTAAGCTTCTCGTCAGATGGCTCGGGCCTCCGAGGATTCACGAGGAGAAGAGTGACCTTCCTCCCGGGCTGGTGCACCTTTGACATCCAAAACCTTCTCCATTTTAGCGAAGGATCTTGCTGAGGCGGGTACACCCGACCTAAGGGCTCCTTCCGGCGGAGGAGAGAAGCGGGTTCATTTCCCACCCTCCTCTCATAAAAGGTTAAGAAACTATAAGACGAAAAAGACTAAGGTCTCCTCTCCCGCCACGGGGACGGACGGGTCCGCTGCCATTTCGGTTAGCGACCAAGCCAAAATGGCCACGTCTGGCCCCTATGCTCCCCGGGTGGAGAGTCCCAGACAAAGACCAAAATTGCCAGTGCGCAGAACGGAGCCTCGATTACGTCGGAGCCCCCTCATTCAGGGAGTACATGGCGCTTTCGAGCCTGCTGGCTTCAAATGCTTTCTGATTATTCGCTCCGGATGGCAGCATGTTGTCCAAGGGCAACATGATCCATCAGAAGAGAGCACTAGTTAGCATGATAGGTAGAGGGCCGAAGGTGACCCGTTACTCGGACGTGAGCCTACCGGCGAATACGTTAGATCTCTCCTAGGCGGCCATGATTAGTGCCCTTCGGAGACTTGATGGCACGCCGGAGAGTGTGACGCCGTATTCTACCATGAACTTCGGGAAAAGTGTGTTTTATGTGAGGGAACTCGTGGACTACTCCATAAATGAGATCACCATGGAGCGGTCAAGGTGGACCGTGTGATGAGAAAACGGGGTAGAGCCTCGAAAGACACCCCTACACTCTTCGTCACGTTCGACTGTGACGAGCTCCCTGAGTCGTTGGTATCTCTAGTGCGCGGTGGTGGTACTACTGCTTTCTGTCGTCTCCGAATTGGACATACTCACGGGACGCAGCGCCATTTGATGGAGTGCTTGCCTGCGCCTTACTGCGACGGCTGCGTTGTCCCCCAGACTGCTTGGCACTTTCTTGTTGAATCTCCCAGTCTGGGTGATCTTTTCGCGCTACCTGTCCCGGTACCGGGAAGAACGCGGTCGCTACCGCTTGTCCCTTGTACTCTGGACCGGTTCGTGCACACTGACTTGTGGACTTTGACTTTTTGGAGGAGGCTGGCCTCCTCCACTTCATTTAACTTGTTTTGTTGTTGTTTTTGTAGGTTGCTTATTCCATCACCGGGGGAAGGCGGGCCGACGCCGGAGCGGTCAAGGTGGACCGTGTGATGAAAAAACGGGGTAGAGCCTCGAGACACACCCCTACACTCTTCGTCACGTTCGACTTGCTATTCCTAAGGGAGGCTGGACTCTCCAGCGGTACCTGAGGGTTCCTCGGAGTCACTCCTCCCCTACCCCATCGGTAGCAAATGCTAGTGCCTTTACCTACTCGTCCCAATGGTTGATCTGGGAGAGTTGCGTGTGGTCCCTACCCATACCGACCCAGATTGTCCAAATACTTCCCTCACACACATTTTCCCCAAAACTTACCATTCCCTTCGCGTGCCCCTTTGGAATTTCTCCTGTTGCTTTTACTTTTTTTATTACAATTTTTGCCTTTGATACATTTTTAATCCTCCTAACTTGGCCACTCTCAGTGGCACTTTCTTTTTGCTAAGGTGGATGTCAACCCAGTTCTTCGCTCTACCGATAAGGATCCTGTGGTCTCTCGGTCCTTGCCTGGCAATCGCGAAATGGCCCATTTTTTCCTTGATTTGTTTTCGCCTGTGGAAGGTATTTTGAGAACAATATAACACCACATTAATGGCAGATATAAACGAGGAATTTTCGCGGAAGACTAACCAAATGCCGATGTCAAATAGTTTAAAGGAAACAGGTGTCCCATTTTTGGCTCGCAGACCAAAACAAACAGACGTGATGATGAGCCATGCCGGTCCTTTGCTTTTATCGTGTGAAAATTATCGTTATTGTTTGTGGCTTTAGCTTTGATTTATTTAGGGAGAAAAGGAAAAGCAGTCGGGGGAAGTCGAGATGTCAGCTGTTCCTGGTGAGCTATTAACAACAATATTATTCCGGAGGTTTGTTTACTATTCCTGAATAAGCTTACATCGCCTTGGTTGGTGAGCGCGGTATTATCGACGTAAGAGTTTTGCCATAAGCAATAATAATTTACTTCCCCTGCTATTCATATTCACAAATAAATATTTTCATGAATTGATCCTCTATTATTTTAATCAGTTGCATTATATCGACTAATATTTAGACGCAAAGATTAGAAGGAACAGATACGTGGTAATGAGATCTTATTTCGCGTCTACCCATTTTTTATACCACTAATATAGGTGATATTTTAAAATAGATCAGAACATGAAGCAATTTTCTTTTCGCAAATGCATTTTTCCTGGGAGAAAAAAGACGATGTTGCCAGGAGTGGGTGACAGACAGAGGAGGATTCGTCAGGCGTGGGAATGGATGGTGGAGTCTCAGCCCTCCAAAGGCACAGGCCTTCGACGAATAATGTTTTCTAAAAGTTTGTGAAATATCTCCTTTTCATCTCCTTTATTGTTAACCTTTATTCCTTGTCATCTTTTTCCTTTTCCCATCGAGCTATTTTTTTGCGCACTGTAGGCAGATTCCCTTGTGGGGCTGATCCTATGCTCCCCTTTCCAATAAATCAAGTTTAATGAAGTGATTGTTTTTTAACCCGCGCCTGCGTTTATCGGAATAACAACTCAGTAATCCCTGGCCATTTTGATACCCGGTGGCCAGAGGAAGCTAAAATTGGTTCAGGGATTAATATTATTCTGATAAATTCCCCGAATATCAACCGTGCGTGTGTTTGGAGTGTGCGTGTAAATTGCAGAGTACGTGTTGACATTTCCTTGAGAAGAGGAGGCGGGGATGGAGCTAGTTTAGTGAGTCGTGCTTGAAAATTGCTTCCTTGTTGAGGAATGAATCGAAAAATCCTGGTGGAGAGAGAGTGTGGGGAGGGGAGGGGTCTAGTCGCTTGCAACCAATTGCGGTACTCCTTTTAAATTGAGAACTTAGTTTTACCTTTCATATACACGATTCTCCATGTTGGGGATTTCCTCTTCGCCTCGGAGCAATTCCCCCCCCCCCCTCCCTCCTTGCTTATGGCTCTTCTTTTTTCTGACCATCGCTTGTCGGCAACGTGCCACATTTTCGCTCCGTAAACAAAATACAATTGCTCCCCGCTCCCATCCCCCGGAGGCTGCCATTATTATACACGGGCTTCTGCTTCTCTCAACTCATTGACTGTCAACAACTGGCCATTACTCCTTTCTCCGTTTGCAAACGCACACGGTGTGTGTGTGTCTGCACGCGAGCGCACGTGTACGTAAATCTGAGATTGCTCGTGCTGCCTTTAGAATGCGTATCTGTATTTTTATGTTCCGAAGAGATGCAATGCCAAGGACACTCCGAAGGTTAGCTCTTTTAGCCATCATGCAGGAGCGCAGACGCCTCTGTACGGCTCGGATGCCCCGCCTCGGCACCCTTTCCGTGTGGACCATCGCAGTTACGCTCATGGTTCGGGTAGTGGACGTTTGAGTCATTGATTGAAGGTATTTGTCGTAGGCGTTTATTTTTTTATCAGTTAGTTGGTTGTCTCAATATATTCGTTACGGCGCGTTAGGCTCTTTAACCTCAAGAGTTATTATTTCTTTATCGTTTAAGATTCCGTTTCGCACTCGACCGTGGCTCGGTGACTCTCTTCTGCCTCTTTATTTGAGCTCTTGCGCGCATCCCCAACAAACAACCTCAGTTGAGCGCGAAACCGAGTAGCGAGCCAAGCGTAGATGCAGCAAGCAAAAAATGTCACTTGCTTATTACTATTTTGCCCGTGGTGTGTCACAGCAACTGGGTGTCTTCCAAATTAATATCAGTCGCGAAATATCGGTGCACACGCTACTCGGAATGATAGCGAGAAAGAAATATAAACAGGTTTTGAAGCGTGGTTGTATAACCCAGAATTAAGGTTTGAAATTTAAGTCCTCCCTTACGCATGTTTGTTAATTGAAAGCCTTTATCTTCCTATCTGAATGACCTTTGCGACGGTTGCCACGTGTAGCGAGTGATCCATGGTATTTTGGAACCCAGGTTAAACTAGGTCGCATATTCAAATATCTATAGATGTTGGGTCGGATGAAAATTGGTGTCTGTTGTAGGGGACTCCAGTTGGGGATACATTTTAGAATAAAGCGTCACCACACCCTTTCTCCCGACTAAATGGAGGCTGTTGTCTTTTACTTGTCCTTGTGACGTCGGATTTCGGGAAGAATTCGTAGGATTCCATAGCGATGGGCCTCGGCCCAGCCGATGAGGACACAATTTTTTTCAAATTGACCGAGATTAAGCCACATGTGATGGAGGTAGTTACCGAATGGAATCCAGATAGGGGTCGACATTGTAGCGGCTGCTATATGCTGTAGCGAGCCATGATTCGAATCCTACTAAAAACTTTCCAACCCACTGAGAAAATTGCCCCTAAAACAAGTGCAAATCGACGGTCAGATTCATGCCGACAACAAACAAGCCTCGACGCGGTCCTCATTATAATGTCCGCGAGAAGCCCTTCGAACCTTTTAGTCAAGTCCCGTTCCCGCCAATTTGTTTCAAGCCAAGGGCACAATAATAGCCCTAATTCTGATCATCCGCAGACGGCTGACTTCCTTTGCTTCATAGGACTAACCCTCTAGCACGGAGGTTGGGGGGATGGGTTAAGCAACGGGATCATATTTGCAAAAAACTTTTTCCATGGTTTCTTAAAAAAAAAAAAGCGAGAGTGCAATTTACGTGAACTTCCTCCCGTTCCATCACGAAATCAGGCATTCCTGAAAGTAGTCACTTGAAGGGTACGGAACAATTATTTTTTTGTTTGTCACAATGCAATACAACGAAGCATTGCTCGCAATGGCTAGGCTTATATGCGTTTTCTTTCAATTAAACACTATTAAACGGGGCTGTTCAATATCCCTTTGGAAAAGACTCCGTTCCTCTTCTCTGAACTTTGGAGGCCACGTCGATCTTAGCTCTATCCTTTCTAGGAGGGTCTGTACGAAATGCTAAGGGCATCTCGACGAGGCCAATGTCGCACGGATAGGAGAAAGCAGTTGTTGAGACCCTTGATCGTTTTTCGTACTGCTGCTTCTCTATATTTATTTATTATCTATCCCATTTATTTCTTCCTACTCCCCCCAAACAAGAGCCTGGCGCTTTGGCTGTGCTGCTCTGGACAGACTCTTAACTGGAGTCAAGTTCGTAACCCTCGAATACATGTTTCATTTACCTATACTTGTCCCTGGGGTCCTCTAAATCTAAGTCTCTGGGCCAACATTTACGTCTTTTCATCTGTCTGTCCTGTCCCTAATTCCTACTTCGAAATGAGTGCTCTCGAACTGAACCACATCAGCTTCCTTCGTCCCTGCTGATCCAACTGGTTCAACTTCGTAGATTTAAATAACCCCGCTTTTTGTACCTGTTCTTCCAGACTCAAAATTCAGGCCTGGCAAAATTTGCTATCACATTCCTCGGTATGGTTCACTATGACTGCTTTTCCTACTGGGAAATACCCTCGTTGGTTACGTTTTCCTCAATTAAAAACATTCAATAAAAAATTGGTTCAGCAAGATTTTTGTTGGGAATTTCTTGTACTACTTACCTGTGTATCCCCTTCTGCCCATACACCGCTCCTTTATTTTGTTTACTTATTTATAACATTTGTTAGTATTATTTCCCTATTCGTCGCAAGAGTTTATGGTAGGGTTTAATGTATCACTCCACCTTCTGTCGGTTCATTCTGTTGACCCCCCATCCCCTCTTCTACTACAAAATACATATTTATTTCCCCTCTTTAAGCCTGCCTCCCTTCCTGTTTATAATTAGAATTGATGATTCGAAGGGAGCCCACCCACCCTTTTCCAGTGCGCTCTCCCTTCTCCTGTCGCAAAAGGGAGGAGAAAATGGCATCTCAACTTTTAGCACAGACAATTTCCTGCCTCAAAGGTCTCTCTGGAATCATGGCTCGCGAAGGCGATTGCCCCGAGTAATATCGAAATCTGAGCATGGTAGGTCGGGATTGGTCCTACCTCAACCAGGAACAAAGGCAAATGCGGAGTGGGCGGAAGCATTCCGTTTGGCGGGTGCGTGATGCAAATTATGCACCCTGTAAACATTTGCATCCGCTCGCTATGCGCTCAATGCGAAAATGTCATAATTTGAAGCTATTTTTGAAGTCAGGGCCCGCCTTATATGAGTGTCAATCGGTACTCATCAGGAAAGTGGTCCTCTCAATAATAATAAATGGATCCATAATTGATCTTTCATACCAAATAGCTGGAAGTGTGAGAGGCACTGTTTCCCCATCCTTACCAAGCGAATTCGTTCTTTGCTAATTCTAAACTACCCACACATTTTGATGGTGCTTACTATAACTTTTCCTTCCAGCAATGATCTCTTCTTACACTGCCAATTTTCTCCCTTCACTCTCAACTTTTCGTCTCTTTAGAGAAATATGGGGAATCATTCTGTGGAGGGTCCATCTCATAAGAGCGGAACTTCTTCTCATTCATCAAACCTCATCAATTCCAGATGACTAGTACGCCTTCTAGGGCCGCCTAATAAGGAAACGAGCCACCTATTGATTCTCAGCAAAAACAAATCCCTGATTTAAATAACCCTCGTACTACAAACCAGTCCTGCCCCTATTTACCCCACCCTCACCCGTTTGCCTGCCGACGGACTGAGCTACAGAAAACCAAAATAATACTCTGTCGTCCCTGCTGGGGCCGCTGGGGCCCACGCTGCCTACCAGCCACTCCCGCTAAGATTTGAGGCAGACTGCATGCAAAGGTACCAAAGAGACTCGGCAAATGCCACGGAAATATAGACTATACGATATCCCTCGTGACGAGGTTGGGGGACACTATCACAAACTGTAATGTGGTCGGTTACTTGTTGCAGGCCTCTCTCGATAGACTCATGTTCCTCGACCGACGACCATTCACGGAGAAATATGAGCCGATTATATTTTGCTGACGTCATTTCCTCCCGCGCTTGACGACCTTGGTTTGGTGACTACCCAGATGCAGATGACATCTGGAAAAATGTTGCCTTCCCGACCTCAATGCTCTCATGAGGATCTGCGTCTATATATCCACACATTTTCTTACGCTCTATCTTTACCACTTTCTTTATATATGTATCTTCTTAGAAACTTTCTTCTCTGATTTGTCTTCACCCCTTGTTTCCCTGACGACCTGGTTTGTTTTTATCTTCTCGCTCGCGTGATGAGCGTGGTTTGTCGTCATCCCTTTGCTCTCCTGACGACCATGGTCTATCGTTATCCACTCACTCGCATGGCAACCAGTGATTGTTTCCACCCCCTCCCTTGCCTAACCTTCCTGGTTTGTTTTCATCTTCTCACTCTCCTGACCATCCTGGGTTTTCATTCCCTCGCTCGCCTGGCTCTTTTGGGTTTCACGCCCTCGCTCGCCTGACCACCTGTGTTTTCACCCCCTCGATCGTCTGACAACCCTGGTTTGTCCGTTCCGTCACGCGCTTGACGGCCATACCACATCGGAGTTTCATCACTAATCTTGGGTCGTTTATCTGCTGCCGTCATCTATTTTAACCTACCTATTCCCCCTAGTTCTCTAGTTAATCTTCTGCCGTCATCACACCACGGGAATTATTCTCTTCACTCTCCCTTGCACTGCACTCCTTGAAGTATCACCGAACTCCATCTTCCGTCGCCTATAGAATCCATTCATAATTATAATTTTATATTGATTGCGATGTTATTGATTCTTTGCTTAGCCCTGTTTGTGTATCCCATGAGATTCATTATGACCCGATACTATTCGTATCCCACATTCATTAGAGGAGCGAGTTTTACTTAGCGGCAACAACCTTAAGCTTTGTACTAATTCTCTTATTGCATTGTATTTTCGAGCACTCTTTTGTCGAATCAACCATTTAAAGGTCCCATTCAACTCATTTTCCCGTTTTCTCTCCCGCCGTGGAAACGACTCAGCAAGAACTGCGAATTGACCTGGCGACGTGTGAGGGGAATCGTCGTTCCCGGTTGGCTTCCAAATAATCTATTGTGCCCTTTCACGGGTTGTTCTCCTTTTCGGTCCCCACTGAACCAGGTACTGAGTCTCCTCTTTAGACAAGTGTCAGGTAACTTTCCATCTATTTTACCTTCCACCTTCACTACTTTACGAATCTCTCAATAAACTTTCCATTGCCGAGGCTTTCGTTGGTTTTCGCTTTTTAGATTTAAGGGACGCTCACTCTCAATACATTTTGTCTGTTGTTTTCCGATGGCAAAGGGCTCTGCCAGGCGCTGCGTCTGTCTTCACGGCCGAGCTGGTGGCAATACACCGCTCGGTACGGGAGATTACGCGACGTGCCCGGTTCGGAGACCAGATTGTGATCTATAGCGACTCACAAAGCGCCCTGAGTGCTCTCGGGGCATTGGAATCTCCGCATCCCCTGGTTCGAGATATCCGTGACGCCACGGTTTTGGCGAGCCGGGCAGATGTCGAGATTATCTTCTGCTGGGTTCCTGGACATGTAGGAATTGCGGGGAATGAGCGCGCCGATGAGGGCGCCAAAGAGTCCGCGAGGACTCTGCGACCGGACCAGCGTTTCGCTCTTCCTCACACCGACTACATGGCAGGAATACGGGCAGCTCTTAGGACTGCTTGGCAAAGAAGATGGGAGACGGTCGAAGGGAACTTAAAGTTGCGTGCCATTGCGCCGCGACTGTTCCCATGGACCTATCCCCAAATGCCGCGACGGCTGCAGGTCGCTTTCTGTCGTCTCCGAATCGGACACCCTCGTGTGACGCATCGCTATTTGATGGAGCGCTCGGTCTCCTAGGGTACCTTCTTTCCTTGTTACTCCTTGTTGACCTCGTCGTCCCCCAGACTGTTCAGCACATTCTTGTCGAATGTCCCAGTCTGGGTGATCTTCGCGCACGTTACCTGTCCCGGACCGGGATGGGTGGGGTCACTACCGCCTGTCCTTTCTACTCAGGACGAGTGCGTGCACATTGACTGGTGGACTTGTTGACTTTTGGGGGGAGGCCGGCCTTCTCCCTTTCAGTTAACTAGGTTTAGTTGTTATTGTTTTGTTATTGTTATTGCTTCCTTATTGTTTTCTTTTCAAATTTTTTAAAGTACCCTAGAACTAGGCTGTTTGTTTACGGCGACTTATGCCTAAGTTGGCAGTCGCCAGATAGCCCCTTAAAAAAAAAATCCGAGGACAAAGATATTTATACTTCCTTGTTGCCTCATCTACTTAATCGACCCCCCGACCCCCATTTTATCCCATCATTTTAATTGTATCTCTGATGAAAGTCACTCAACTTGTCGTTCTTAATCCGCGTTAACCGTGTGGTGATTAAACGTCTTTGATGCTCGCATTAGTAAATGATCGCATTGGCAAAGGGCGTCATTCACGAGTCTCTGAGGCTAGGATTGAATTTTTTTTAACCACTTCACGAATTATTTTGGAGACTGCCTCTCGAATCTAAGAATGGGTCCGTTATTGGCATCGTGTTAAGGAGGCGGATAAGAAGGACCTATGAGTGGTTTCGTTTGAAGTGTAGCGTTTATAGCGCCCGGTAGCAGATGGAATCTCTGCTCCCCCCGAGAGATTAAGGGAGATAGCCTTTGATCATAATGTCGGTGCTGCAGGCTCCGCCAACGGTACCACAATTAAAGGGGGCTGTCCTGAGGGGACCAGGTTAGAGGGGAGAGAGGCTGTTGCATCCCGTTTGTATGTTATAGCACCCCGCCCTCCTATGCTAGTAGGCCATTCAACAACTAGTAAGTGGACGTTCTATTGCAACTTGACGTGGAATGCATCCAGATGGAGGGGTCCCACTACAGGATTGTATCCAGGGAGCCCACCCGGCTAACCACTCTCTTCCCCTAAAGGGTGGGTAAAGTTTAAAGATAAAAAAACACAGCCTTAACTCCTGAGCATTCCAGTGTTGTATACGTGTAAATAGAGCCCCCTTCCCTCCCAATTGGGTACATACCATAGTCATGAAACAAAGTCGGAATGTCTATTAATGTGCTACAGGGGAAGATAAAACCTATGTATTAAATGTTACACTCTTTGGAGGCATGTGCTTTTCCAACCCCGCCATGCTGACGGGACTGTCTTCTTACCTTGTTTCCTAATTTTCCCTACAACCTCAAAAACAGCTTTCTCTGGTCGGCCTTTAATTTCGCAGGCTAGACACCGACCAGCTTACTCTCACACAACCATCCCGTCCCCTCGAGACTCCGGTTTGGGGTGGCAGGTTGTAACAAGCTGCCTCACTCCCATTCTACGCCCAGCCTAAAGTGAAACAGTCATGCTAATGGGCTGCCTGGCTACAGGGTGGGAGGAGTGGCCTTTAATGGGGGCTGCGGCTCGCTTCGCCGGCCCCGTATTCATCCCTCGCATAGCGGGCTACTGCGCACGGTGATTAACATTTGCATCCCGTGGTAATAATATGGTCCCCATGCTCTCCGGCAACTCCACAGCAGAAAAGGTCCCTACCCCCTGTGCTTTCTGAGGGGACCCTCCAAACTTCTTTTACCGGAGAGCAGACTTACTCCTCTTCTTGGCCTACGGGACGGTGGACGCTCCCTCAACCCCTTCTCTGGAGGCGCCCTTGGGCGATTCCATCTCTTCTACAGCGGCAGTCTCTCATTTGCTTTCATTGGCGACTGCAAAGATACCAGGCAGGCGACTCAAAATTTACAGCTCCCGGTGTGAGCGACTCGATAAGCAAACTCCCTTAGGGGGGCAAGGGATAATGGGGCCCGTCGGCCCGTGCCTCATAATCTCCTGCTGTCATGCATCTCCAATTTAAAGGCGGTCAGCGCACTTGGCCCCCTCTCTTTCCCGACGGATGCCAGTTTGCCGACATTAGACGTGACAAAAGGAACCTCGAATGGTATCCGTGATGTCTTGGGGAGTTCCATACAGCAGGATCTTGCAAGAGGTTAACCCGGCCTCGGTGCCAAACACCGAACCTAAGTCCGCCCCTGTGCAAGCTTCTCCACATACGTCCCGGGCTCTCGAGGACTCACAAAGAGAGGACGAATCTCCTCCCGCGGCTTTTGCCCATTTGACAGCCAAGACCTTCTCGATTTCAGAGAAGGATTTTGCTGAGGCTGGTCCATCTGGCATAGGGGCTCCCGGCGGAGGAGAGAAGCGGGTTCATTCCCCACCGTCCTATCCTAAAGAGAAAAGAAACAGTGGCCCTCTTCCTGCGCGGGAGCCCAGGGCACGGACAGCTGTACTACCGTTTCAGTTAGCGACCAAGCCGAGATCGGCACTTCCGGCACCGATGGTCCCCGGGTGGAGAGTCCCAGACAAAGGTTAGTCGCAAGTACGCAGAGCGGAGCTCGATTACGTCAGGGGCCCTCATTCAGGGATTAACTGGCGTTTTGGAGCCCGCTAGCTTCAAACACTCTAGTTATTAACTCCACTGATGGCAGCATGTTGGCCAAGGGCAACATGTTTCTTCAGAGAAGAGCACTAGCTAGCCTGATTACTAGAAAGCCGAAAGCTACCAATTTCTCGGACGGGAGCATTCTGGCGATTGCGTCAGATCCCTCCAAGGTGGCCATGATTAGTGCTTTTCGGCTACTTGATGCTACGTCGCCGAGTGTGACGCCACACTCAACTATGAACTTCGTGAAAGAAGTTAGTTTATGCGAGGAAACTCGTGGACTACTCGATAGAATACATCACATTAGAGGTGGCCGACCAAGGAGCAGTCAAGGTCGAACGTGTGACGAGAAATCAGGGAGGGGCCTCGAGACCCACCCCTACACTCTTCGTCACGTTCGACTGTGACAGGATCCCTGAGTCGGTGCGTGCCGGTTGGTATCGCTACCACGTGAAGGCATTCGTGCCACTGGCGCGGAGGTGCTATTACTGCCACTGCTTCGGCCATACGAATCTCCTGTAGACCTGCAAAGTCGCGGTAACCTGAAGCATGTGTAAGTTGCTCCAAGGCTGCACACGATAAGTCGAAATCGTGCAGAGCCGCCCCCCGCTTCTTCGAAGCAATGCAGTGCTTATCTCCTCGAGAAGGAAATCCTGGCCGTTCAGACCCAATATCGTCTCTCATTTCGCGAGGCTAAGTACTTGGTCCTTTCGCGCCCTGCGCTGCCCAGGACGTCTTAGGCTTCTGCTCCTGCCCCCTCCAGGCCTACAAGCACGGTAGTTTCCGCGCCCATTCGGAACCCTTCTACGTGTTCCACTCACTTCGGGCGCTCCCCTTGTAAAGCTGGAGACACAAATGGTTCAAACACAGCTTCCGCTAAAACTAGGGCTACCCTCCCTCCATCAGCGTGACCGTTTCCCTTAAGGCAAAACGGCCGCCCGCCTCCACCGAATCGTTCGATTCACATCGCCCCGCCCCCCCGAAGGTGTTCGTGAAGCCGTCTTTCGGGGTTCCTAGAGCTGCCCCCCGAAAGGAGGAAAGCACCAAATAAGATTCGGCTCCTCTTCCCAGAGTGCTAGGTTGTGTGACTCGAAGGCGATGGATCCTCGAAGGCAACAGCTCCTCCAGTGCATTGTTCGGCCGACAACGCACGGGGTTCTGCTTCCGGGAAAAGTACGGCTAGTCCTGTCAGGGTCCTCTCTTGGATTAAGGCCCCCGCATCTCCGAGCTAGGCCTGGAGGGCATATTCCTCCAATGGAATTGCCGCGACTCATGGCCAACTGGGAGGAGTTACAGAGACTCATCTCCTCCCGTTTTCCCTTAGCTATCTTTTTGCAGGACACCATGCTGGGCGCGTCCCCTCTGCCCACCATCCCGAGGTATAAGGGCTTTGTGACCACATCAACACGGAATGGGGGCCGGGCAGGAGGATGCGCCATTTACACCCGGTATGATGTCTCCGTTCTTATCTGCTTCAGTCAGTAGCTGTGCAGCTCCACCTGGAAGTGAGGTATGCTGTTATTTCTGCGTACATTCCACCGTCAACCGATTTCGAAGCGAGGCTTTTCCGCCGCGTCGTGGCACGGTTGCTGAGGCCCTTTCTCTTGTTCGGGTATGTGAACGGTAGTCACCCCCTCTGGGGAGATTACTCGATCAATCCCAGGGGTCAGGTTCATGCTGACCTGATCGACGAGCTGTAGATATGCTTCCTAAATGTGGATGAGTCGAGGATTTGGAATTTCTTTAATTAATGAGGATTCGATTATTTTTTTATTATAATCATTGTAATGATTATAATAAAATAAAATTATTTAATCCTCATTAATTAAAGAAATTTCAATTTGTCTGAAGGGCAGCATAAATGCATTCCCTATGTATCAAACTTCAATTTAAAGGAAATTGTTAATCACCTGAAGCTAACGCCTCCAGATTAATGTCAGTTGCCTGTTATTATATTTCAGTTTTCTTTGTCAATCTTTCTTAGTTTACGGCTGAAGATGATAGGGAAGCTACATATCGAAACTAGTCCCGTTCTAATAAACTGCTCCCAAACAGTGATATATATATATATATATATATATATATATATATATATATATATATATATATATATATATATATATATATATATATATATATATATATATATATATATCTGTATGTATGTATATATGTATATATATATATATATATATATATATATATATATATATATATATATATATATATATATATATATAATATATATATATATATATATATATGTATATATATATATATATGTATATATATATATATATATATATATATATATATATATATATATTATATATATATATATATATATATATTATATATATATATATATATATATATATATATATATATATATATATATATATATATATATATATATATATATATAATATATATATATATATATATATATATATATTATATATATATATATATATGTATATATATATATATATATATATATATATATATATATATATATATATATATATATATATATATATATATATATATATATTATATATATATATATATATATATATATATATATATGTATATATATGTATATATATGTATATATATATATATATATATATATATATATATATATATATATATATATATATATATATATATATATATATATATATATATATATATATATAT